>CM020805.1:3754133-4354133 GCA_009859135.1 Formica selysi
AACGGGTTGTACTGAATCACGCGATCGTGTATGATGAGACAGTACGCAGTGGTATTCTGCGGCACGTTCTCCTTATACTCGAATTCCAATCGCACATCCACGGTTGCGCTCTTGACCGATTCGTTTTGTCGAGAGCAATCGATGATCACAAACGGACCGCTAAGTAGAAACTGCAAGACGGTGAGACTCGGCTCGAGATATTCGTATCCGTAATAGTTCTTGCAGAAACGCTGGTACGTGTCATACAGAATCGACCATCTGTGTTTATCGAAATCCAGATTCATATCGTCGTACGGATAACATTCCGAGTTCAGATAGAGTTTCACGTTGGTCAATTTGCAATGGTCGAATCGACTCGAATCCTCGGACATGACGTTTTTCCGGCCTGTCTGCAGAACGAAGACAACGTATCGCGGCTTCTCCAGCTGAGTCGCGGTCTTAATGGGCCACAAATGTTTGGTTGTACGATGCAATAGCGGAAATTCGTACAGATCCCACGAGCGAAAATCCATGCTGATGTATTGTCCGTTTTCCAAGGCGCGCAGCATCGACAGCTTATTAATCTCATTCAATACCACGTGCGGCATTCGCCATTGTATCTTGAATATGTCGATCGCAGGCTTCAGCGCCAAATTTCCTATCAGACAATTGTTGCCGTTGCGCGATCGTATTAAGATCAACTCGTGACGAGCGTTAATCACCACGCGTCTGTAATCCTCGCAAAATCCCAATAACATGTAGAGCGGTACGCAAAAATTGAAGTATCCATTTGCGTTAGTCGTATCATATTGCGCATCCCAGCCGGCGTTCCTCATAACTACGGTTTTATCGGATTATATCGTTGCAAAGTTCTTGAGTGTGCTAGTTATTCCAATATTTCTGTTACAATCAATCTCCACACCGTCGAGTTCGTATTGAATCTCATTGAACATAAACGCGACACAATTATTTCCCAGTATCACATTAGATCCTTCAGCTGGTTCGTTTATCACTAGTTTTCCCTCGATGTATAGAAAACTCTCATACGGCAAGGTATACAGATCCTGTTGTTGTATGGGTATTCGTATCTCGTCGCTATACTCAAACTGTACGTGTGAGTCTCGATCTTGACGATACGATCGTCAAAGACCGGCTCACCTCTGATATTAAGGATATCGGTCATGTTTTCTTAGATATTTCGCACCGCGAATCCTAAAGATTGTAAAAATTTAACGTTCGATGCGTTGAGTTTCTTTTTCTTGGTGCAACCGAATGATTGGATATTAGCGAATGTTGACGTTGTTGTCGCTGGCCTCGCGTGATCTCTCGCGTCTTTCGCTCCGCTCAACACGAGCATCTCATGTATCGCACGCTAATTTTGTCGCCGTCGTATGTGCAATCTGATGGTGATCTCTTCTCCTAGAAAATCGAGCAATCGTCCGTCTTGATCCGCGATACGTATCGTTAGATTCGTAATGCTCCGCGTGATGATCGGCAGGTAAATGATCTGCGCCGGCGTTTCCGATATCTTATATCCTGGCGGCACGCTCGGTGAAAATTCATGTATCGTATGAACGCGTTTGCCGTTGCTGTACGCACCAGCGGTCACGTTACACTCTACGCGGATAATGTTTACGTTGATGATATTAATCGGTATGTCCGATTGGTGCCACTGTCCCGGCTGCAATATACGCTTCGACGAGAATCCCAGCAGCGATCCAATGTTGTTGGGTTTGTTAAAGTTTACTCTGAAAGCGCACTTGATCTCGCTATTCATCGTATTGTAATTAGCACGGAGCACTATCGGGTATTCTACAGCCTCGTCTTCGTCACTGTTCGCTCGAACGGTCTCCTCTCGCAATATCACCGTGATATCACCGCGTTTGTCGACACGATTGCCGGAGCAAACTACGCGTCGCGGCGTTTCCGTGAAATTGCACGTTTCAAAAACTCGTGTATTGCGTGTATCTCGTACGATCCCTCGGGAATCGTAATTTCCGTGTCATCCTCATCGAAATAAAATTTATTATTCGAGGAATTCACGTTCGACATCGTATGATAAGTCTCAAAATTCGTTAGATCGAGCTCGTAATCACCGTCGCTCAAATCTATGGCTGGATGGTAGTGTGCCACGGACGCTACTCTTCCCGGTCAGCATGAATGTCATAGACATGTCAGCAAAAATGTTTAACGAATACTGAGTCTTAATGGCGCATCGTCAGGCTTTAAATTCACACCGATCGTCGTCGACCGTTTGGAGAAACCGCAGACACAATTGTCCGCAGATGCTTTGATCGTAAGTTTGAAAGAACGTGCGATTGTACTCGATCTTCGTCACGTTCCGTCCGAAATATCGCACCAATTCATTCGGCGGTCGAAGATTACCAAAACCGTCGAAATATATAGCGCGATTTCCCCTCTTTGCGTACGCTACCCAATGAGTACCTGTTCCTTTGGTACTATCCAAATTCACGATGCCGCTCTCGTTTCGATATATACCACCGATTGGTAACGAATCACGCATGAAAACCCCTCTAAAGTACGGTATACGCATACGTTTCGCCAATCATTCTAATTGTATGTTCGTTGTCACACCCGTGGGCATTTTTAGCATCTTTTCGACGTTTTTTTTTCTTCGTTGCCACTCCTTGTCCACGTTTGTACGGGCCGAGATACAGTCCCTGTCCGTATTTGTACGGAGCGAGATAAAGTCCGCGACCTTCCATCGCGCGATCGTGACGTTGCAGCTCCTCCAGCTGACGCCGTGCGTCTTTGCTGTCGTTCACCGCCTTGGCCACGCCAATCGCTCCACCGATCAAGGATCCGAGCGCGCCCAACATCGGTAGAATCGGCAATACACCGCCTCGTTTCGCTGTCGGAAGTATCCGTTTTCTCGTTGGCCTTTTCCGCGTAGTCCTCATCTTCGTCTTCGTCTTTGTCTTCGTCTTCATACCCATGCCGATCTTTGTCTTGGCTTTCATCGCTGCCCAAACAGCTGTGGCTGCGGCTCTCTCACCGAGAGTCGAATCTTTCGCGACAATGCGAGTTCGCGCTTTCTCGGCGAGTATCCTGTCAGCCGCGTGTCTCTCGGTGAGATCGGTGTTACGGGAATACGCTGTATCGTGCTCGCGGCAGGCCGCATCCAATGGATTTATACCCCGATCGCCTCTGGCTAATCGCTTCTGTAGCCGCGTGCCCGGGCCGCAAAACTGATAGCCGGGGATATGTAACTCGAAAGGAAGGGCGTTTATCGCGCGATTTAATAGGCCTCTACCTATTTTCGTTGACATTCGCCGCAATCTTTTATCAACGGTGCTGGACCGTCGATGTGCGTTCGCTGCCACGGTTGATTGTAATGTTCGTAACAGCGACGATATTGTTGAACCTCTAAATCCGCCTTTATATGTTCCGGAAGCTTGTCCCACAGGTAGTGGACGTGATTGCCGCACATTTGCAGCAAAACGACTTTCGGCACAAATTGTAACTGTTCGGCGCTCAAATCGCAAATATCGGAAGGTCTCGACAGCAGGACGAACATTTTTGTTACTGAGCGATTCGCGGTTCCGCGCACCTATAAATAGGCGTTCGATCCAGCATTCCTCAGTCGACAGTGTGAAAAATGAAATTCGTGCGACAACCTTTGGCGATACGCGTAACGAATTGCGACGACAGATTACGATCGATGGGGGACAACGCGGAGATGCGCAAGCATGGTACGATGCTACCTACTACTATACGCGCGATCGTTTGTGGCCTCTCGAATTGCGGTAAAACGTTCTGATAAGCCTGCTGGAAAGTCCGCACGGTGTACGTTTTGAAAACGAGTACGTGTACTCAAAGTCGTTGCAACAGCCGAAATATCGATATCTGGAGAATTTGCTGACATCGATCGACGAAATCGGCTACTTCACGTTCTCCAACAAGAGTGACGTCATTCCGCCGAGCGAGGCGCGTCCAAACTCGATCTTCGTGTTCGATGACGTGGCATGCGATAAGCAAGATGCGGTGAGAGAGTACTTCTCAATGGGTCAGCACTCGAGCGTCGACTGCTTTTATCTCTGTCAGACGTACGCGAGAATACCTAAACATCTGATACGCGATAACGCGAACCTGCTGATCCTGTTCAAACAGGATGGTACCAACCTGACGTGTAGAACAATCACGTGAATACCGACATGTCGTACGATGAATTTTGAGCGTTGTGTCGCGATTGTTGGCAATGCAAGTACGGATTCGTAGTGATAGACAAGGACAGCTCGCGATGGTCGATACAGAAATGGATTTAACGTGTTCGCGATACCGCAAAACGATTAGTCGTTGCCGATACTTCGTCGGGGGTGAAACGTAAGAGAGAGATTGACATTTTTGCTTTTCCGCGATGGCTGCGATCAATAAGAGCGAGGATATTCGCGAGCGCGAGAAGATTGCGAGGGTAATTGTGAAAACTAGCGAATCGATTCGCAAGAAACATCGCGCTTTGAAGACCGGTAAGATCGAGGAGGATATCGTGTTGGACAGGCGCTTTAGACCTCTCATCGAGCCGCTACAAAAGATCGTCGACAACTCTAGCTCGATCGCGGTGAAGAACGAGCCCGAAAGTAACACCGATGCGGGGATCGAAGCGTTATCCATCCCGAAGCGCGAGAAGGATGATGCGACACCGCAAAAGAGAAAACGATCCAATGTCAGGTCGGATCGCTCACCGACACCGCATAAATCGAAACGATCGGACGCTGCACCGGATGTACCGCCGATAACCTCTACACCATCCGCGTCAATGAAAACCGTACAACCTACGATGTCCGAATTACTCGCGAACGAGGATGTTTTCGAAACCACGGACGACTCGCTCGTAACATCCGTCCGAAATCAGTTGCAAACGCTGAAGGGTCGAGAAACGTTGCGAGATCAGTTAGGTCCACTAGGTCGAAGGTATATCTGGCCTGTTCTGAGCGGCGATCGAGAGAGTGGTATTGACACCGTGTACGGTGTTTATCTCGACAACGATGGAATGATGTTCGGTAATAAACATTTTGACGTGGACAACGCGGATAACATAATTATCGATGGCGTACGATACGCCGGCACACCTGGTCTTTAAGAGTTGATCTTCAAGAAAGCCCCCGATGACGTCATCTATACGGAGGATGATAAGTAAATGTACAAGAGTATGCTGTTGACGACGAGCGCGCATAAACGCAATCACGATGCGCACGGTCGATTACTGAATAACAGGGGATACAAATACAAAGAAATAATCGCAAAGCTGATACCGATCGAACCCAAGAGAAAAAAATCTGGAAAGGGATTATTCGTGTCTCACGAAATGACGCTAACCGACAACAAGATCGACTACGTGCACTGGGACGATCCCAACGAGCTGGTGGATCGTTTACGATTGCTCGACGCTTCGCACCAAGTAGGCCGCAACGGTTACGACAACGAGATTCTGTCGATCATCGAGGA
The DNA here is from genome assembly GCA_009859135.1 of Formica selysi. Lineage (NCBI taxonomy): Eukaryota > Metazoa > Arthropoda > Insecta > Hymenoptera > Formicidae > Formica > Formica selysi. Next base: position 3,759,579 of record CM020805.1, read on the forward strand.
ACTTCGCGAAGCCGGCATTATTATAAATTAAACTGTGTCTCGACAAAACTAATCAATCGATCGATCGATGTCGCTCGCATCGATGATGCATATCAACAAATTTGGGATATCCGAGCAGAGCAAAGACGTGACGAACGCCATTTCGTACCGTCGATGGAGCGGATTAATGAGAAATTTCGTGCGCGATAACGCTCTGTGTCGCACCGTTACGGACTTTGACGCGAGGTCGCGCAGGTTCGCCGTGTAGCGCAACCGACGCCGTCAACAAACTGTACCTGGATCAGTGCGTTAAAACGTTGAGAAATCAACTGAAAGAGTCAGACGAGAAGTTTGCCGCGTTAGAGAACGACGTGCGAGCGTTACAGACTGTGGTAAACGAGCTTCGGCGTGCGAATATCGCTAGATTAGAAACGAGTAACGAACGCTAACGAAACGCCAACGAACGATAACGATACGACGACGAAACGTCAACGAACGCTAACGAAACGTCATCGAACGACAACAAAACGACGACGAAACGTTAACGAAACGTCAACGAACGCTAACGAAACGTCAACGAACGACAATGAAACGACGACGAAACGTCAACGAAATGCCAACGAACGACGACGAAACGTCAACGAACACCAACGAAACGTCAACGAAACGTCAACGGACGCTAAGCAAACGTCAACGAACGACAACGAAACGTCAACGAAACGCCAACGAAAGACAATGGACGACAACAAACGGTTCATGGACAGCTACGGACGGTTCACGAACGGCTACGAACGGTTGAAGGACGGCCGAACGGTTCAGGAACGGCTGTCGGACGGTTATCTAAAGGCTTAGGAACGGCTCAGGAACGGCTGCGAACGAATCAGGAACGGCTACCGAACGGGTCAGGAACGGCTACGAACGGCTATCGAACGGCGACGAATGACGGATGACAAAGAACCATTATTGAAAGACGATGAACAGGGATAAACGGTTATTGAATGGTTAAAAAAGTTAGAGATATAAATTATAATGTAATTTCTTTGCACATATTATTACGCCCCGACCAGCCGCACAGCTAAAAACATGACATCGTTAAAATCCGACGGACGTAAAAATATCGAGAAGCTACGACTCGTCGAGGAACTGCATGCTCCGGCGAGAAGAAATTTTCCCCGAAGATGCGTCGTAGTGCGGGGTTACGATGACCTGTGGCAAGCTGACATCGTCGAGATGCGTCCGTACTCTCGTTTCAACAGAGGTTATCACTATATACTCACCGTCATCGATGTGTTGAGCAAGTACGCGTGGGCCGTACCAAGAGTAAAGGCGGAAGCAAGACGGCTGATGCTATCGCAGAGATAATTCGAGATAGCGAGAGGCACCCGAAAAACATGCAAACCGATATGGGGAAGGAATTTTACAACGCCGACATGCAACGTCTCGTGAAGAAATACGGCATCAATCATTATTCCACGTATTCGGTGTTGAAGGCATCGGTCGTCGAACGATTCAATCGCACGTTAAAAAACGACATGTGGAAGATGTTTACGCTCAACGGAACTTACAAGTGGGTCGACGCTTTGCCGCGACTCGTGTCGGATTACAACACGCGCAAGCATCGAACGATCGGTATGCGACCCGTCGACGTTACCCCCGCGATCGCCGAAAGACTCTTGGCTACGGTGTACAGCGCGATAAAGATCGCGGGTCCGGCAAAGTACAAAGTAGATGACTCGGTACGCGTTAGCAAGTACAAGACGATCTTCGAGAAGGGTTACACGCCAAATTGAACCACCGAGGTGTTTAAGATCGTTAAAGTGCAGCGTACTAATCCCGTAACCTATTTACTCGAAGACTATCGCAAAAAATCTGTCGCTGGGGCGTTCTACGAGTACGAGTTGCGTCGCGCGACTTATCCGGACATGTATCTCGTGGAGAAAGTACTGCGCAGGAGGGGTGACGAGGTTTACGTCAAATGGTTGGGATTCGATGGATCGCACAACTCTTGGATACACAAGAACAATGTGGTTTAATTCGTACAAACTGTATTTTATTTTTAACATATGAAAAATATGAAATACATATAAAGTATCTGAAATATGTAAAAAAATAAAATAATATAACATATGTAAGATGTATACAGCATATAAAATATGAAATATAAAAAGAAAAAAAGAAAGATAGAAATATATTTCTTTTGTTTTCCCCATACACATATACATATATACATACATACATACATACATATATACATATATATATATATATATATATATATATATATATATATATATATAAGGGTATCCGGTAATGTCCCCACGGTAGTGTGTCGGTCGAATCAGGTACGATATATCGCTTGTCGTCGTACGGACTCAGGGCGATTTTCGTCTCGCTGATTGTGTACACTTCGTGCAATTTTGATCTTATGCAGGACTGCTGTCTAGTCATTTCAATGTCATCGCGCAGACATCGCATGTAATCGTCGAATGTTATCGTTCTCGCTACGACGTTACGCTTGACGCCTTTAACCTTTTTTGTATCCTTTTTACTATTTACTCGCAACGCGTACATTTTTGCTCTAACCGACAAATTCAGTCATGATCGCACCGTTATTCTCGTCCTTCATCAAGCCCGGCACTTTCTTGTTCTCGAGCGGTATACCGTACGCGTTGTTAGCCGGATAATCGCTCGTGTCGAATCTAGCGATATCGCGTTTCATGTTCTCGTACACATCCTCGCACTCGATGTGATAAATCAAACTGTCTGTATCGGTGTACATTATTTTACAATTTTTGCGATATAACGGTAACATGTACTCGTGGTGAAATTCGTATAAACACACTTTCGATATATCGAGTATACACATACCGACATAGATCGGTTTATCATTTTTACTAGGCTTAATCGATAGCTTGAGTTTGATTTATATAAGAAAAGCATCTTTATTTTTGTTCTACATATAACATAAACGGAGATATTACGATGCACAGTCCGAAACGGAAAATTTATGAGTAAGAAACGTGTTGGTCTCCTTGATCGTCTCCGGACAAAAGTACAGTTCTCGTTTCTACCGCATCGCAGTAGCGGCGCTAAAAAAAATTTTTATTTAAAAAATTTGGCGCTGCTAAACTAAACAATATGCTAAAATTTATGTATTCTTTAATACATTTACATTGTAGTTATTGATGTAACTAAATTAAATATATTTCTATAAATTAAATTTAGATCTAAATTAAATTTATTATTTGTTAGTTTTAATATATACTTTGAAAATTAGCAGCGTCAAGTTTTTTAAATAAAAATTTTTTTTTATTTGTATAAATTTTAATTTTTTGTAGAAATTAAAACAGTTATTTTGTACAATTATTTTCGGTTAAAATATTTGTTTAATTTTTATTTTCAGTTGGCGCAATTTGTTGATATCATTATTTTTGGAGGATATATTTGTACAATTTTTTTTTGGATGATATAATTTTATAAGTTTTTATTTCCAATAATTTAAAATAACACTATTTTATAAATATATATAAATACAGTTCTTCACAAGTGGCGCGTGTACTTGGCGCCTTTTTTTTACCTTTTTTTAAAAAGGTAAGTTTTTAAGGATTGAATCTCACCTCGAGTTTGCGCAGTTCAACGGCGACCAAATTTTCCGAAAAGACGCTCCTGCTATGAAAATTTGGTTTCGCGATCATCGCTTCCGCGCCGTATCGTCCGTCCCATTTTGTTAATAATTTTACATCGACGTGATTGCGCACGTTTTCCATAGTTTTACCAAATACCGCGTTGTTCATCAATTTGTACAAATTTTTCTCGAAATCGTTTGTCGCGCGTGTTCTAAACTGGGTGTTGAGTTCGATGTAATCGCGGAGCCATGCGGATTGAGCGAATTGCAATATGCGATGTATCTTTGCAACGCGAAGGCCGTGACGCGTGCACTGCTGCAGGTTGCGATAGTGTATGACGTAACGCTTCTTATCGTATAAGGTTGCGAGGAGCTTGTCCTGCCGCTTGCCGGGCGGCTTATCGCGCATCGGACAGAACGGTAGGTCAGCGTGCGCGTCGTGAAGATGTTGCGGATACTCCAGATCGACCTCGAGAATATAACCTGTGGTTGAATCCGAAGCGATCGCGCTAACGTCAAAGTCAGAGATGTCGTCGACCCACCGAAATTCGACATAGGGCAACGGTTGACACATCGCCCAACCGTACAAGTTGTTTACATCGAAATACATCATGTACGACGATAGTTTCGATGGGTCGTAAGACGGCATGTACTTGTTATTGGCTCGCGCGTATCTGCCGGAACATTGGCTCAGACCACCGCGTATACCACGTTCGATAAACATAACCATATCGATATCAGTAAGTAATTCGAACGTAATATTCGTATGTTTTAGCATGGCGTTCCACGTGTATCCGGGAAGAGTATAATAATACGCGGGGTCGAGCCCATAACTCTCAATACATTTGTCGCGAAAATTTTCAAAAACGTCGGCCAATAACAAGACATCCGTTTTTAAATACAAGTCGCTGTATTCGCCCAGCGTTCGAACGGAGAACCGCCTCCAGACGTTTTCGGCGTGCGCGTAATCGCTCTCGGATACGGTGTCACCGGTCAAGGAACTGTAAAATGATTCGCGCGGTGGTAAACACGTATCGTGCAACCTATCGACACAGTCAATGTATTCGTATGGAAAGACACCTTTTCGCGTCAATAAATTGAACTCTTCGGTCGATAAATTTTGAAATTTCGATTTTAAAATTTGGAGTTTATTATTATTTAGAAACGATGCCAATTTTTCGAGACTAGTACTGAGAAATTTGTACGAATCGATGAACCGTAACTTTATATCGCTTCGCCAATCTGATCTTTCGGCGGTATCTTTAACATGTTTCGTGAATGAAATATACTTTTCTTTCGTTATCGGTAGTACGTTGATCGAGCCTTCGAACGCGGTAGCTATTTCCTCGATGATAAAATGTGAATCGTAATCTGATAAATTGTGAAAAACTATTGGAATGCAAAAAGAGTCTTTATAATCTAAATTGCAGTTTGAATGCGCGGGACTTCGGTACCGCCCGGTAAGATGGCAATGATCGCGTACGCGTGTATCGTCTTGCGCAAACGGTTTTTCGCAAATGTGACAGTGTGTCGCGCTGTGAAACTTTTCCCGCTCATCTCGCGTTAAATTTACCATGGGGATATTCGTGAAAATATTCGTTAAAATAGTCTTTACGCGTTGCGCTAAATTTTTTAATTTTTCCACGAACCATGAAACGCAGTCCGTACTGCGGCGAGAATGATACACGGATAACGATTCGTCGTACGAACAATGTACATAATAAGCTACGCTAAATACTTGATGATGTTGAAACGTGTACGTAGACGTCATCGGATCACCGTCGGTCTTTCTCAGCACGCACTCCAAGTCGGCGTATACGACAAAAGGAAGCCGCTCCTTTCTGTTGTAGTTGTTGAACGCGAGCCACTTGTCCTTATCGCCTGGTAATCGGATGGCGCACTCGTTCATTTCTCGGCAGTCTACAGTGTGCGACTGCAACTTGTCGTCCGATCCAAAATAGTGTAAACATCTGTAAAAAAAAATAAAAATAATTAATTTTTCTTTCGTATATTTTATATATTGCATTTTTATTAAATATATGTACCGATCGCAGATATATTGTCTTCGTTTGCCACAATTCAATTGTGAGCTCACGAGCCGGGATAAATTCTTGATTCACGCAAAATGTCCGACGTCTTGCGAATCTTGCATGTACAGCAAGTTGACGTGTCTGTCCTTCTTTCGCACCGAAAGACGTATCGGGACAACGTTATTCTCTTTCTCGATGCAGTATACATTTATCGAAATATCGTTATGAAGTTCAAACTTTTTAATTTGATTAACAGTCACTGGCAACTCAATGTCCTGGAGATTCAGCACTATTGTGTAATGCGGGTACGAAGATTCCCGATCCGCGTTTCTTTCGGCTGGATACAAAGCAGCGACCACCGCCCACGCGAAACACGCATTGTCTTTGGATTGCACGTTTATCACCGCTCTCTTCATTATTATTTCTCGCGATAATTTAATATGGCACCCCGCGCGCATTGGATTATATTTATTTATATTTACAGTTAAATCGAGGATTCGCGACAAAGCCCACCCGCTGTCGCGTTCTTGAAATTCTTCTAGCGAGGCAAGCGTGGGCTTGACGACGCGTCGCTCGTACCACTCGTGTAGATCGGACGTGCGAAAGAGTTCATAGTTTCTGGTATGGATACTCTTATTGGATGCTCTTATCACCCGACACGAATTCACCGTTGAACACAGTATTTACTTTCACGTTAAAGTATCTTTCCATAACATTTTGCACGTGTTCGAACACAATGTCTTTCGCATCCTCGAGAAATTGCCGCGGTTCGATATAGTATGCGTTAATCACCGCACCGGTCAGTATACGGTTTTCGAACGCGGTATCGATCTCTCGCCAAACGAGTCTTTCCGCGTTATTGTCACCACTGTAATCACCACCGCTATGTATAAACCGTCTCTCTAATCGAGTCTTCGCACCCTCGAGTCGCGCGATTCTAGCCACCAAAGTCTGTCTAATATTGTCGAACTCCGATCGAGAGCCGCGGACGCTTGACACTACTGCGTTCCTCGAGTTGTTTGATAAATCCTTCGCATCGCTGCGCCCACGCGAAATACTCGCCCAAGATAGCGACTCGGCGCGATAGCTCCAACAGATCGTGTTCGGTTTGCTCGGTGTTTTCCATGTTTTTTTATTATTATTTTTCACACTTTTTATGACAATGTTTTTTTTTTACTGTGTGCAAATTGTGCACATATTGCATGGAAAGATCTGATACATCAGAAGTCTGCAATTGGAGCAGGACCGGCCACTTATCGCGTCGTATATCTCAATCACATGCTTCCGAATAGCATACATGTACCCGGCATCGGTGTCTGCTATAGAGATCATACACGAAGCACATACAGCAAAAGAACCACCTGTGGTATAATAAAAGTATATAGCGCAACACTTTGTACGTCCGTTTAGCGCAATAATTTGCGAATGAGGCACTATCTTGTCAACAATTTCTCTAAGGTTCTCGCTTTGATCGCTCTTGTAATCACTGTCATCTGACAATGCGTGATCTTCATCGGACGATTTATCTGATACTGCCTCGAAATTATTCTCTATTTCCATTTGATCTTCGTCGGACGACTCATCTAATACTGCCTCGAAATTATTATCTATTTCCATTTTTGTGCAGATTATCACAAAATCTTCCTCTATACCGAACACTTGACACAAAAAAAAATACAAGTACCCGCTGTACCTTTTTCAACCGATATACGGACCGCAAGCTTTCAAATCGCGTACTGAGTTTTTGACACCCTTCGTTCTTCATTATATATTTTTCATCTATCGCGTTATGGTACCGCGATAGTTCTATCTTGTTTATAATAAATTATAGCAGCAGGACATCGGCGCTCGCCTTATCATCTAATTCTAATGTTACGCGCAATAATGCGCGAGTGGCTCTTCCTGGAAAAAATGAAGAGACCACCGCGATGGTTCTATTTTGTTTATAATAAATTATAGCAGCCGGACATCGGCGCTAGTCTTATCATCTTTCTACGAAATTCAATAATACCGCACGTGCAATAGTGCAATGTGAGACGATATTTGTTTATAATATTTATAAATTCGAGCAGCCGGACATCGGCACTCGCCCTTTGTAATACACCGCGCTGTTTATGCTCCCGCGATAAGCTCCCCCGCCCGCGTGACGTCATTCCCCCGCCCGCGTGACGTCATTCCCCCGCGCCACGAAAATCCCCCTTCGCCCGCGTGACGTCGTGCCCCTTCGCCAGCGCGGGATACCCCGTCTCTCACCTCCCCTCTTAGAGGACCTGAGTTAGAACCCGCTAACTAATACTACTGTTAAAGAAATTGTTCCACCATAAAGTTAATTTGAGTCAATTATTTATTTAGTTTATTATTTTCGTAATTATGCTATGCAGTTTTAAATTATCATTCGGTGACGTTTTTTGTAGATGTTTGTGTTTTATTATTTATCTTTAATTTACTATGTATTATTATTATTATTTATCCAGTTCATAAAATGATAAATAATAATAATAATAATACACAAATATCTAAAAAAAATGTCACCAAATGATAACTTAAAACTGCATAACATAATTATGAAAATAATAAATTAAATAAATAATTGACTCAAATTAATCCTATGTCCAGAATGATGGAACAATTTCTCTAACACTGCTTATGGCTTTTTCGTAATCCCTATTCTTTACGCGCTTGGGCTTTTTTACAATTTTTCAAAGGCAGTTTTAAGTATATAATCACTATTAGAGCCAATTATTCATTATGCGTTCAAAAAAACTTTTAAGTGCTAAAGCAAGTCTTTCACATTCTCTAACAGAATTATTTTTTCTTTTATACTTATTTCTTAAAACAGCCTTTTTACCGGTGTTAGTAGCTTCCTCGGGGAACGGTTTGGCAATCTAATTTTACTTCTTTCCAGCAATACAGCTCTCAATTCATCAATTTGTGCACTCCCCAAAGTGCTCGGCCTAACAAAAAAAGAAGGTCTTCTTAACTTCTTTATTTCCTTCCATGTTGTATACGGTATTGAGATACTGTATCTCAAGTGCATCATTTTAATCTAAAAAAGGAATTAAAATTTATGTTATTTTAGAAAATTTAATAATTTAAATGATTATCGTTATTGAATTATAAATACAAGTTCAAATTAGTTCTAATAATTTTTGAGTTATATTTAATAAGTAATATATTTCTTATATTTAAATTTTAAGTTTTTAAAACTAAAAAATGAGTCTTAAAAAATTGTTTTTTCTAAAACCTCGATGTACAAAAACAGAAGCTAGTAGATGTTATGAGGAAGTGCGCGACAAGATAAAAATGTTGAGTCCATGAGTGCGGGAGATCCACACCGCTCCATTCTCGCGACAACACACTAGAAATGTTTCAAATTTAAACATTTTTACATTTAAACTTACAGTTGTTCCATTTACTTCGTCGTCCCAAGCAGTCATATTTTCTTTATCCGTTAATCCATTATATTGATCGGAATCGTAATCCAAGTCACTTCCTTTATTCTTTTTTTTTCCTTGATCTTTCTTAGCTTTTTTAGTTTTCTTTGCTTTTTTTGCTTTATTTGTTTTCTTACTCTTTGTTTTATGAGTCTTATTGTTTTCTGCTTGCATACAAAAGTCATCTTCTTGCAATGGAGATTGCTCATACATTAGTTGAAAAGTAGTATGTTCACTGGAAACAGTATCTTGTAAAGGAACAGTAACAGTTTCACTTCTCATTTTTTTTGGAGTACTGGTTATGGATGATGCCGGACGCTTTAGTTCTGTAAAAATACATTGTCAAACATTGATAAAAATTAAGTACATAAAAAACAATTTTTTTCGAAGTTAATGTTTTTTTTACCTTCAGAAAATAATTGCTTTTTTGTTTTCAATGTATGAAGTTCCTCTTTAAGAACGAATATGTCACTTTTCAAATTGTTGTTCTCTAATTGTAGTTTTTTGTTTTCATCTTTTAAACATTGAATTTCGCTTTCTAGAGCAAAATTTGGTCTAGAAGCTGGAATTTCAAATAGTTTTTCACGGGTTTTTTCAAATGCTATACTATCACGATTTAAAGTTTCCAATTTCTCATTAATAATTATATCTTCATCGTCCATTTTGGATGTTTCCTTATCTACAGCAGATGGAATTTTCGAAAAGTTATGATTTCTTTCAAATATTATAGCGTTACGATTTAAAGTTTCCAATTTCTCATTAATAATTATATCTTCATTGTCCATTTTGCATGTTTTCTTATCTACAGTAGATGGAATTTTCAAAAATTTGTTATGATTTCTTTCAAATATTATAGCATCTCAATTTAAAGTTTCCAACTTCTCATTGATTATATTTTCATCTTCCAATGTCCTCGCATTATTGAACTCCTTGAAAATTCATGATTTTTAAAAAACTTTGAGCATCATAAAACTTGTTTCCGCATTAATAATTTTTCAAGTGGAAAATAAGCATTTTTAAAACTAAATAATATTTATAATTAAAATAGAAAAAAAATGTTACTTTTAAAGATTGCATGAACATGCAAATTCACATTAATTAATTTCAGTTTATATTTATTTGAAATAAAACTTATATTTTTACACGGAGACAATCTTTAGCTAATATTGCTCAACTGTTAAGTAAAATCTGCTTAAAATGTCGAGGCAACACTAGTTAAGTCAAATTTATTTAACAGGATCTTGTTTTGTATAGATCTGTAACAAATTGTCAATCTTATAGAACTATATCTTACCGTTTCTTTTTCAGTTTTATTAGGCTCTGCATTTTCTTTATCTAATATTTTTTGTACGGCATCACTGTAGCGCAGTTTTTTAAAGACATAGCATTGTTTGTTATGTTTCAAGTCTTCTTTATTAAATGTAAAGAATGAAATGCTAGTAAAAACCTAATAAAATTACGTTATTTACTGAAAACAAGAAACACTTACTAAGTATATTTAGTAAAAAATTAGAATGGATAATAAAATGATTGTGATAAAAGAAAGTAATATCAAAGTTACGAAAAAATAAATGACAAAATCTTTTTAACATTACAAATAGATAATAGCATGCTAAAAACCAGAATGGAATATAATAAACAAAATAAAAAAGATAAAAAAAATAATCAGTTTTCAAAAAAAGTAGAAAGAAGAGAACCGCAAAAGATTTTAAGGAAAAAAGAAAAGTGTGAACTTTATAATTTACTTAAAATTAAGATTTACTACGACAATGAATTTTGTACATACTTCCTACTTCCATAATTTGAGCTGCAATCAAACTTTCTTCCATAGTTTCAGTGTTCAGCCTTTTTACAAAATATGGATCCTTATATTTATCCAAAACCACAAAATTCTTTATTTTTTCAATAGGAACAATGTGGATTTTCTTGCTCTCATCATCGAAATAACGTACACTAGCAAACTTAATTTGTGAATCCATGGTCACTTCAAAAATTTGTTTATGTTACATTTTCAAAACTTGAAAAACATTTTTTAACTGTGATAAGAAAATGATTCAAATGGTGTAGTACTGCACATATTTATATTGTGATTAATAATATTGAAATTTGTTTGTAAATTATAAATAAAAACATAAAGTCAAATGCTTTCTGCAATGTATATAAAAATAATCATATACATTATTTTGAATAGAGATAAATGATAACATCTATTTTGAGAACACCATTTTTATGGCTTTGTAAACCAAAAAAATACAACATAAAAAGAGAATATATACTTTAGCCTGCTTTATAGTCATTTTATATATTGTTGCGTCCCTGCGGGTCGTCTAAGGCGGTTATTCGTGAATCTGCTGTATTTGTATCCGGGAGAACGTTGCTAAGCGTTGTTGTTAAACAACGGCGGACATCTTGAGAGAGATCGGCCATCTTGAGTCTCGCGACGGATGTCATTCCGGGCGGACATATTCGATATACGATTACTGTTATTACCCGTTCTGTGTTCCTTGTTCAATTGTGTGTTCTGTGTTGCTATATTAAAGTTCCTTTTATTCTTTCTAAAGAGTGTCAATCATTTACTCGCGGTACGCGGGTGCCGGTTGTGTCGCGCGTGTTCGAGTATTATCGAAGTCGACGCGCGGACGCAACATTTTGGGGGCTCGTCCGGGATACGATACGACGGAGTGGACGATTTTCTGGAGACGATTTTCTGGAGAATTGTGTGTTTCTTTTCGTCTATAAAAAATGGAACGGGAAAATTTGCCGACGGCAGGAGTTTCGACGAGAAAGAGGAGTCGATTGACTTCAACGGCGGCTACGACATCGGGACCATCATTGGAAGCGATTACACTTCAGTCAGCGATGCGAGAGATTCGTGAGCTACGCGAGGAGCGGCTGCAGCAGCGAGCCGATTTTGAGACGCAATTGCGCCAACACGATGAGCAGCGAGCTGTATTTGAAGCACAACTGCGCGAACGCGACGAGGCGTTACGGGGGATGGAACAGAGGATTCGTCTGCTGGATAACAACAACCAGCTAAGTCGCTCCATTAACAGAAATTTTTTTTGCCTAATGTTGCGCCTAATTTCGAAAGAGACGCGCGTGTTAATATTAACACAGAATTAGGCTTTAAATTGAAGCCGGACATTAAAATAGTTCATTTAGATCGATTGGCTTCGTATCATGAAAGGCGGATTTAAGTCACATCTGAAACCTGATTTATGATTTATGTTACTTGTTATTGGTTAATTTTCTTTCTGTCTTTTTTTTAAGGGATTGAAGAAGATGGTTTATGGAATCTTCTTTCAAAATTTGTTCTTCAAAGACCATCGTTGAAGACTCTGTCTCTCCCCGGTTTTTGACCGTGGTTTTCCCGTGGGACGAAGGGCGAATGCCGAGACAGGGACTTGAGGTGTCCTCTTAGAAGGACGGTGGGTCCACGGATGTTACCCCCCTCTTGTCCGAAGATTCGCTCCCTTTTGAGATGCGGAGATGCAGCAGTTTTGAGTATTTCCGAGAATAAGGCGAACTACGGGGGACGGCTACTGTGGTTTCAAGATGTATCAAAGTCGATTGGGTTCTGGATTTTAACGGTGCTCGGTAACCTGCAGCAGCAGCTCAGGGTAGAGCAGGAAACCGTTTCTGTACCCTGGAGTCGACGTTGGATGTTCTTGTCAAACGGGTTCGATGACAGTATCCTGTATATTCCTGGAGGGTGTGTGATTGGGGCCGATAAATAATGGCGCTCGGTAACCTGCAGCAGCAGCTCAGGGTAGAGCAGGAAGTCATTAGGCACCCTGGAGTCAACGCCTTGGAAGAAGAGGACAACGATCAACCCATTTAATTTGGAAGAGCCCTCATTGATTGTCGGGACGACAATTTTGAAGAGGGGGAGTAGTGTTGCGTCCCTGCGGGTCGTCTAAGGCGGTTATTCGTGAATCTGCTGTATTTGTATCCGGGAGAACGTTGCTAAGCGTTGTTGTTAAACAACGGCGGACATCTTGAGAGAGATCGGCCATCTTGAGTCTCGCGACGGATGTCATTCCGGGCGGACATATACGATATACGATATACTGTTATTACCCGTTCTGTGTTCCTTGTTCAATTGTGTGTTCTGTGTTGCTATATTAAAGTTCCTTTTATTCTTTCTAAAGAGTGTCAATCATTTACTCGCGGTACGCGGGTGCCGGTTGTGTCGCGCGTGTTCGAGTATTATCGAAGTCGACGCGCGGACAATATATATATAAAATGACTATAAAGCAGGCTAAAGTATATATTCTCTTTTTATGTGGTATTTTTTTGGTTTACAAAGCCATAAAAATGGTGTATATATATATATATATATATATATATATATATATATATATATAATAACACATCCCGCTAAATCAAATCAAATCCTCTCCCCATTATTCACATAGATTGAAACCGCAAACACACAAAAACAAATTTTACACAATATATTTATTCCTTACCTCACGTGCGCTTCTGCAATCTAACGAAAAACGTTTGCTGATTTTGAGTTCACTATTTGTCTGTCAAAAAAACCTTTATATTATTGAACGAAATAGAATTTGTGCTCGGTTACTTTTTCAGGCGGGAACGGGAAATAGTGATCCTAGAAACGACTCTTGGGTTTCGATTGTGATGCCAGAACGAGGTACCGGTCCGCATGCACACAATCACAGAATCCTGCGCAGAGCGCTCTGCGCAGTACATGTACGGGGTTCTCTTTGTGTGCGTGCGGGCCGGGACCTCGTTCTCGCATCACATGATCTCAATAGCATGCGGAAGCATATGTAGACGGGATGCATGTACACAATACGTGCTTGTGTGCAGCATCCCCTCTACATGCTACCGCTTGCTACCGAGAACGTACCCATTCTGTTATCTGTAATTTTTAACGACAAGTCGTTACCATTACAAGTCGTTACCGCTCGTAACCATTCACCGTGTATATTTTGTTTGTGCTTCTCTTGTTATTGTTAAGATTATATTAATGTTAATAATATATAATGGGGAGGTATTACAATTACCTTGAAAATAAATTTCAAAAAGTGTCAAGAACGAGCCAATATAGGAGAAATCGTATAGAATGCGAATCAAATGATCAAAGCAGTGATGATAGTATCGAAGATGCTCAATGGCGGGTAAGTATTAGAAAGTTATATGGATAAAAATATGTATAAATTATGAATTTATGTTCAAATTTATTTATTTTACAAATAATGTTTACATATATTAAAAATTTAATTAACCTTATAAATTAAAAAAATTATATATTGAAATTTATAAATGTATGAGTAAAGATATTTTGAAAAGATACATTAAATGCAATAGATTTTAAACTTATAAAATTTTGTAAAAATGGCTTATTCTTATAATGTGGAATACAAAAATGGGTTTATTTCATTTTGTATCATATTAATATTATTTTACTGCTTCATTTAGGAATACTGTAATCATCAATCATCTAGTGATAGCGACAACACAGATTCTGGTAACACGCGTCAACATAAAGGCCCGTCTACAATGGCAGTAACAAGGCTGTAGGAGCAGGAAAGTATACTGTTTTTATTGATGTAAAGACCGAGAGTAAGGAAATGGGCAATTCCCATTTACTCTTAAAAGTTTTAAGAGCAAATGGGAATTGCCCATTTCGTTACTCTCGGTCTTTACATCAATAAAAACAGTATACTTTCCTATTCCTACAGCCTTGTTACTGCCATTGTAGACGGGCCTTAATAGTACTCACTCATCATCCTCCAATGAAGTGTTGCCAGCAGACATTAGAAACAACCCACACGGAACATGACATCCATTGGACGTCCATATAACCTCCATAACTCCATGCGACATCTATCTCCACAGTGGATATTGTATAGATTTCTAATAGAAATCCATATTATCTCCATGGTAGATGTCGTATATAATCCATCATGGATGTCCATTAGACATCTGTTATGGATGTATGATAGATTTATACAAGTATGTTTCTAATAAAACAAAATTTAATTTTTATTTAAGTATTATTTAAAATTCTCAGCTAATGTTTTGAGAGTATACTTAAAAATGTGTAATATTATATATTCAATTTTTAATTTATATGCAATTTAAATTTTTATTAAAATTTTTTACTAAACTCTAAAATATAATTAACAAAACTTTAATGCAAAATAAAGAATTTTTTTTCATACCAAATTTTTTAAACAGTCCATATGATATATATAATGATAACATGACATATATAATGTCATCAATTTATTATTAAACAAAGAAAATTCTTAATTTAAAATTAGAGATAACTGTAATTACTCATATTATATTCCTCACAGCACATCAACATCCCAATGAAATTACACCTTAAATTGTAAGATGGTAACATTCTACGGAAATTAATAAACCTGCCATTAACTTTTAGTAACTTGAAAATTCGTCTAAATTTATTCCATTAACATCCCAGGAACCTTGCGCGTAACGTTTTATTAATATTCATCCAACATGCCAGAAAAAAAACTTAATCTCCTAATATTATTTTTAATAAGGAACCCTTGCAAAAAAATATTATATTTTCAAAAATCGATTAAACACTATCGGTTTTCAACAGCTTTCAATCGTTTTTTCACCAATCATTGAATAATTCAAACTCTTTTTTTTTCTTTAATATGGAATTCCGCAAAAAATCCATAAAATTAAAGCAAAACGAGCTCCTTACTATTATTTCTGAAAATATAAGATATGTATATATATATATATATATATAATATATATATATATATACATATTTTCTTTTTATTTTATTTTACATCTTAAATAGATAATAAATGGGTAACTGTATTACTGGTATATATCACTAACCTACAATAAAATCTTACTTTATAATATTATATGTATGAAGATTAATGGAATCTTATTTCAATATTTCAACAATCTTACGCGCAATCATTTTTCGCGTATCCTGAAAATATTACAAAATTATGAAATATCGTTTAATATTAATAATTGAATTTGATGTGCATGTTTATCTATATCCAAAATTATTATTTATTTAATATTTCATAAAAAATGTTACTACGTGCAACGTTTCAAAACTTTACAAAAAGATAGTTCATACTTCAGCCGCTAGTTCGTTTATTTACCGCTATGCGACGCGCGATGCGTCCCATCTCGTATTTGAGTTTCAGTCATGAGAAGTATATAAAGCTTGCAAAGGGCAACTGGCAGAATATTAAAAATGTAATTACTTCTATCAGTTTAATTTCTGATACAATCCCAACATAGGGAATTCAGATATTGGACTGATTTTTTCTTAAAAATCGGGCGGATAAATGTCCGAAAAAATTAAAATTATCCATTTACTGTCTACTTAAGATGTAAAATAATATATATATATATATATATATATATTTCCAGAAACACACTAATAAAAAGCTCCTTTTATTTAATTTTTCGGATTTTCTGCGGGATTCTATATAAAAAGAAAAAAGTTCGAACTATTCAATTATTAGTGAAAAAATGATTGAAAGCTATTGAAAAAATAAGTGTTTAATCAATTTTTGGCAACATAATATTTTTTTTGCAAAAGTTCCTTATGAAAAATAATATTAGGAGTTTTGTGGCATGTTGTATGAATATTAATACAACGTTACGCGCAAAGTCTCTGGGATGTTAATCACTTCCACAAGATTTCCCCCTCGATACCATACAACTTTTATTTCAAACATTTTCCTTTACACGTTGATCCTGAAAAGTTATGAGGGTGAAACTTTTAAAATGGGACACCCTGTATAACACTTTATATTAAAAAATTATTATAAATTCTTATGTAAAACGCGCTTAGCATTCATTTGTTTACGGATAAATATATTTTTTAAGTAGTATGCAGAGGTAGGCATTATCAATTATACATAAAAAATGTTTAGGAAAGTTTTATTGAACACTCATGACAGTGTAAGTCATGAGTAATTCATAACATTTATTACACTATTTTCATGAAATGTATTGATAATTAATAAAATACTAAAAAATAACTGCGTTTTTCATATCAATTTCATTAGTTTCACTTATGTATACGAAAGACATTAAACAAAGTTGTTATAATTCTAAATATAATATTTCATTAGTTTTTTAAATTATAAGTTTTCTATTCGTGGGTATATTAGGGCTGTACATTAAAAACTTTGTATCTGTATATGTTAAGGATTAACTTAATACACTTTTAAAAATACAAATTTTTTTTGTAGACGGTATTAGATGCAGCCCATATTTCAAAAAATGATAGAAATCAACTGTACGGCTTATCAGACTCTGAGGATGAAAATTTTCATGTAAGAATGTATTTTTTAATTTCATATGGTTCATAATATGTATGTAATTTGCATTAATAATACATCAATTTTTTTTATTTTTACATTCATCTTATTTTCAACTTTCAATAAAAATAAAGTTAATTTATTAATACATATAAGATTTATATTGTTAAGCTTAGGTTATCTTTCTCTATAAAACTTTTTTCAAATTAAATTTTTAATAAAAATTTGTTTCTTACTTTTATATGATATTATCAAGTAAATATTATCAATCCATTTTCCATGTTCTTAGTATATTTTGAACATTCTTTGGCAGTTGATAACTTATCCAATTAGTATTAACAATTATTTCTGTCAGAATTTTGAATCAATATCTACATACAGTCTTAAATATTATTTTTTAATTTATTTTACATAAAATAAATGATTTTGATAATATGGAATAACAATTTTTACTTAGCTTCTGATTAGGCCCTGACAGGAAGCGTGACAACCTTGATAAGGTCTTGATCAGGAACTTAATCCTGTCAGTATCCTAATCAGGTCCTTATTTCTACTTTAATTAATTTGAACTTGGGATATTGTATTAAAAAATTAAAGCAAAGAAGTATTAGAGCTATGAATGTTAGTAATTTTTAATTTTTTCGCAGATTTTTGTTATACCTTTGTAGCATACATTTTTGTATTAACCCATTATATTAAAATATTGTACCTAGAGGTCATTTGAGAATCTAATTACAATTCAGAATTCCTTTTTTTAATTGCAGATTGACATTTTTTTTTAATATATGTGAATATTTCGCTATTTGTAAACCGTTGCCAATATATTGGCAGTTAACTTCCTCAAAAATAATTTTGATGCCAAAAAATAATTTTTGATGCTTAATTTCAACATAAAAAATATAGTTTAAATCCATTATTTTCAAAATTTTTATGCTAATAAATTATTGAATAATGCATTAATTTTAAAAATATTATTGTTCCTATTACCGCTGAGTAACAAAAATCACTTTCTATAAACAATTTTTTCTCTAAAAATAATAGTTATAATAGCTTAAACATTGAAATTAAAGTAATTTTTGTTATTTATCAATTACAATTTTACTGAATTATAGTTAGTATTTTTTAAGTTGTAAAATAATTATAATGAAAAACACTTTTTCCTATAGAATAAATAAATAAAAGTAGCTGATCTCAAAAATCTTGTTCGATAGTATAGATCGATAACATAGATAAATTTGTAACAATGCACCCTCCATTGTTATCCGGCAGTAGACCGCCGGAAGTCTGCCGCCCGGCGAACATCAGCCGGGCAGGGGCAGAGGCACCGAGCGCCCATTTTTTAAACCTAATTACCGCCGTTGCGATAAACAACCGTACGGCCGAGCGCTGCCGTAAACGCCCGAGCGACACCCGCCGAAACGCCGCGCCGTTTCACCTAGGGGAGATGACGTGTTTACCGTTAATTACCTGCCGAAAAACAACACGTCATTATCCCCACCCGGGGGCGAGCGACGCGGTTACCGTTAGACGCTCGGGTATATAACGGCAGCCTTTTTAGATCCCGGCACCAGACTCGCACCAGAATCTGAATCCGCTCGAGCTGTACGCTCGAGACTTTCCTGATCCGATCCGAATCATTCGAAAACACGACAGAACGTGGGGGTTGACGAGTTCGCAGCCTCCGCCGAGCATTCTCGGCTTCCGAACCGCTTTACAATCCTTCGCAATCCGCGACCGCTTCTCTCGAGAGTTCTCGAGAAACGGTCTAACTTCCGACCGACCCGACTATACGGACCGTTGGCTGGCGAGTTCGCCACCCCGTTGAGTTTCCTCAACTCCGTTGGTCAATCCGTACTCCGCGTGCGAACAAAGGACAGCGAGTTCGCTGCCCGTTCGAGATTTCTCGATATCGCACGCATCCCACAACATCTGGGAATACGCGCCCCGCCCGTGGCAGACGTAAATATTATCGCGGACCGTAAACGCATAAGAAACTGTCTCGCCGGTTTAAATCGACTCACGCGTTTTTGTGAACCACGCGCCGTCACAACAAACCGACCACGCGCCCCGCGCTGTCTACCTGGCGTGTTGATAGCCGTTTGCGTATACTACACCGCATCTGATTGTTAAAACTCGCATAATTCATAACAACCGCGCCCCGCCCGTGGCACAGTACTATCCGCCGCAAGCCCGCTCCGCGGGGCATTTCTGTATTATTAACCAGCGCCGATAGAGGCCAAATAAAGTCACATTCTTTTATATATTATTTAAATCGTGTGTCTCAATACTTTCTCCGAGCCCTGATCACGACCGAGCGAATCCGCGAGCTCACGAAAGTAACCCCGTTACAAATTTATATTATATCATTTTCTTTTTGAAATAATATAAAGCTGAATGACTATTTTTAAAATTTTTTGATTATTATTTATAATAGCTTCTGAAAACAAATTGAACATTTAAAATGATTCAGAATTCACATATTTTGAAGATATAGGTTCGCATATAAGTTTCAGAATTTAAAATAACTTTTTATTTTCGATAGATTAGTTTGTTTTTTCACTGTTACTATATTTATTTTACCCAACTCTTCCATTACAAAGATATGTAAGTTGAAATTATATATATAATTATATATATATTATGTATATTTCCTCAAAAGATTTTTAAAAATTACAAGTATGTTTATAATCATTTCTTAAAAGTCTATAATAAAAAACGTAATTTATATCTACAGGATTCATGGGTCTACGATGCACATGAAGAATTATTTCAATTTAGCGATGAAGATGATAGCGATAACGATGACGATGATGTTCGCGAAGAAGTCAACTCTAAAGATGTTAATAATGAAAATAATATTGGTTTTAGTAGATTAATAGAAATGATGCAAAAAGAAGAGATTAATGAGACTATAAATGCTGAAGTAGTTGTGAGTAAAGCTGAAATTTTACTTGCAGTTTTAAAGTATGAACTCAAGTATTGTTTATCACAAAGTGCATTAGCTGATCTTTTTAAAATGTTGAACTGTTTATTTAATTTTTCTTTGTTATCTAGTACGCGCTATCTTGTTGACCAAATGTTCAATCCAGAAACGGTCATAGAATATCATGCAGTTTGTCCAAATTGCAAAAAATATATAGCAAAGTTTGATCGCAAAGATCGTCGCGTTGAATGTCAAGCATGCGATACTGTAATTGCATTGAAAGATACAACATATAATGACTTTTTTGCTATTATGAATGTAAATAACGAAATTGCAAATTTAATTCAAGACAATCAAAAATATTATGATTATGTAGTTCGCGAAAAAGTGCGAAATCATGAAAGCTTTGATGATATTACGGACGGAGTATTATACAAAGAATTTGTTGACTCATTGTCAACAAATGATAAACTTAATTTTGCTACAACTACGATGAACAGTGATGGATCGCCGATTTTCGAAAGTTCTAGATTTTCGATTTGGCCGATTCAAATGATTATAAATGAATTACCCTTGGATATAAGAACTTCTAGACCTATAGTGTGCGGCATATGGTTCGGTAAAGATAAACCAAATATGAATATTTTTTCTAAAACCGTACATTGTTCACATGAACAAATTGTCAAATGTTGGTGTACGATGTACTATTGCAAATGAAGTACGCACTATTAAAGTATTCACCATATGTTGCTGCGTATACTCTGTTGCCCTGCACCGATGCAGGGTATGGTTCAGTAATGGCTATTTCGGGTGCAATTAGTGTTTACACCCAGGATATTATGTTGTCTACAAGAGAGGTGGAAGTGTAAAATAGATTTTATTAAATGAAATACCGCCTAAAAGAACTGAAATTGAAACAATCGAGCACATGCGACAGAGTCTTACATCTCGAAATCCTGTTTATGGTGTAAAAAGACCTTCATGTTTAATTAATTTGCAAGGTTTTAACATTATATCCGGTTTCGTACCAGATAGTATGCACTGTCTTTGTTTAGGAATAGCGGAACAATTTTCAGGGTATTGGATCGAATCGAACAATTTGCCATATTCTTTATCCAATAATGATATTAATAAAATTGACAACTTGTTATTAATAATAAAAGCTCCCAATCAAGTTGCTCGTTTATCTCGCTCCATACGAGATAGAAAATATTGGAAGGCAAGAGAGTGGGAGAATTGGATTCTGTACTACAGTTTACCGATATTACTATGTTTTCCACATTTAGAAATATGGGTAAAGCATTGGTCACTTCTAGTAGAAGCATTCCATATTTTACTAAAGAATTGCATTACACGTGACGAAGTCAATCATGCTCATACCTTATTGACAAAATTTGTTCATTACACCGAACGCTATTATTTCAAAGCTGCTATGACATATAACGTCCATCAACTACTGCATTTGGCACAAAGTGTAGCAGATTGGGGCCCACTTTGGGCTCATTCTGGTTATTGTTTTGAAAACGGGAATGGTCAAATAGTTCGAAAAGTCCACGGTGCTAAGGGCGTTGTACATCAAATTTGCAGATCGATAGCAATGAGTCAAAGCGAATTAATTTTAAAGAAACATGTTGTTTTGAAAGCATTTTCAAATGTAAGTAGTTTCATTTCTTATCTGGACAAAAAAACCGCAAAGCAAACATGTAAATTTTCGTATGCAAGATACTTCGGACCACACTACAAAACTAGCTTAATGTGGATAGAAGAACTTGAATTATCTGATGAAAGTCGAACATATCGGAAAATTGTAAAAGAACGGTGTTTGTACACATCATCAAAAAGAAATATGATTCGATCAGACAATTCGTATGCTTTAACAACAGAAGGGACTTTTATTCGCATTGTAGACTTTATTATCGATGGACCAACAAGGAAAGAATACACTATCTGTTATTTAATAAATACGGAAGATGTTTTTAATAACAATTTTTTACCAGTGAAAAAAGTTGTAAATATTTCTGATAATTTAGTAGCAAAGGACACTAACAGCATCGAAAAAGTTTGCGTTTTTATGAATATAGATAACATGACGTATATATGCGCAGTGCCAAATTTGTATTTTTATTAATCGTTTTTTACTTGTAAATGGGAGTTATAATGTTATAAACAAATGGCGGTAATTTATATAGCGAATTAAGTGATTGATTAAGTGTTATTTTTTAGCTTTTTTATTACGTAATAAAATGTTTCTAAACTTTTCGCAATTGAATTACATGATTTCGTTATGCGATTTAACTGGTTAAAAAGGTCGAAAATAACATGTGATTAATTATGCTATTCTACGTACAATTTAAGCCTGAATTTTTTTGTATGTTTTTAATGTTTTCTTATATGCAGGATGTTTTATTGTAAAAAAAATTGTTTTTATATAATTAAGGTTCTCTATTAGTCATTAGGTAATTTTATACTTACATAATGTAAATTAATTTCATTACTATATTTATTATATGAGATTAATAAACATCTAACTCAAAACTGTATATTTTTTCTTTTTTCTATTTCTATCATTCAGTTCTTTAAAATTTGATTACTATACTTAGATGCAACAATAATAAAAAGATTATAAATTAAAGCAAACGTTTTAGAATTTACATTAATAATATAAAAATAATAGATCCCATTAATTCTATACCTTAATGTCTTTTTTGAAGAATGTCATAAAAATATCAAGAATATTTACATTTTAATATAATATAATCCTTTAAAAAATTCAATTGAATTAATCGACCATTTTTTTTATAGATCAAATCATGATTCCAAAAAAATCATGTAATTTCCCAAAATTGCGTGATTTCCCAAGTTAAATGATTTTTCAAAATCACATAATTTTCAAACATTATGTGATTTTCAAAGATCACATACTGATTTGGAACATTTCGTTACGTGATTAGTTATATCATTAATTACTTAATTTCGTTACGTGATTTCGTGATGTGATTTCATGACGTGATTTTTTTCAGTAGGGGTAGCAGTAGAATTCCAACATGCTGAAATTTTCGACCGCTACTACTATTGCTACGGCTACGGTTACGAACGGCCGAATCGACCAGCGCGATTGGTCGAAACCTTACTGTTACGTCTTACGGAAAGTGTGTGTGGCCAGCTAGAATGTAAGGGGCACGGAACAGAGTACGTTCTTTTTTACGTGCACCTTGGCCCCCCTCCTCAACACTCGGTCTAGATATATTATGCACTGATCTATGGCCGGTATTCATAGGCCGGTATTCATAATCAGTTCTTATATTTAAGACCGTCTTAAGCACAATCTTAAGTGCCGGTCTACAATAGGCGATTTAAGCCCTAAGCCTTATGACTTAACCTCTAAACTGTGACGTATTTCCGACCTTGAACATTTCTCGCGCTGCCTTAAACCCTAATCTCTAAGCCCTAAGCGAGTTGGCCAACTCCCATCTTTTAAAGCTTAGAGCTTGAGGCTAGGATCGATGTAATTTTTCTCTTAAAACAAAAGCTAAATCTTAAATCACCTATTGTATACCGGCACTAAGATGTCCTAAATCAATCACAGAGCCGTATTAGCATCTTAAGACATTACTTAAGACGGTCTTGAAATAAGAACCGACTATGGCCGGTATTCATAGTCAGTTCTTATTTCAAGGCCGTCTTAAGTAATGTCATAAAATGCTAATACGGCTCTGTGATTGGTTTAGGATATCTTAAGATTGTGCTTAAGACGGTCTTAAATATAAGAACTGACTATGAATGCCGGCCTATGAATACCGGCCATAATATCACTGATCTATGGCCGGTATTCATAGTCAGTTCTTATATTTAAGACCGTCTTAACCACAAGCTTAAGATGTCCTAAACCAATCACAGAGCCGTATTAGGGCCGTGGCACATAAAAAAACTTAAGCAGTAAGACTTAAGACGTAAGCGAATTGACCAATCACGGTCGAACAGTAAGGCAGCCATATTGAAACGTTAGCTACGTTGAAAATTCCGTATGGTTGAAATTCTTAAGTCTTAAGGGCCAATTTCACCAAGCTCGGTTAGATTAACCGACGGTTAAAATTAGCAGGGTGGCCAACAGAAAATAGAGGTGAAGGAAAACCAAGCATTCTTATCATTTCAGTTGGAACCCTGCTAATTTTAACCGTCGGTTAATCTAACCGGACTTGGTGAAATTGGCCCTAAGTCTTACTGCTTAAGTTTTTTTATGTGCCCGGGCCCTTAGCATCTTAAGACATTACTTAAGGCCATCACATACAAAATTCCGTAAGGACGTAAGACGTAATGAACAAAAGCATTGTAATCCTAGTGTTAAACTTTAACGGTTCCGGCATAAATTAACAGTTACGGCCTGCATAAATCAGCCTTAAGTATTTTCAATTCCTAAAATGGATGCACGGCGCTGCTCTACGGCTTAGAAAAAGCGTCTCACGAAAATCGCCGGCATTGCCTCTCTCAGGCTTTTCTCTGCTATGGTACAGACAAAAAGTGTTGTGTGTGTGTGTGTGTGCGTGCTGTGTGCGCATGTTGTGTATGTACATACTTTTCGGGGCCATGTATTTCATAGGAGTTAGCGATCTAGTAATATATAGAAGTCTGTGCTCATGAAGTGATGGTTTCTGCTTCATTCTGCTTCCTACTTTAAAATTGAATTACAAACAACATGGCGTCTTCTGTAACTGTTAACAATCTTTTCGTACTCGTTCTAACACTCGCAATTTTCTTTGTTTCGTTAGCGAATTCTGCGAACAGTTATTACGCGTCTGCGAGAGTCGAGGTAAATTTGATATTTATGTTAAATTGTAACAGATGATGTGATTATTTAATAATACGCACCGCGTTTACGCGAACGCATTTTTCATATATTATACGTGTAATCGGGATATACGTGATTATTACATTTGCTCAACAAGTGCTTATTATTCGAATGAAAATTTACGTATCAAGAGATTATAATTGTATATTTCTTATAGAGATCGATGTATTATAATGTTAATGTTATTTGTTGTTTATTTTTCAGAGTTGTAGAGGTTGCTCGCTCAATCGACTGCCGGATGTCAAGCAATTTATCTTTAAAGATCTGCCAAACTAGTATCCTTTATAATGCCATTATAATTATGATTGTGATCGTTTTACTATACACACACACATGTGTATGTATGTATGTATTTTAATTATCTGCTGTAAATATATATTACATGTTTTTAACACCTACTAACTTTTTTATTAAAAATGAGCCAGATTGTCTTTCGATGCAAGATAAATTAAAAACTAAAAATTATAGTATATAAGAGAGAAAAAAGAAGATTATTTTACTTCTTGATATTGCAATGTGAAATTTTAGAAACTATCCTTAATAAATATATAATAGCAACAATGTGGAATTCAGACATATACAAGGTGCGATACCAGAGCTTGTACTGTTCAACGAACATGAAGAGGTTTGACAATAAGAATAACTAACTTAATGTAATTGAACGTAATTTGCTATCATCAATTAATCTTTGAAAATATTGCAGGAAGTGGAACGATTGGTATTGTCTAGATTGACTCGGGAAGAATGTAATGAACTGCTAATCTCTAAAGGTTTCAGTAAAAAATCCAAAGACAATAAGGATGAGATGTAATTCTTCAAGTCAATGTATACTTATTGCAAGAAACATTAGCCTAGTCACAAATAACTCTAAAAAAAAGAATTATTCCTAAAAAGTTTTTTTTAATTATAAAACTTGTTAAACTGTGTTTTGTTTATAATTTGTCTTACTATATTTTATACTTAATAATAATTTCTAAAATATTTGTTTAGAGTTTTAATATACATTATAGATATATTTAAAACAAGAAAAGATCATGTTTCGATAATATTAAGAATAAGCAATATATATTGTGTAAAAAATATCAAATAATATCAGGAACAAAATTGTTTTATCTTTTTTCCTTCAATTATTATTATTTCCTTAACATGAACATTAATACAGTACAGAAAGGGGAATATTTACTTTCACTAAAAAGCTGCAATCTGTGATAGACTATATCTAGCAAATTATGATATTTTATATTATGGTACATTTTATAAGCTTTTTTATTTATACTATATTCTTTATTTCTAGTAATTTTTTAAACTTTGGTAAAATTTTTCTCTTACCCCAAAGGAATTAAAATTATTTTATAATGCACTAAATCTTTATAAGCCGACTTTTTGCAAAGAAACTGAATTTACAAAGAACTAGCGACGTGTGTGTGTGTGTATGTGCTGGAAAGATTAAATAATATAATCTAAAAGGCAGTTTCTCTAAAAAGTCATAATTACTTAAATTTATCTTAACTAAACTTTTAAGAGTTTTAGAATAATATTGTTATACAATTATTAAAGACAAAATTGTAAATTGTTGGTTGTAAAATATATGCTTTTTAATGCACAATAACTTGCATAATAATAATTAACAAAAATCTGTATATTTACCATTGCTATATATAAATATACATATATATATATATATATATATATATATAAAATTTCCCATTTTATATATATTCTTTGACTTTTTAATGTGTAGTATATAATTATATATGTTTATTCTTCTTTTTTCTCTCTTTCCATATATTATATAAATTTTATTTACAAAATTTTAAAACATAATTAATCTAACAACATAAATATACAAATAAATGATGTAAATTATTCTCTCCTTTTACTTAATAAAAATATGAAAGAAAATGTGCAAGAGCACATTTGTTAATTAATGACTTCTTTTGTAGAATATAGCCATTTCAAACAAATTACAATTCAATAATTCAAGATTCCAAAGTATGTAAAAAATTTGCGTAGACTTGTAGCAGAGAAACGAAAACGAGGATCATTAAATTAAAGAACAAACAACTTTCATTAATAGTCTTGCGAGAATCCAGTTTTTATATTGTGTTATATTACAATATATATCATCATTCGAACGCGTATCTTACTCTAGATTATATGTATATATACACACTGTTCAAACCCCCGCAGTTCCATACAAAACCGCGTCATTTATCGTAACGATGTACATTAATATTTCCTCTATATCCTCGCTTAAGTTATACATTGTTATGCATTAAATATGTTAGATAGCGACTTACGTATACCCTCTCTCTCTCTCTCTTTCTTATATAGAAATAATATATTTATATAATACATACATACACAAATAGAATAAAGAAAGTGACTATAAAATAACAGAGCTGTTCAAATTGGAAAGAAATCATTTCGTACTTTGAAGCACGCAAATGCCGACGAAATTGTGTGAAATTTGCATGAACAAATTGCACATCATATTTTTTTCAATTTTTCTAGAGAGAAAGTGGAAACAAATTTTAATTGGATGGTTTTTTGAAATATACATAAATTTGTTTTTCTTTTTCAGAAAGTGTTTGCAGACAGAAACCAATGTAATATTATGATTATTATGGAAAACGATATCATAAATAAGACAAAGTATTACAAGTTATCAAGCAGATTGGTATCTTCAAATTTAGGAGCAATGTTACGCCATCAACAGCCAACAGATGAATATTACCGCTAACCATAAAAATACTTTAGATAAAAACTGCTCTTCTTCATATTGCGGTGTGCCTCTGGGAGCTGCAAATAAATAATTCTAAATTGCCTCTCAAACATTATTTTAATTGTTGCCGAAATATAAGATTGATCACAAAATTCGTTTATCTTTTATTCATTAATATAAATGCAAAAAAAATAATTAACAAACTTTAATTAATTTTATAAAAAAAATTATTGGGAAATTTTATATATATATATATATATATATATATATATATATATATATATATATATATATATATATGTACATAATATGTATAAATATATAAAAATGAATAAGAAATTAAATATTATATATAAATTAAAACTAAAAATAAAATTGTAATTTTGTTATTATGTATGCAGTTATGCATATATTATGCATGCATATTCATTGCACATTGTTGTATTGTCATGATTTTATATTATGTAACTCATGTAACTTATAAGTATTACCTGCACTTGGTCGTGCTTCTCCGAAGTTAAAAGTTGACGTGAAAAAAGCAAACGGAAAAGTGCCGATGCCAAAGGACATGTAGGAACCATCGCCGAAACCGAAGCCGGAGAAGCCGACATTGGTCTCCGGCTCTGATCTTTGACCGGCTGGACGTGGTGGTACATTGTTCCTGAAAACGTTTCACTAATTGAATCTATATTATATTATTTAGCTTGACATTTAATTTTTCTATTATTATTTATTTTTATTCTATTATTATCTATTATATGTATATGTGTTTATAGTGCAAAAAAAATAGATTTTACAAGATATTTTTTGTATATATATTACTAAATATAATTAATATAATTTAAGTATAACATGCAATATAAAACTGAGATTAATAACTATAATAACTGATTTTAGCAGACAAAATAAATTATACCTTGGATCCTCATGCTTTGTGGCACCACGTCCGTATAATGGAATGACTTTGTCTTTGCTTATGGCAGCTTTGCATACTGGACAGACCTGCCTGGCAGGTCTGGTTTCCAACCACTGATGCAGACATGGCCAACTGCATTGTTATCACTTATATTATTCAGATTATCATAGATAATTTTTTGTTCTCTGATGTATTATGTTGGATGAATAGTTACCAAAAGAGGTGACCGCACATACTGACTACCGCATCTTTTGCAGTGTCTAAACAGATATTACACTCAAACATCCTGTCATCCTTTTCTTTCTCCTCCGCGGAGCCCGCAGATCCCGACGATTTAGACGGGCCTGCTTGTTCCCTTGTCCTACTCATTTTTCAAGCTTTCTGTAATCATACATCCCATATTTCACAAATATCCTCATATTTATAGAAAAATAACAGAGTAATCAATGCATCAAATATTTATAAATATTTAATAATCTTAAAAGAACTGCATAATTATAACTTTTAACAAACAGGAAGGAAAATTTATAGGTTGCACAATTCCTAATTACACAGTTGGAAATTTATAACTATGAAATGTACATATAACTCGAAAAAATTAATGTGTTGACTAATGTGTTGACTAATCGTAAGATAATGTGTGTAAAACGATTATATCTATATTGTTATTACTTTAAATTTGATTAAAATAATATGCAAATTATTTTTTGCGATTATATACAATTTAGGTTTACAATGCATGTAACAATGGATTATTTTTCGTAAAATTACCAATCACTACGCAATTTTTAAATTGCATTTTGTATGCGAACATTTGATATTAAAGAGATAAATAGCATAGATATATGTATATACTTGCGAACACTAGGAATTTTGTGTCCATGAAAAAAAATATAAAATTGATATGAGAAATACAAATTTATATGAGAATTATCCAGCATACATGGAAACCTTTATTTTACATTTTCGAGACAATATCAGGGTCAAAGTATTGACCCAGTATTGGTAAACACTTGGGCGTGACACATGTGCAGTCATGCATAAAATATCATTCAATGTTGAAATTTCAAGTCATTTACCATATTTTACTGAAACGTGTGATTAGAAAATAAATAATAATATAATCAGGCACAAATTTATTTTGTGCAAGTCTTTCTCTACCTTTGTGAAAAGGACAAAATATTAATTTCTATTACTTCATATTAAATAGATTTGTGTGTGTGTGTATGTATGTGATGCGTTCCTTAAGAAATTAATGAACGCATTCTTGCACCTGTCATACCAAGCTTGTCAAAGATCGAAAATAAATCGTCTTATACACACATTCGCGCGCGCGTACACACATACTCACTTTACCACGTCATTCCGTTTTGTTACACTCATTAGACACACACATGATTACGTTGATGCATTATCAAATTATTTAACATTTTTATTGACATAACTTTCAGAGCCCCTTTAAAAGTATTATTTATCATTTTTTTTTGTTTCCACAGTAAATCTATCTCCAAAAAATTACTACTCTTCCTTTCTTTTTTCCATAACCTTATTATTATATTGCGCGCATGCACATATATGATTTTCCAATTTTCATAGATTTATGCTAATATATACTCGTTAACCCGTTTCATCAACCTTTTAATTTCTTTTTGTTTAATTTCTTTCTTTTACCTCTAATTATTTGTGTCAACAGTTTTGTAATCTGTTACTGTTTTTTTTTTACACACACATCAGAACACCACCTCTCCCTACATATGATACTACATCATTATACTTATCATACGTATTTCATATATCTACTAATTCCCACGCTTACATATTATCCACTTTTTATAATTTTCTCCAACACGATTTCTCCGTTATTCAATTTTCTTCCTGCATTTGTTAATTATATATATTTTTTTCATTAAACTTTTTATATATTTTATCGTATGATATATATATATATATATATATATATATATATATATATATATATATATATATATATAGTTTTATATATATATATATATATATATATATATATATATATATATATATATATATATATATATATATATAGTTTTCTCTCTTTTCCTACTTGTCTCTCTTCCTCTCCTTTTTACTCTCTCCTTCGTCAATCTTATACGTCATTTCACTTATCATCCATTCGCACATTTACACATCATCCAATTCTTAATTTTCATAACGAACATAACCCCTTTATTTCTATCATTATATTTATTCATATTTCTATATATCTTTAGATATATTTCTTCAAATTTCAATAATTTTATATATAATATTTTATCTTCCTCCCTCCCTTTTTCACAACTTGTGTACAATGTGCTGGATGATGAAAATCGCATCACTTACTTTCTGCCAGAAGGAGGGCGGGCTGGCCCTCGGCAACGAAATCGTGATCTCTTGTCTGTTGCGAACTACGAACTGCAAGTATAGAAAGTATCACAAAATCCGTTTTCTCAAACGTTTAAACGGCAATGATCGGCAAGAACGGCACGTTACGTGCGTGTTAGGCTAGACACATAATTGCGCGAGCAGGACGTTACGATATTGGCCGGGCAATATAGAGATAGAGATAGATAGAGAGCCAGAGAGACAGAGAGAGAGAGAGAGAGACAGAGAGACAGAGAGAGAAAGAGAGACGTAAGGAATTTAGTCGACGGCAGCGACGATGTGGGTTGGTGTCTCTCTGGCCGCAAAAGAATTTTATTGGTGACATGTCAATTTCTACATGTGGGAAGATACAATCAATAATTACGGTAATTGATGATAAATGAGATGTTTGATCGTGTAGTAACATTAGTATATACATAAATACATTTATACATTATGCATGCATAAATAGTATAATTTATACTATAAGATAATTCTACAGGTTACTGATAAACTTCAGGAGCGTATAGAGGGGTTGGAATATTAGCAACTTTCAATTAGGAACCCATGTTCTCCGAAGTAATCCTGAGTCGGTACAAGTCTGACTTGACGTCTCTTGATTACTTCTTTTGGGTGCATATCAAAAGTCTCATTTACGAGATACTAGTGGACACTTGTAACCAGAATACTTGCAGCATCTGATGTGGTCCGGCAGATGCTTGGAGTATTTGAAAGAGTGCGCCAGAGTTCGACGATGTAATGCCTGCATTGCATAAGTGGTTGCTATTTCGAACACCTTTTGGTCGTGTTCCGATATTCACTGCCAGTACTGAAAATCTATAGTTTACGTCACATATACTATAGATTTTCAGTACTGGCAGTGAATATCGGAACACGGCCTTTGCAATACTGTATAGTATTATTGTGTTCATGTAACCTTTGCTTAGTTATTATCATTTTGTACAAATTGGGATTATTTCTCTTATTGGTATATTATCCACAATGTAGTTCCTTACATTCAAAGACTTGTACCGAGTTGGGGTTACTTCGGAAAACATGGGTTCCTAGTTGAAAGTTGCTATATTCCGACCCTTCTATACACTCCTGAAGTTTGTCAATAACCTGAAGCTTGTCAATAACTTTTATAATCATCCTATAGATAGTAGAGTCCTAGATTATCAGAGAGGCGCCAACTCTATCCCCACCATGCCCACCGCCGCCATCTTAAGACACAAACGTCAGTAGTGCTTACATATATATATATATATATATATATATATATATATATATATATATATATATAGAGGGTGTCCCAAAGCACCCTTGACAACGCTCGTGAGCAGGTAGAGCACAGTAAACTTAACAGAAAAGTCCTGTACCATTTTTTTCTATAACGCTTAATAAAGGAGTTATTATTGAATAAAGTCTGGTCAATCAGCGCCGACTTTTAGCCGGACGCACGTCAGTGAGCCGCCCGTCTGTTAGTGTGCGTCGCCGTAGCGACGGAACGCTCACGCACACTACCAGGCGCGCGGCTAAAGGTCGACGCTGATTGGCCAGACGTTATTCAATAATAACTCCTTTATTAAGCGTTATAAAAAAGAATGTTACAGGACTTTTCTGTTCAGTTTACTGTGCTCTACTTGCTCACGAGCGTTGTCAAGGGTGCTTTGGGACACCCTGTATATATATACACATATATAAAGGGTGTCCCATTTTAAAAGTTTCACCCTTATAACTTTTCAGGATCAACGTTTAAAGGAAAATGTTTGAAATAAAAGTTGTATGGTATCGAGGGTGAAATCTTGTGGAAGTAAACATTTTTTTTTTAGATGGAGGCGCTTAGGAGATTTGAAGGTCATCTTCATTTTTTTAAACGGAACCCCCCTTTTTTTATTGCATATTCTTGTAGCTTATCTCGAGAGCTTTCCAAAACACTATAATAAAGTATCTTTTCATTAAGTACTTTTTGAGTTATTTTATATTTTAATCTGACATATTTTGATATAAAAAATAAAATATCTCGTAAAATATTTAGTTTTCGATAATCTTACCGTAATACTTTTATGTACAGAATAATGAGACAAATCAATTAGTAAAAAAAAAATAATTGTTTTTAAGAAAAAGTATGTAATTATTTACAATGTATTTTTTAAAACAATTATTTGTTTTTTCTTTACACTAATTGATTTGTCTCATTATTCTGTACATAAAAGTATTACGGTAAGATTATCGAAAACTAAATATTTTACGAGATATTTTATTTTTTATATCAAAATATGTCAGATTAAAGTATAAAATAACTCAAAAAGTACTTAATGAAAAAATACTTTATTATAGTGTTTTGGAAAGCTCTCGAGATAAGCTACAAGAATATGCAATAAAAAAAGGGGGGTTCCATTTAAAAAAATGAAGATGACCTTCAAATCTCCTAAGCGCCTCCACCTAAAAAAAAATGTTCACTTCCACAAGATTTCCCCCTCGATACCATACAACTTTTATTTCAAACATTTTCCTTTAAACGTTGATCCTGAAAAGTTATGAGGGTGGAACTTTTAAAATGGGACACTCTGTATATATACATATATGTATATACACATATATACATATATATGTTTTAAATATGTGCAGCTTAATTTCTTCATATATTACATATATAAGACATTTCTACTTACCGTGGTAACAAGAAATTATAATATGCACTTATTTAAACTTTTAATATTAACACAACCATATTTGATTGACAGCTGTCAGGCTGTACGTGTGACGTTTGTATTCTAACATGGCGGCTATTTTAATCGACCAATCAGGAAGTGGAACAAGTTGGCGCCTCTCCGATAATCTAGGAAAGGTAACATTTCATGTGCAGTGAAAAGCAGCAGCAGTTTAGAAAGTAACTAGAATCGGTGATACTTCCGGCGCAAGTTTTTGCTGTTTGAAGTTCATCCTGTTGAACAGCAAAGCAGTAAAAACTGTGTTTTGGTTATATATGTACATACAGGGTGTCTTACACCACCCTTTTCTTTCAAAAACTAAGCATTTTAGAGAAAAGCGCGCGTGCTTCCTGTCCATGCATGTACTTTGGTATATTTCAAACTTTTTAATAAGCAACGAGCGACGATTAAATTAGAAGAAAAAGTTACTCAGAATTATGTCCTTGACAACATATATCAAGGTCATTGAAATCGGTGAGGTCGCCCTTAATCTTAAGGGCATTCTACAATGGCTGTAACAAGGCTGTAGGAGTAGGAGAGTATACTGTTTTTAGTGATGTAAAGACCGAGAGTAACGAAATGGGCAATTCCCATTTGCTCTTAAAAGTTTTAAGAGCAAATAGGAATTGCCCATTTCGTTACTCTCGGTCTTTACATCACTAAAAACAGTATACTCTCCTACTCCTACAGCCTTGTTACTGCCATTGTAGACGGCCCTTTAAGTTTTACCAGAAATTTTTATTCTCTTTGGCCTGATTGGTCAATCAAACGCTTCGAAGCATTTCTAGCGTCTTTCCGACTGCAGTCAATATTATGATTTAAATATACGTTAGGCACCGTTATACCCGTATCAGACTACGCATTGAAAATCGAAGATTGAAGATTAAAGGTTGGAATTTGACTAATCAGAACAAAAGGGACTAAAATTTCTTTGTCCTGATTGGTCAAATTTCAATCTTGAATCTTGAATCTCAATCTTCAATGCGTAGTCTGATACGGACTTTAGGGGTGCGTTCCGTTTCACGCATTGAGCGCATAGATCGCCTGGAAATCTATAATATATGTTACGTGAACTATAGATTTCCAGGCGATCTATGCGCTCAATGCGTGAAACGGAACGCACCCTAGATGGGGCTAGTAATTTCATACGTATAGTAAGGTTATACATATATAAGAAGGTTAAGTCATGAGCCTCGATTACCCATAATGCAATGCAAAGAATCGATGTGTGAGCCAATAACAGTCTACCTTATTTAGCATCTCTTTTCAATAGCGACTGCTTACCTGCTAGTATGCGACGGCACACACTTCACGGCGCGCGGCTCACCGACGTGCGCCCGTCTAAAGATCGGCGCTGATTGGCCAGACTTTACTCAATAATAACTTCTTTATTAAGCGTTATAAAAAAAATGGCTCAGGACTTTTCGTCTCAGTTTTTGATAAGGAATGACGCTATGTACTTAGTGGACGGTCATTGCGGGTCACCCTGTATATATATACCCAGTCAGCCACATCTATTTAAACAAATATTGCCAAGTGCCTGCTACAAATAATAGTCAGCAAAAGGGCTACAAATTTAGTACAAGAGTTGTTATGATTGATTAAGCTGGCAGATTGGCAGCAAAAACCGAACAGAATCTGCAAATTAACTATTATTTAAAATAGTACAGTTCAGTCGCTTACCGTTATACGGCGCGTTATTCACTATCTATACCCGTATTCAAGTTTCTGTCATGAGTGTATATAAAGTCTGCAAAATGCGGTTAATAATATTGTAATATATCTATTTCCATCAATTCAATTTTTGACATGATTCCCATACAGAGAATTCAGATATTTTGAACTGATTTTTGGAAAATTGGACAGATAATCGTTGGATTTTCACTTATTTAGACAATTGTTGTCCGAAAAAATCTTTAATACAATAAATTAAATTACTTAAATTTACTTATATGTTTTAACACATTAATATATGTTATTATTATATTAATATTGTAATTGGTCTTATTTTTGCCGTCAAAAAAACATCAGAAAACGATTTCCCATGTATGTGACATATGACATCATTTTCGGGTCTCATGAGAGCTAACTTAGGATATCTAATTGGTCATTTTGTGATCAAAATTTATCGTCATTTTGCTACTTAGGACTGAGACTTTACATCCATTTAAATGTACCATTTTATATAAATGGCCAAAAGCTACAGATTTTGTTCAGTTTTTGCTGCCAATCTGGCGTCAGATTGCCCTGCGCAGATCTTGCTCGATTTCTGCCGCCAATTTCTTGTGATGATGTGGAGTTGATCTTCACCATCGACATATAGAATGGAATGCTGATGGCCCAGAAGAGGTAACCGCACGAGTAGAGTGAGAGGCAGATAATATGAGGTCACTTCCGTCTCTTTCTAATAAAGCCTGATTAGTTGGCAAAAAATCAGCAGCACTGCTGATCCAATCAGACTTTATTAGAAAGAGACGGAAGTGACTTCATATTATCTGCCTCTCACTCTATTCGTGCGGTTCTCCTTCCACTGCCATTAGTAGTCCATTCTGTATGTCGATGGTCTTGACTTAATCTCTCTCATATGTATTCTATGTTTTTCTATAAAAATTTCAGGCATTTCCGCTGGGGATACATTTAAATCCTCTTTAAAGCAACTGGGTAAGTCCAAGTAAAACAGTTGGTAAGATTTCAATCCAATTTTCATTTGCGTGACACATATAATAGCACATATAAGTACTTTTCAATGTACGATGCCATCGTTCCAGGATGCCATTGGAAGCTGGATAATATGCTGAGGTTCTGATTTGTTCGCTACCTATTAGGTTGGTGAGAGTTTTGAATAATGCAGCTTCGAACTGAGAATCTTGATCAGTTGAAATCGTTTGAGGAGCACAATACCTCGCAACCCAGTACGTATAAAAGACTGTGGTAACAGTTTCAGCTAAAATTTTAGTTAAAGGCCCCAGATAGCCAAAGCTTCCTTGGCATAAGAAAGGAAATGGTATATAAAAAGCAGCGATCAGTCAAAAAGTAAACGCGAGCAATATGACTCCGTAGTGGAGGAGATATGCACTTTTAATTTTTTATATTAATTTCTGTTTTAATTTTTTTATCAATTTTTTATTTTGTTTTCTGTGTTTTGTATTTTTGGATATATTTTTTCTTTTCATATTGGAAATAAATAAATTTTATATATATAGCATAAATTTTTATTTAGTTAGCGCAACTTTTTAATATTATTATTTTGTAAGAAATTAAAACAGCTATTTTGTACAACTGTTTTCGGTTAAAATATTTGTTTAATTTTTATTTTCAGTTGGCGCAAGTTGATATCATTATTTTTGTAGGATATATTTTTACCATTTTTTTGGGGTTAAAATATTTTTATAAGTTTTTATTTTCAATAATTTAAAATAACATTATTTTATAAATATATATAAATACAGTTTTTCACAAGTGGCGCATGTACTTGGCGCCTTTTTTTTACCTTTTTTTTTTTAAATAAGTTTTTAGGGTATCATTCCTTTTTGTAGTATATATTAACATCTTTAAATAAATACAAATATACAATGGTATTATTAACAATAATAAATTTGTAGCAAATCTCTACAGAGCCAAATAAATCGAAAAGGTTTCGTAAATATTCTTTAGGTTTTTTCCATTATCCAAATAATAAATTTTTTTTCGATAATGATTTTAAGATAAATCATTTAATCTGACTGCATTCGATGTGAAAAAAAGAGTGAACGTATATTATAATACATACATACATACATATATACATACATACATATATACAGGGTAGCTCTGAACGTTCTAGCCAGACTTTGAGATCTTATAAGAAATTTAATTCTAAACAAAAAATTTTCTATAAACATGGGTCGAAAAATGTTTTCTTAAGAAGTTATCGCTCAAAAACCTCTGAAATCGTGATTATTTTACACATTTTTCCAAATATCATGGAAAATGTGCGTCTTTTAACAAAAAGTACCGAAACAAAAGTTGTAGAAAATTAAATTATCTTTCAAATGAGATCAAAATGATTGTTGTACGTTCCATAGATTTTGATATAACCAGTTTCAAACGTACAAAAAGTGCTTTTATTACTTATTGTTAAATACGACTTTTGATCGATTAAAGTTGAATCAGGAGGAAATCCGTAAAGCGACTAGATTAGTCATTACTCAATGCCGAAAGTGTATTGGAGCAAGCGGGGGGGGGGGACATTTTGAGAACAGTTAGTTTTTTCATGTCTTTATTCATTTTCTACTATTACGTGCTATTTTAGTTTAAAAAAATTTATTTTATTTTCATAAAAGAAACAGATTTTTATTTTTTATTTGTATCGTTTTTTCAAGAAATTTATTAAGTTTCATTTTCTTTTTATTTCATTTTCTTTTTATCTTTTACTCTTCCTTTGCATCAGAGGTTTTTGAGCGATAACTTCTTAAGGAAGCATTTTTCGACCCATGTTTATAGGAAATTTTTTGTTCAGAATTAAATTTCCTATAAGATCTCAAAGTCTGGCTGGAACGTTCGGGGCCACTCTGTATATACAGGATGTCCTAGATCACCCGTACACCCCTTTTCTTTCAAAAACTAAGCATTTTAGAGAAAAACGTTTTGAAGAAAAATTGTATGGTTTTGAGGGGAACATAAGATGGTGTCATTGGTTTGACCTTGGATGGCATCATTAAGCTCAAGTCAAGGACACCTTTAATTTCTTAAATGGTATCCCCTATTTTTTATGGCATATTCTTATAGCTTACCTCGAGAGCTTTCCAAAATACTATAATAAAGTATCTTTTCATTAAGTACTTTTTGAGTTATTTTATATTTTAATCTGACATATTTTGATATAAAAAATAAAATATCTCGTAAAATATTTAGTTTTCAATAATCCTACCGTAATACTTTTATGTACAGAATAATGAGACAAATCAATTAGCATAAAAAAAATAATTGTTTTTAAGAAAAAGTATGTAATTATATGCAATGTATTTTTTTAAACAATTATTTGTTTTTTCTTTACACTAATTGATTTGTCTCATTATTCTGTACATAAAAGTATTACGGTAAGATTATCGAAAACTAAA
Source organism: Formica selysi (assembly GCA_009859135.1). Lineage (NCBI taxonomy): Eukaryota > Metazoa > Arthropoda > Insecta > Hymenoptera > Formicidae > Formica > Formica selysi. The sequence goes on from CM020805.1 coordinate 3,798,555, forward strand.
TATTTTACGAGATATTTTATTTTTTATATCAAAATATGTCAGATTAAAATATAAAATAACTCAAAAAGTACTTAATGAAAAAATACTTTATTATAGTGTTTTGGAAAGCTCTCGAGATAAGCTACAAGAATATGCAATAAAAAATAGGGGATTCCATTTAAGAAATAAAAGGTGTCCTTGACTTGACCTTAACAATGCCATCCAAGGTCAAACCAATGACACCATCTTATGTTCCCTTCAAAACCATACAATTTTTGTTCAAAACATTTTTCTCTAAAATGCTTAGTTTTTGAAAGAAAAGGGGTATACGGGTGGCCTAGAACACCCTGTATATATATACAGGGTGTGTCAAAAGTCTGGATACACTCAAATATCTCGTAAACGTTGCATTTTAGAGAAAAATATTTCAGACAAAAGTTGTAAGGCTTAAAAAGACGCATTCAAGGGTAATAGTTGTTTGACCTTGGATGGCGTTGCCAAGGTCAGATCAAGGTCAAATTGAATTTTTTTAAAGGGATCCCTTATTTTTTATTGCATATTTTTATAGCTGATGTTGAGATGTTTTCAAAACACTTATTACAAATTCTTTTTCGATGAGAACTTTCTGAGTTATGAGTCCTCACAGTTTAAGTACCGCCGGCATTAGCGTAATCCAAGATGTACCGCGTGGAGGTTGCTCGGTCGGATTTACATCTCGTGTGCGTGCGTGTGCGTGCGTGCGTGTGTGTGTGTGTGTGTGTTTGTGTTTAAATGCACGTGTGTAAATAATTGAGCGAGCTAGCGAGTGAGTTAATGAGTGAGGGAAGGAGTGAGTGAGTGAGTAAATGAATAAAGGAATGAGTAAGTGAGTGAGTGTGTGTGTGTGTGTGTGAGTGAGCGAGTGAGTGAATGAATGAGTAAATAAGTTAGTAAGTGAGTAGTGAATGAGTAAGTGAGTGCGTTTACAATGTGTGTGTGTGAGTGTGTGAGTGAGCCAGTGAGTGAATGAATGAGTAAACAAGTTAGTAAGTGAGTAGTGAGTGAGTAAGTGAGTGCGTTTACAATGTGTGTGTGAGTGTGTGAGTGAGCGAATGATCGAGCGAGCGAGCGAGTAAATGAATGCGTGAATGAGTTAGTGAGTGAGTAAGTGAGTGCGTTTACAATAAATGTTCAAACTGTTGACCTTGTACAGTTTGACAGTGAGCCAATCGATGATAAAAATTACTAATAACGTTTTCCAATATTTCGATGGTAATTAATGCCACTTCAGTAATAATTCGGTGTCGAAGGTCATCCAAATTTCGAGGTTTGGTTCTGTAAACTCGGTCTTTTAAATAACCCCAGAAGAAAGAATCCAAAGGATTCATGTCGGGTGATCCAGGTGGCCACTCGATAGTTCCTCTCCTTCCTATCTATCTTTCAGCAAAAGTATCGTTTAAAAAATTTCGCACTTCCAATCCAAAATGTGGCGGACCACCATCCTGCTGAAACCAAACTGTTTCAAAATTTAAATCGAAAATATTGCGAATAGTAGGAACAATATCGTCTCGGAGCATAGTCAAATACTTTTCAGCTGTTAGAGATCCATCAATGAAGAATGGCCCTATTATGTGCGTTCCAATTATTCCCGCCCATACATTCAGTTTTTGTGGAAATTGCGATTTCGTTTCTCTCATCCAATGCGGATTAGAATCACTCCAATATCGACTGTTATGCCTGTTTACTGTACCGTCTAATACAAACGTGGCCTCGTCTGAAAAAACAATTCTATTTATAAAATCAGGATTTTCATCAATTTTTTGTATCATAATGTCGCAAAATTCTACCCGACGATCAAAATTATCTGCAACTAATTCCTGAACAAGATTAATTTTAAATGGGTAAAATTTTACATTTTTGAGAACACGACGAATGGATGACACGCTAGTGTCATGTACCTGCGCGGTTTTTTGGATAGAGATATGGGGGTCTTCTATGAATGATTGTAATATCTCTATCGAGGAGTCTTCATTCGTAGCGGTCTTAGGCCTACCCGATCTTTGCCGATCCTTAACGCTTCCTATATCCTACAAACACGTTTGTACTGACACGTTTTCTGAACAGTGGCTGCAGAAATCTTCACTCGTAGCAGTCTTACAATGTGTACTCGAGCTTGGTGGATCTTTAACGCTTGAAAGAAAAAGACCGCGACCGGTCTTCACTTGAAATTTTCAAGCGTTGAAGATCCACCAAGCTCGAGTACACATTGTAAGACTGCTACGAGTGAAGATTCTTCGATAGAAATATTACAGTCATTCATTGATTTAATTGAAATGGCGCTTACCGAAAGAGAACGAATAATTATTTTGATGATGCGGGGATACGGAGACCGCGTACGATCTTTCAGAGATGTCCGAGATTTATTTAATATTGAGTTTCGAGCTGGTCGACAACAGATTTCTGCAGCCACTGTTCAGAAAACGTGTCAGCTTTTTCAGGATACAGGAAGCGTTAAGGATCGGCAAAGATCGGGTAGGCCTAAGACCGCTACAAATGAAGACTCCTCGATAGAGATATTACAATCATTCATAGAAGACCCCCATATCTCTATCCAAAAAGCCGCGCAGGTACATGACACTAGCGTGTCATCCATTCGTCGTGTTCTCAAAAATGCAAAATTTCACCCATTTAAAATTAATCTTGTTCAGGAATTAGTTGCAGATAATTTTGATCGTCGGGTAGAATTTTGCGACATTATGATACAAAAAATTGATGAAAATCCTGATTTTATAAATAGAATTGTTTTTTCAGACGAGGCCACGTTTGTATTAGACGGTACAGTAAACAGGCATAACAGTCGATATTGAAGTGATTCTAATCCGCATTGGATGAGAGAAACAAAATCGCAATATCCACAAAAACTGAATGTATGGGCGGGAATAATTGGAACGCACATAATAGGGCCATTCTTCATTGATAGAACTCTAACAGCTGAAAAGTATTTGACTATGCTCCGAGACGATATTGTTCCTGCTATTCGCAATATTTTCGATCTAAATTTTGAAACAGTTTGGTTTCAGCAGGATGGTGGTCCGCCACGCTTTGGATTGGAAGTGCGAAATTTTTTAAACGATACTTTTGCTGAAAGATAGATAGGAAGGAGAGGAACTATCGAGTGGCTACCCCGATCACCCGACATGAATCCCTTGGATTTTTTCTTCTGGAGTTATTTAAAAGACCGAGTTTACAGAACTAAACCTCGAAATTTGGATGACCTGCGACACCGAATTACTACTGAAGTGGCATTAATTACCATCGAAATATTGGAAAACGTTATTAGTAATTTTTATCATCGATTGGCTCACTGTCAAACTGTACAAGGTCAACAGTTTGAACATTTATTGTAAACGCACACACTTACTCATTCACGCATTCATTTACTCGCTCGCTCGCTCGATCATTCGCTCACTCACACACTCACACACACATTGTAAACGCACTCACTTACTCACTCACTACTCACTTACTAACTTACTTACTCATTCATTCACTCGCTCGCTCACTCACACACACACACACACACACACACACACACACACACACACACACACACACACATTGTAAACGCACTCACTTACTCACTCACTACTCACTTACTAACTTATTTACTCATTCATTCACTCGCTCGCTCACTCACACACTCACACACACACTCACTCACTTACTCATTCCTTTATTCATTCACTCACTCACTCACTCCTTCCCTCCCTCCCTCCCTCCCTCACTCACTAACTCACTCGCTCGCTCAATTATTTACACACGTGCGTTTAAACACAAACACACATACACACACACACACACGCGAGCGCGCGCGCACCCACACGCACACACACGCACGCACACGAGATGTAAATCCGACCGAGCAACCTCCACGCGGTACATCTTGGATTACACTAATGCCGGCGGTACTTAAACTATGAGGACTCATAACTCAGAAAGTTCTCATCGAAAAAGGATTTGTAATAAGTGTTTTGAAAACATCTCAACATCAGCTATAAAAATATGCAATAAAAAATAAGGGATTCCATTTAAAAAATTCAATTTGACCTTGATCTGACCTTGGCAACGGCATCCAAGATCAAACAGCTATTACCGTTGAATACGTCTTTTTAAGCCTTACAACTTTTGTCTGAAATATTTTTCTCTAAAATGCGATGTTTACGAGATATTTGAGTGTATCCAGACTTTTGACACACCCTGTATATATATATATATATATGTATATATAAGGCTCACAATAAGAAATATGTACTATCAAAAAAACGTACATTTTATGCGTGTTACAATAATCATTTACTCCTTTTTTTCATAACGGATGCAGTCAGATTAAATGATGTATTGGGATCATTATCGAAACAAAATTTATTATTTGGATAGTGGAAAAACCTAAAGAATATTTACGAAAGCTTCTTGATTTATTTGGCTCTGTACAGATTTGTTGCAAATTTATTAATATATATATATATATATATATATATATATATATATATATATATATATATATATATATTGGGTTGTTCGGAAAGTAATTTCGTTTTTTTCTATGAAAATGAAAGACGATTTTCTTATAGTGAATAAATATTTTATTGAATTATATATTGTCCATTCTGGTCCAATACCTTTTGCCATCTTTCTGGCAGTAGCATAAAATTTTTGTTTTTTGCTGGCAAAAAACTGATCCAGGTGATTTTTGACCTCCTCATTTGAAGTAAAGGTTTTACCGTCTAAAAAATTTTGTAGAGACCGGAACAAATAATAATCAGAAGGTGCCAGATCTGGAGAATATGAAAAAAAATAAAAAAATAAAAAAAAAGTAAAAAAAAGTTATAAAAAAAAAATATGCCGAAAATGCTGCTTTTCGCTTTCCATATTTGAAAGGGTACCAACCAAAAACTACTGCGTAGAATCAATTGAACTTTTTCACAAGCAAGCCTTGCTATATCAGCTGTTAAAATATATAATGATTATACGGCTTAAGTGTGAAGTTGGCTGTGAAAAAATACAATTAAGTCCTCTGTTGGAAAAAACGAAATTACTTTCCGAACAACCTAATATATATATATATATATATATGCGAGCGCGCGCGTGCGTGTGTGTGCGCGCGCGTGTGTGTGTATACGTGTGTAATATATATATATATATATATATATATATATATATATATATATATATATATATACATAGCATTATTATTCGTACTCATCTCTAAGCACGCACACACGCATGCACGTGCATAATGGCGTAATACGCGAAAAACGAAGAGAAAGAGAAAGAAAGCAGGAATTAACAAAAGAAAGCGAGAGATAACGAAAGAGAAAGAATGATATATCTATTAATAACTATTACCGACAGTAATGAAAATGGTAATTGTGCTCGCAATACAGTATTATGCATTATCGATAACTTTATTTTCAACTAATGCCATCTTGCGTGTAAAGCTAAAAAAGTACATTTTCATGTGGTCGACTACGTCGTCGACGTCGAGACGTTTCTTAAGTGAAAATTTCCACATTGTGACTTTGCGTCATAATATGGCCGTTTACGACACATGTAGAGTGAAAATAAAGATATTTTCGTTATATAATTAATACCCAAGCTATCAATTAAGCCTAGTAAGATCTCAATCAGTCCAGCCGTTATTGAAATCTGATAATTTCAGTTACTCTCAACTGACCGGCTCGCGTGAAGATACACGCCCACACAGAGCTACATATCTAATCGATATCTACTGGATATCGACATATCCATATAATGTCCATATCTACTATGGATAATCAATAGATATCTATTAGATATCAAAAATATCTATATCTCCCGTATAACCAGCTGGGATATCTAGTGGATATCCACATATTATCCACACATCCATGTTAACTAAAAATTTATTTAAAAATATCCAGTAGATATCCATTAGATATCATATAATGTCCACATTCACGTCCACTAAATATCTAACAAAGATATCTAGTGGATATCCGATTATTGTCCACATTTCCACGTCCACTGAATATCTGAGAAGAATATCTAGTGGATATCCACATATTCTCCACATATCCATGTCCACTAAAAATCTAACAAGGATATCTAGTGGATATCCGATTATTGTCCACATATCCACGTCCACTGAATATCTGACAAGGATATTTAGTGGATGTCCGATTATTGTCCACATATCCACGTCCACTGAATATCTGACAAGGATATTTAGTGGATATCCGATTATTGTCCACATATCCACGTCCACTGAATATCTGACAAGGATATTTAGTGGATATCCGATTATTGTCCACATATCCACGTCCACTGAATATCTGACAAGGATATTCATTAGATATTTACATGTTATCTACATAATATCCATGTCCACCAAATAGCTACGAAAGATATTTATTAGAGATCCACGTGTTATCTACATATTCATTTCTTATTCGTAAAAATGTTTGCCAGAAATATTTAATAAGCATATATCCATTATTAATTAGAAATTAAAATCTAAATAGTTATATTTGATTTTTTTTTATATACGTATAGTTAATATTATTATTAACTATTCAATATTTTACATTTTGTATTATGTGCGTAATACGCATACGTTTATCTTCTTGGTGCCTATATTATAATTATGGTTCTTTATTGGGTGAGTTTACTCACGAGGTGAAAATTAAAAAGTGAGCGATTCACTAATAGATTATCTACGATTTCATTCGTCGAAACCCATACAGAACACAACATCCAATAGATATCTAGTGAATATCTACATATCTATCTGATGTCCATATCTACCATGGATAACTAATAGATATCTAATAGATGAACAAAATATCTATATCTCTCGAATGACTACCGAAGATATCCACTAGATATCCACGTGAAATCCACATATCCATGTCCACCAAACAGCTACCGAAGATATCCACTAGATATCCACGTGAAATCCACATATCCATGTCCACCACACAGCTACCGAAGATATCCACTACATATCCACGTGAAATCCACATATCCATGTCCACCACACAGCTATCAAAGATATTTATTAGAGATTTACGTGTTCATTTACTTACCGCTATGCGGCGCACTATACACTTTCTATATCCGTATTCAAGTTCTTGTCATGAACGTATATAAAGTCTGCACAATGCGGTTAATAACATTGTAATTATTTCTATCAGCTTAACTTCTGATACGATTCCCGTACCGGGGAATTCAGATATTGAACTGATTTTTATAAAATCGGACAGATAAATAATGTTCGATTTTCACTTATTCGGACAATTTATGTCCGAATAAGCAAAAATCGTTCGTTATTATCTTATTTAAATTATTGAAAATATAAAATAGAAATTAACTTCCATACAAATAAAATTTTTAATTTTCATATATTAAATTTATTGTATAGATATCTAGTGGATATTTATGTAGATATTCATTGGATATTGTATGGATACCTAGTGGATATTTTTGTAGATATTCACTGGATATTGTATAGATACCTAGTGGATATTTATGTAGATATTCATTGGATATTGTATGGATACCTAGTGGATATTTATGTAGATATCCTATAGATATTTATGAGATCTCGAATGGCGGACATTTGGATATCCGTAGCATGTCTAATAGCTGTTTCTGTATATCCTGTGGATATCCCTGGTAGACATTGAAGATATCTAGCAGATATCTAATACATATCATTTTTCTGTGTGGGACGGTACGTCTTGCTGTTGCTGCGCATGACTTGGCGCGAGACACTACCGTGTTTCTTGATTTCAATGGTTTTGGATATTATATTTCGTCTGGAGAGAAATTGTTCATCAATTTTGTGCCATTTATCATTTCAAAAGTATATTTCGAAGAAATTCACAGTGCGATGCAGTAAGTGTTAACATATACATTATAATTTGCATTTAAAAAATTTGCAACATAATTTCTCTTTACTGCGACAGTATTTTTGCGGCTGTTTTAGTGTTCTTCTTATATATTAAAGTAAATATTTTATTTGTCTTGCTCTATTATATTTTTCGATTAATTGATTACAAATAAATAATTGGTATAATTGACGAACATATTTAGAATTTTAGACAATATTCAATAATTGTCGACGAAAAAAATTGACGTTAAAATAAAAAGAATAAATAAATAAAGTGGCAAAAGAGAAGAATCTAAATTTCATAATTTTGCTTCAGCCGAAAGTACTAGACTGAATATTTAGAATCAAACACTGATATTTGAAAGATTTGATTCTTCTGCTCTTTTTGCTTGTGATAGGTATTGATTAAAGAAGGTTTTGTACCTTCTAAATTATATTAAATATTTAAGTATCGCAGAAGTGCTGATAAAACCAAACACTGATTATTTATTGAAGAATGTAATATTTTATTAAATTTTTTTTTGTTACATGTGTAATTTTAACAATGTTAAACAAATCACAATAGGAAATATTTATTCAAACTTCATTTTAACAATATATTTTATGAATGAAACCAAATGAAAGAGTTATATTCTGAAATAATCATTCTTTGGTTCTAAAAGTGCTATATCATTAGAGTGAAAATTTAATTGTGTGTATGGAATTAAGAAATGTTTATTCTATTTCATGTTTATCATGTGTTTATCATACTATTTTATTATATTTATTATAATTTTTATTATACTGCATATAAAAAATTATTTCAATTTAGAAACCCAGACTTGGGTGCCTAAACAAACAAGTTTATATTGATTGAATACATGAAAAATATTATGCTCTCGAGAAATGCGTCCTACGCAACAGATTTTAACAGATCTTTATGAAATTTGGATTATAGACTTATAAATATTGACAAAAGATCTAATAGAAGAGAATCTTTATGTAAGTAAATTTGGATAATGTAATTTAAAAATCTGATAATTATTTCATAAATAAATATTTTTTAATAATTTTTATATTGCAAAATAATTTTTATATTGCAAAATTGAAATGAAAACAACATTACAAATTCTGTTCTATTAGTAAACTCAATGTCATTTTCAACCTACAGTTTTAAAAATTTGAGAATATTAAATTGATGCGTATGAAACATTTTGAAAGAATGCATATTTGCATAAATTTAATTAACGAGAAAATGCATTTAAAGAAATTTTAATCATTTCTTATAATTTATCTATCAAACTAATCTTGCACTAATAATTGTTTCTTTTTCTTCGTGTTCCCCGGTATTTTTCTTCTTTATATGAATTTTGTTGTAGCTGTTTGGTCGCTACGATACTAGCGGAGTGAGTTTCCAATATGGTTCATTGTATTTTTATTTACACTGGTACATCTAAATATTTGATAGTATGAATATAATAAAAGATTCAAACATTTTTATTAAAGCATGCTATATATTATAATATGACTTTACTAAATACTTCATTCTATGTGGCTTTCAGTTCTACATTTGGATATTACTTTCTTTGCATATCTTCTTCTATTTCAAAATAAATCTCAGTCTCTAATATTTATTCAATATATTTTTCACTATAATAGAGAATACCATAGCATAAAAGATTATGTGCTTCAGTCTAATGCATGAAATTTTAAAACAATTTATGTATACATTCACTGGGTAATATTAAGTTGTATGTTAATTACATGTAGCCACTTATTTTAACTTTTTTCGCAGTGTGAATAACAGATCTGGATCTAATAATTCAAAAATGAAGCGAATCCAATTAGAAGCTGACAATTCGCGCTACTATAAGCCTCTTTATGCGGTATCGAAAAGACAACAAATATTAAGATTAAGTCGCCAGAAACAAATGAAAAAAAAAGCAATTGATGTGACAAAATCACTTTTGATAGATAATAGTCCAATTTGTCCTGTAAATACTTCGCTCGAAAACTTTGCTGAAAATATTACGGAATCTCAAAATTTTAAAGACTGCAATGTAAATTATTTTGTACAAGAGACTCTTGCTCCGATTGCACAACTTTCTCCAAATAAACAATTTTCTTATTTATGTACAAACAATGTAGGTAAGATTGAAGTGATGAATACATGTGATAAAGTAATTTTTCAGGAGAACTTAGCAGCTATTCTAGTCGATGCAAATCATGTTCTTGGTAACCGTATTTTAACAATTCTAAGAACTTATAATTGCTTCACATTTTTACCCGATAGATATCCGAACATTGCTCTTCACACCACGAATTCGCCCAATTTTATATAAAATTGAGCCAGGAGAATATTTACATATTGGGATAAAAAAATGCCTAGCCTAAATCCTTCAACAAATAAATTTTTTATCAATTCCCGAAGTTCTCGAAATTGACATTGTTAAAGCAGATTGTGTGAAAGGAAAAACTGGGAGAGAGAGACAGGTTTATTAAGTGTACTTCCTTGAGAATACAGATATCGTTACTTTATTTCGACTAGTACGTGTTCCTTTCGACGTGAGTTACAGTACGACTGACTAAGACCAAGAACTGTCACTAGAGAGCGCGCGATTGCTGTTCGCTTGCACTTTGTTACGCATGCGCAAAAAAACCCTAGTTACGTTCGGTAAGTCTCGTTTTGACTCTTATCTGTACAGTCTTCAACTCATATAAAACGCGATTAACTTTTAGGGTGCCATTACATGGAGCGCGGAAACGCGGATTAGCGTAACGCGGAACGAGAGTGAAACCAATCGCGAGCATTCTGCAATTTTTGTTACGCTCGCGATTGGTTCCCTTCTCGTTCCGCGTTACGCTAATCCGCGTTTCCGCGCTTCATGTAATGGCACCCTTATTCTCAACACTACCGCCGTTTGAGCGTTTCACGCAAATTGACACTATGTTTATTCTGTTGCATAAATCTCTAAAACGATCTCTTGGCAGAGCTTTTGTTAGGATATCCGCGCGCTGTTCTTCGGATGGAATGTACTCTACAGTTATGTCTTGACTATTAACCTTTTCTCGAACAAAGTGATAATGAATGTCTATGTGTTTTGTTCTCTTATGAAATACAGGATTTCGGACTAGTTGTATTGCACTCTGATTATCAACAAATAGAGTAGTTTCTTTTTCACATGGACATCCAATATTCGACAATAGTTTTCTCAGCCAGATTGATTCTCGTGCTGCCGCTGATGCAGCTACGTATTCGGCTTCGTAGCTACGTAGTCGTGCTAAGTGTTACTCGCTTTTGCTTTGTGAAGGCCACGTGACCGCTCCGTTTGCCAAACAGAAAATATAATCCGTTGTTGATCTCCTTGTCTCAATATCGCCTGCGTAATCAGCATCTGAATAACCAATTAGCTCAGGCTCGCTACCGCCGTTTCTATATTCGATTCCGTAATCGATAGTTCCTCTGAGATACGCGGAAATTCTTTTTACCGCACGCCAATGCTAGACGTTATGATTGTTCAGGTACTTGCTAATTGAGTTTATAGCATATGCTATATCCGGGCGCGATACTGCTGCTAAAAAGACTAAAGAACGTACCGCCTCCCGATAAGGTACATTACTCGATTTTTCGTCGCCTATCTCAGACGGAGATAGAACCACGTGCGGATCAGCTGGCACGCTTAGAGCTTTCGCATTACTCATTCGAAATCTATCGATTATTTTCTTCGTATACGCACTCTGATGAATTATCAGAGATTTTTCTTTTTTATCTCGTAAGATTTGCAGACCAACAAATACGTCCGAAATCGCCAACAGTTATTCTAAAGGTATCGCTTAATTTATTAACTATAAAGTCTAGAGTCTCTTTGGTATTTGCTGCGACCAGACCGTCGTCGACAAATAATGCTAAATACACAACTTCACTTTCGAACTACCCGACAAACACGCACCTGTCGGCTTCGCACTCTTTAAACTTGAATTCGTTCAAGAATCGAGTAAACCTTTTGTTCCAACATCTCGGGGCTTGTTTTAGCTTGTTTAGATCCCAAACAGGGATCTTTCGAGCTTACACACTACATCGTTCACGTTTCCTCTTGCTTCACCTTCGACGTCGAGTCCTTCCGGTAACTCCAGAAGATTGTCTCGTCCAACTTCCCGTACAGAAATGCAGTCTGCACGTCGAACTGCATCAGTTCAAGATTCTTTGTAGCGACTATCGCTAGAAACACTCGCAGCGAGTCGTATCTGACGACTGGCGCAAACGTCTCGGTATAATCAATTCCTTCGCGTTGCAAGAATCCTCGTGCACACAATCGAGCTTTGAAACGATGTGATCTCCTTTCTGCGTCTGTCTTCACGCGAAAAATCCACTTGGAGTCGATCGTTTTCATGTTCGGTGTTCTCGACACAAGTGTCCATGTGTGATTTTCTTTGTGCGCCCTCAGCTCTTCTCCGATAGCATTTGCCCATTGCGTGGTTTCTTTGCTGTTCGTTGCTTCCTGATATGTATTGGGAATCGTATATTCGGCAATATCCGCGTCGTATCTTCTCGGAGTTTTGATGTTAGCTCGATTTCTGAGCATGCGCGGGTTAACTGGAGGATTTTCTGCTCTTACCGCTGCATCATCTGCTCTCACAGCAGCTACGTCGCGGTGTCTCATCCTCGATCTCTTCTCTCTCGATCTCCTTCTCGGGCAATTGGAGTACTATTTCGTCCTTGTCTTCTTCATTTTCCGGCTCCATTTGCGTTGATACTTTTCCGATTCGCTCGTTGAAAACAACATCCCTCGCCTCACTCACTCTCTTCGTCACGGGATTGTACAGTCGATAAATCGCGGAATTGTCTTTGTATCCCACAAAGATTGTCTTTTGCGCACGAGCATCGAGTTTTTGTGTGAATTGTTTCAGAATGTGCGCGAATGCTTCCGACCCGAAGATTCGCAAATATCTTAGATCCGGTGCCTTTTCCACCCACATCTCGTAAGGTGTTACCGTGTCACTGGACCACACGGTTCTGTTCAGAACATAAATCGCACAGTTCACTGCCTCTGCCCATAGGCTTAGAGGCAAACTCTTTGCATGGATCATCGTGCGCGCATTCTCAACGATTGTACGATTGTCCCGCTCGGCCTTTCCGTTTTGTTCCGGAGTGTACGGCGCGGTTGTTTCTCGTTTTATTCCGCGCGACGCGAGATACTCGTCCATCTGTTTGTTACAGAATTCGCGACCATTGTCCGACTTCAGGATTTTGATTGATTGCCCGAATTTATTAGATATCATTTTTTTCAAAAACTTTAAACTTCTTGTACACTTGAGATTTTTGTTTTAGGAAATATACGTGTCGATAGCTACTCGCGTCGTCCTTGAACGTTAGGAAGTATCTCGATCCACCGGGTGACTCTACCAACATTGGCCCACATACATCCGTGTGCATGACTTCGCCAGGCTTTGTCATTACTTTCACTGGGTTTTTGTTTAACGGTAATCTATGGGATTTCCCGAGCTTGCACGGTTCGCAGAAAAAGTCAGTTTTGTCGGACAGCGATACTCCACTGACCAAATCCTTTTTCACTAACTCACGTATCGCGCGTTTGCCCACGTGTCCCAGTCGCTCGTGCCACACACTCAGATTCGTAGTTGCGACATTCGCCTCCTCGACACTATCCGGTTTCACGACTTTGAACAGCATGCGATACACGTCGTTGCCTTGCTTCATTCCCGACGCGATTACAATGTTATTGCGCACTATTTCAACGCAATCTTCTCGAAAACGTATTTCGAAACCGATATTTGTGCACGTACCCACCGAGAACAAGTTTTTTTGTAACTTCGGAACGAACAATACCTTTTCGATGCGCGCGTCTTGCCACACACCGTCGATTAACTTTTTAATCTGTACCGTTCCTTCTCCGATAATGTCGCAGTTTTCATTATTACCAAGAGAGATAGTTTCGCCACACTTGTTCACTTGGTAGTCGGTGAGCCACTCCTGTCGGTAAGTGAGATGTCGCGACGTCCCACTGCCAATGAGCCAGACCTCGCTTTGGCCTGCCGTCATCAGTTCTCGTATCTGTTTGCAGGTGAATTCCGCTTGATTTTTGGGCGCATGCTTCACACTCGACGCACTCGGTTTCTCACTGGTTTCCACTACGAACGCGCAGTCGCGATATTTTTCGTCGCTATCTTTCTTTCGACGCGCACTTTTGCATTCCCGCGCAAAATGTGCCATTTCATGGCACTTATAGCATTCTATCTCTTTCTTTGGTTTTCGCGATGTCTTATCACGTTTCTTTCTCGTTGCGACCAGCGCACTTGCTGCGTCGTCGTCCGCACTGAGTCGTATGTCTTCTCGTATGAGCCTCTCTTGTAGATTGTTCAAAGTTTGTCGATCCGGATCTACACTGTCCCACGCGATCTGTAGCGTGTTAAACTTTGTAGTCAGACTCGCTAAGATCTTTGCCATTATGGTTGCATCGGACACTTTCTCGCCAATATCCTTGAGCTGACCCGCCATGTTCATGATTTTCGCCACGTGCTGTACTGCCGAATCTCTTTCATTCATACGATACGCATGAAACCTTTGCAGTAACCCCAACTTATTCGTCTCTGTCTTCTGCTCGTGTATGAGGCATAGTTTATCCCACATTGCTTTCGTGTTTTCACAGGATAACACACACACTTGTTGCGACTCTTCCAGATTCGACAGGATGATGAATTTGGCTATGGCATCGTCCTTTATAAACCTTTTTAGCTCAGCCTCGTTTCCGGCAACGACTGCCGGTGCTATTCTTGTGCCCTCTACCACGTCCAGAACATCGTTGATCAGGAATAATGCGTTTATTTGCGCCTTCCATCCCTGAAAATTCGTCCCGTCGAAGCTCTTGACGCTCTTTACTGAGATGCCTACTGACATCGCGGATGCAAATCTCTTGTTCACACGAGCCCGATATCACACTTACGCACAACCGACAATGGCGAACTTTCTGCCACGTGTTTTGGCGGAAACTTCTCGAAAGAAAAAAAGCTCTCTCTACCTTCCACACAACTATTGCACAGAATTGGTAACTGGGCCCATAACCTGTTAAAGCAGATTGTGTGAAAGGAAAAACTGGGAGAGAGAGACAGGTTTATTAAGTGTACTTCCTTGAGAATACAGATATCGTTGCTTTATTTCGACTAGTACGTGTTCCTTTCGACGTGAGTTACAGTACGACTGACTAAGACCAAGGACTGTCACTAGAGAGCGCGCGATTGCTGTTCGCTTGCACTTTGTTACGCATGCGCAAAAAAACCCTAGTTCCGTTCGGTAAGTCTCGTTTTGACTCTTATCTGTACAGTCTTCAACTCATATAAAACGCGATTAACTTTTATTCTCAACAGACATTAGTACCCCATACAGAGATTAACGTATATTAGATATCTACTGGATGTTCTCAATATGCATTAGGGATATCCATGAATATGTAGGAAACAGCTATTAGACATGCTTTAAATATCCAAATGTCCGTAATACAAGATCTTATAAATATTCACAGGATATGTAGGCCAATATCCACTGAACATCCACATCAGTATTCAGTGGATATTGATGTAGATATCCATTGTATGTTGGTTGAATTTTGGTCACAAAAGACTAATTAAATGTTCTAAGTTAGGTCTCATGAGACCCGAACATGATATCGATATGTCCCATTCACGGGATGTCACTTTCTGATGTTTGTTTGACGGCAAAATTAAGACCAATTACAATAATAATATATAATAACACATATAATGTAATATATGTTAAAGTTAAATTTATATAATTTAATTTATAAAATTAAAGATTTTATTTGTATGGAAGTTAATTTTTATTTTATATTTTCAGTAGATAATAACAAACAATTCTTACTTATTCGAACAGAAATCAGTTCAATATCTGAATTTCCCGGTACCGGAATCGTATCAGAAATTAAACAGATAGAAATAATTACAATGTTATCAGCCGCATTTTGCAGGCTTTATATACGTTCATGACAATAACTTGAATACGGGTATAGAAAGTGAATAGTGCGCCGCATAGCGGTAAGCAAATAAACATGTAAATCTCTAATGAATATCATCGGTAGCTATTTGATGGACATGGATATATATGGATAACACATGTATATCTAAGAGATATCTTTGATAGATACTTGGTAGACATGGATATATGGATAACACGTGTATATCTAATGGATATCTTTGGTAGCTTTTTGATGGACATGGATATATGGATAATGTGTACACATCCATTAGATATCCTCGCTAATTATTTGAGAGATGTAGGTATTTTATTCATCTATTAGATGTCTACTAGTTATTCATAGTAGCATGGACATAAAATAGATATATAGATATTCACTAGATATCTATTCGATATTTTGTTCTGTGTGGGTACGGATGGCGCAAAATTACATAAAAGTGGAAAACATGATATTTGGCCAATTCAGTGCAGAATTGCTAATATTCCAAAATCTATTCCAGAAACTGTAGGGGTGTATGAAGGTACAAAAAAACCTAACAGTGCAGAAAAGTTTTTCCAGTATTGTAACTCAGATTTACATGAAATTTTTAATGAAGGTGGTATCATCTTTAAAGATAGAAAATTCTCAATAAAATTGCGATGCTTCATCGCAGATGCGCCAGCTAGAGCATTTATTTTAGGACATAAAAGTTACTGTTCTTCCAGCCCATGCTCAAAATGTACAGTTAACAGATTTTTTAGTATTGGAAAGTATATGGTACTCTTAAAGGCGTTGAGCATACTCAACGCACAAATGAAGAGTACGTACAACAAATAGATCAAGAGCATCATAAATGGTCAAGTCCATTATCTCACTTACCCTTCGATATGGTCAAAGAAGTTGTCTTCGAATATATGCATATGTGTTGCCTAGGAATAATGAAGAAATTAACTTTGACATGGTCACGCGGGGCTTATACAAAAAACACTAAATTATCAGGAATTCAAATCCAAACTTTTTCAAACCAATTAAAGGTTCTGTCGAAGTACTGTCCACGAGAATTTGCACGCCGCGTTGAATCGTTTGTTGACTGTGATCAATTCAAAGCCACCCAGTAGTCAAATTATATGTTATATGTTGGAATAGTATGTTTTAAAGAACTTGTTAAAGATTACGTATATGATCATTTTTTACTTTTCCATATCTTCATGCGCGTTCTTGTTTCGTCGGTATATAATACAAATAGAAATCTAGTTTTTTCTGAAATGGCTATAAAAAAATTTGTGTTACTTTGTGAAGACATTTATGGACTAACTTTTTTATCATACAATATACATGGAATTTTACATTTAGTCGAAGATGTACTCCGATTTGGCCCTTTAGATAGTTATTCAGCATTTCCATACGAAAACAGCATGGTTTATTTCACAAGAATGTGTAGGAAACCACATCTTTCATTGCAGCAAATTGCTGCAAGACGGGCAGAGCAAGAGCAGTGCAAAAAAAATCTATTTTACAAAATAATTATATTAAAGTGTGGAAAAAAACACGAGCAAGGTCCATTTTACCTTATGCTGACAATTATTCTAGGACGTATGACCAATACAAATTTTTGAAAACTCCGGATATGACAATTGGTGTTTGTATACGCGACGATTGTTGTATTTTATCAGACTCAAGTATATGTTGGGTAAAAAATATTTTACAATATTGTTACGTCCAGACTCAAATAAAGGAAGAGTCAGCGGGAGGGCGTAACCTACTTACCTCTAGACAAACGCTAGACGATGCGTGTCCTAGAGTCGAACGAACAGACCAGGGCCCCAGATGGGTCAACGACCGGAAGGGTCGCTCTTACTCTATCGAAAGGCTGTTCGCTCGGTGGTCTCTTTTCTCGTAAAGGAACTGAATCCTTATTACCCGGGACGGGACCTTGTGCGATTTCGTGCAACAGGAAGGAGGTCGGGTTAATAAATTACTCGCATCTAAAATTTAACTTTACATTTATTCAAAAATAAAAACGAATAATTTTAAAAGATAGAATTTAATAATGAGTCATCTAATTCAATTTAATAAACTGTTATTATAAAATAAACTTGCTTAAAATCTAATATGGTTGTGTGTGAATGTGTGTATGTGGATGAAAATTGTGTTCTCGCGGGTGTTACAAAAATACGGAGGACATCAACCGGAATTAAGCGGGGAAACTAAAATTTAAATTCCGGCTGGAAATTTACAATAACAGGTTTTAGAAAATTACTTGAAGTAAATGTGTGAAAGTTGGACGGTAGGGAGAAAAGGGGAGGAGGATTATTAAAGATCTTGGAGTTGCACAGTGGAGGGGGAAGGGAACTTTATCCAGAAAACCTCGATGGGGACGGCTAAAGGAAAAGAACCCGGACCAAAAAATGGAATTATGGAACCGGGCGGACTGGTACGGAGGATATAGTAGAATTGATCGAGGTCCACTATATCTGGACCGACACAATAATCCTCGTCTGTAAGAGGGACAGGATAAGGGGGAAATTGATTTAGGAGGTACCTGTACCAGGCTTCTCTGTCCTGGTCTTCGAAAAAGGACTCCGACTCTCCCTCGGGATCGGAAGATTCCGGTTTAAAATCTTCTGGTTCCTCTTTGAGGTCCGGTAACTCTTCTACGAAGTCCTGGAGAGCTTCTTCGAAAACGCGCGACTCTTCTGAGAGATCGGGCGATTCGAGGTCTGAAGGGGGAGGGGGAGTGGGAATTCTCGAGGGCTGAGGTTCGAGAGGAGGTGAGTGAGAATGCTCGGGGGAAAAGACGGGGGAAGAAGAAGGAGGTAAAAAATCAACAGGAGAACTAGGGGGACAGTCTGAAGGGGAAGGGGGAGTGGGAATTCTCGAGGATTGAGGTTCGGGAGCAGGTGAGTGAGAACGCTCTGGGGAAGAGACGGGGGAATAAGAAGGAAGTGAGTAATCAAAGGAAGAACTAGGGTGACAAGGGTGTGTATCTCGTGTTGGTGTATTGTTTAATCGCTGGATTCTTAATTTAAATGTTCGCTCGTCTAGATTTAGTTTCTTATAATCAATAATAAAACTAGGATCCGCGGACGCCCGAGCCAATTCCTTCTTAAGCCGCCTATTGAGACGATTCCGCGAACATTTGGTAGCCGCTCGCGAAGATCTTTTTTGTCTTTCCACTAAGGAAAGAGTAATAATGAATAATAATGTAGGAAAATCGCGAGAAGATCCCTATTTTGAGAAATAATTTTTGGAGGTTTTCTTTATTTGATTAAATAAAAAGCTCTTAGATCCAGAAAGCGAGAAAAGAAAAAGGAAAGTTTATATATTTATCCTTATAATATATATATATATATATGTTTTATAATAAAAAGAAAAATTTTACTGAATGACATAGAAGACGGGAGGTATAACAAATGAAATCACGAGTCGCTCCGCGAAATGCAGGTGACCCTTGGTGACAGGTAGGAAGTTGCGAGTCGCTCTGTAAATCACAGGTGACCCTTAACAACAGATAGGAAATCGCGAGTCGCTCTGTCAAATACAGGTGACCCTTGGCGACGAAGAAGAATCACGAGTCGCTCTGCTAAATGCAGGTGACCCTTGGTGACAGGTGGGAAGTTGCGAGTCGCTCTGTAAAATGCAGGTGACCCTTAACAACAGATAGGAAATCGCGAGTCGCTCTGTTAAATACAGGTGACCCTGGGCGACGAAGGAAAATCACGAGTTGCGCTGCTAAATGCAGGTGACCCTTGGTGACAAGTAGGAAAATCACGAGTCGCTCTGCTAAATGCAGGTGACCCTTGGTGACAGGTAATATAAGATCCAAGGTAATATCCCAGGGGGTAGAGGGGCTAAAGGAGAGAAGGCCGAATAGGAAAGTAAGTTAAGATTGAAACGTAAATGATTGAAGTTACTGATTGATTTATTATAATTAATAATCCAAGAATTATTTCAAATACACAGAGGTGAAAGAGAAGAAAAACAGATTTGAGGACATTCAAACCACTTACTACTTATCGAGTACGTTGGTAACAAATGAAAATCAGACAATGAAAGACTCCGAAGGGCGAGGCGAGTTCCGATGAATCGGCTGGAGCTCGACCTGGCTGGTTGGAATGCGGTTCGCAGTCGCTGCAGTCGCTTGGCGCAAGGTCTTCCAAATTTGCACTGAATGTCTAACTTGCACCAAACAACGCGGTTTTCGAAACACTTAGAATTTGTATAAAAATTTAAAACTGAAGTCGAAGTGAGCTGTCGAAGTGAGCTGCCGGACTTGGTGCGACGGTTCGAGTCAAACGGCGAAGATGGACTGACTTTTCTGAGGGAGGATTTCGCGTACGTCGAATCTAGGCGTCTCCTCGCATACCCTCTCCATTAAGCAAGCAATATTCTTTTTTTAACAAATCAAATCTTTACTATTTTACCCCTCTCATGAGTAGGAGGTACTACCCTTCCAGAAGAAGGTCCAGAAATTGCGCCTATTGGTGTAGGCCTTTTGTTTTTTAAAAATTAAGTCTCGCCCACTGGAGAGTCCGCCATGATCGGCCAAGTTGACAGTTTTATTATTATTTTGAAATTTATCTCAAACAGATAACACAAGAGGGTGGTCTGGCAGGCGAGCACGCAGTGTCAAGTATCGCGAGTTCTGCTTACGGATTTTGGTTTCATCCATAAACCATCGTCTGTGTCCCTCTCCTTGTGCTTTGTTTTAAACCCTTAAGCCCGTTGCGCGGACCTTAGAGTTGAATATTTCATTCATCTGTTTGTTTTCCGTACGCACATGGTCTAGATTTCTAGCGTTCGAGGGCCCCTTATCTTTGTTTAAAATTTTAGAATCTTTGACGTGGGTTTTAGCCCCGGAATATTTATTGATCCGTCTCGAATTTTTCAAACCTTTGACGTGGGTCTTAGTCCCGGAATATTTATTGATCCGTCTCATAGTTAAAAAATTGTATCGTTTTAAAAGATTAGTTTCGCCTGCTAGATATCTCCTTGTTTATTGTTTACATCGTGTGCAGAAAGGTTCCAGAGCGTAATTTTTTATATCAGTGAAAGAGTTCTATGAAAGAAAAGAATCGTGGAGTCCACCGGATGTAACACCCCCCACCTTAGACAAATGTTGGGGATGCACATTTGCAAATTTGTCGATTCTTTTCTTTCGGATTTGACTTAAACATACTTGGAAAGAATCCACATTTAATTTTATGATTAAATGTGTTTTCTCACATTCTTAAAGTATAAACTGCCTTTTAGGACAACATTTTTAATTTTTGAATAAAATACTAGTCTTAGATTCTAAATTACAATCATTTTCCCTTTAAGGGACGCTTCTTATTCTAAATTATTCTAAGTTAAACGTCGCTGGTTATTCATATTTTTAGTTTTGTCTAAATATATATATATATATATATATATTTTTTTTTGAGCGTCTAGAACTCACTTTCCTTTTTCTCTTTTTTCCTCTCTCCTTTTTTTTTATTACGGTCATTAGGATTGCCTGTGTTACCATCGCCTCTGAAGGAAAAGGGAATGGTCGGGCCCGCTGGTCGAAAAAGGCTTCTATTCTTCAGTCCATCGGTCGAACACCGGAGCTCCCCACCCTTCGTCCAAGTACTCTCTGGGAGTATATAGATATATTACAATGCAGGCTCTACATTCGCTTGCTGGTTTGATTCTTACGATCAATTTGTTGCATATGGTGCAATTCGTTTGAGTCTTGGCTGAATTTTTGTGTACTAGATTGTGCGGCGGCACCATTGTATATCCTTCTTTTTGTTCGTCGGACATACAAGTATAACAAAAGCAGCAGACTTTGTAACTATCGCTGGGGTGTTGGAAAAGCGAATTTTCTATCAGCTTGACGCATCGTAGTTCCGTCAAGTATCCATAGGTTTCGGGATGGTCCTGTGGTCGTACACCGTCAAGTGCCTCGTGTTCTTCTTCTTGGAATTCAGGGGTCAGCATGAGGCAATGGTACGCTGGCATTTTACTGTAATCGATAATCGTCGATAATACAACAGAAAAAAAAGGAAAATGGTTCTATTTTCTCCTTATAATTAATAATTATTCTAATGAATAATGTTGGTCAGGATATTACACGTTGATCTATATGTATACATATATACATATAGATTTTGATAACACAAGAGTAAATAGTGTTAATAGCGAAGAATACAAGAATTTAATGTATGGTTAAAAAATAAGCCTTTTTTATAAATTCATTTAGGGTAGGGTAGATCCGCACGTCCATATGTGCACGTGTTCCCCGTTGTTTTTATACGCAGGGAAACACATGCTCGATCTTTTTTGTGCTTTGCCGGGCAAGACCGAACCGAATCAATGCATTCTTGAAATCATAAGATCCATAAAAACTGTCTACTCGTATTTGCAGTTCTACTAAGGCAGCCCCTTCCCAAAGAGGCTGTACTATCTTTATCCACCCTTTGTGTTCTTCTGCCATGAACCGGCAAAATTCTCTCGTGTCGCTAGGCCATATTGAGGTAGGGGTTATGCAGCTCGTATAAGGCAAGCCACATGCAATTGTTTGCCACGGCAGTTCCTTGAATTCATCTTCTAGCTTGTAAATTTCGTGTATTGGCAGAATAATCTTCGTACCGATATCTTTAAAAAAGACTTCAACCATGTCTCTAGTTCCTGTAATTTTGGTTATTAATCCTCTATGCCAGAATCCGTCATCTTTAACAGCAACGGCTTTTCTCCGTTTTATCTTACGCGATTCGAGAGGCAAGTTGACGCATCCTGTTATCCGAAAGTTGAGATCTTCTTCTAAATTTTCCAAGTCTCTTTCGTTATCTCTAAGTCGCACCCAGAAAAGTAGTGGCGATTCCACATGCGTGATTTTCACTGCTAGACGTTCGCGAGCTAGTTGTCTGGTGTCGATTGATTTGATTTCCATTGTCTATAATGAGTAATCGCTGATTAACAGATATGTTTTTACTTTCTATTTTATAAATGGAAGCATGTAGCTTAAAGGTTTCCTTAGGGCGTAAATCAAAGTATTGCTTAATTCTAATAGTTTCCTCCTCCCTTTTTTATAGGATAATTTTGTTATTATCATTACTAAATGATAGATGCTAAGATATGCTAATATTAATGATCTCTCTATGTCTTTTTATTTATATATATATTTTTTTTTTGGTTTTTTTTGTTTTTTTTGTTTCCTCCCCTTCTTATATATATATATACATATAGTGTATAGTGCGGGGAAAGGTGTGAATGTAATCGAAGTGTATGAAATATAAGCAGTTTATTTGTAAATAGTATCAGGTTGTTTACATGTTATGTTTATGCAGTTATGAATGTTATGTGTGAGGTAGAAATGGTGAGTAACTTAAAATTATAACACATAGGTTCTTTTTCTATTTTTCTCTTTTGTAATTTAAATTTAGTATGTGAGTGTATATATATGTGTGAGAAGGAACAATTGAGTGACTTAAAATTAATATGTATATATGTAAAATAAAAAAAAAGGAAAGTAATAGTATGAGTAACTTAAAAATTAATATGTGTATATATGTAAACACAAAAAAAGGTAAAAGTATGAGTAACTAAGAATTAATATGTGTATATGAAAGAAAAGGATATAAGTGGCTTAAAATTAATGTATATGTGTATGAGTATATGTGATTCTTATTTTTATAGGAGTCTTCCTTTTAGAAGCCCCTTTTCTCTTTCTCTCTCTCCTTTTAAACAGCAGGAAAAACGTCCACTATCACTTTCCTGCTGGTGCGTACGTGGCCTAATTGGATGAGCGTATCCCGCAGGTCGTACGACCTGCCGAAATTTTTGCCTAGTACTGATAATTTTACAAGGGCGGCTCCTCTCCTAATGGGCGGGACGATGTTAATCCAGCCTTTGTGTCCCTCAGCAAGGATTTGACAAAGTTTGTTGGTTTTGTCTGGCCAGATTTTGCCGCGTCCTTCGCATCCGGTATATGCCAAACCGCAGGCGATACCTTGCCATGGCAGCTCCTTGTATCTATCCTCCAGATAATAGATTTCGTGCATCGGGCGCCAGATCTCCCTGCCATAATCTCCTAGACACATCTTGACCATGTTGTTGCTCTTGTTCACACTCTCAATCCAGCCTCTCCGCCAGATATTCTCTTCCTTCACAACTACGTCCTCTTCCTCTCTTATGTCTTCCGGCCAACAATGTAAGTATTTTGCCTTCCTTGACATGCGGAATTCTAATTCCTCTTCCATATACTCGAGGTCCTTCTTACCATTGTTAAGGTGAACCCAAAAAAGCAACGGGGATATCACCTTGATTATCGTTACCTCAAGGCACAAGCGGGTCAACTGAGCCGTATCAATGGGCTTGACCTCCATTTTTCTATAAAAAGATTAGGTTTGTTTTAATGAGGGAGGATTTTGTTTGTATATATATATATATATATATATAGAGTTTTCCTTTAAAGGGAGCAGGAAAGTGAAGAAAGTCAGGGGAGTGAGGAAAGAGAAAAGAAAAAGGGGGGTAGAGTTCCTTTCTTCGAGCCCTTTTATTCTCTGAGTTGCAATGTGTAGATAGTAGCTTCTCTAGCGGGAAGAGAAAGATAGGTTCCGTCTGACTCTCTCTTGATTTCGGTATAAACGGCCTGATTCTGACAGTCAGAAATCGGAGCAGTAGGCTCTCGAACTGGCGGCGGGCGCCTTACTCTCAAATGCAGTAATAGTTGAGTAAGTGAATCCCATACGGCTCCCAGCAAGTATATGGACCATCCATATACAGTATGTAAAGCATATCCGTGCACTATTGTGTCCAGTATTAATTTGAAAATTCTTATGCCTAGATATATTCCCATTATTCCGGCGCTGATATTTCCGAAAATCAAAAATTTATCCCAGAATTTTCGCCATGTATAAATCGCTATTTTTTCTATTGCATTCTTATCTAAAAGATTGGAAATTGAGCCTCCTTGTAAAGATGTGGACCTTCCCATTACGCCCCTTGCCACCGTATTGAGTACGGCCGGACGCTCAGCGGGGAACATTATATGATCCCTTAGGTCCTCCAGGTCAGTTTCGGTATATATCCCACTCGTAGCTAGCGATCCGGGACTGACATATTTCCATGTAGGTTTTATTAAAGGCCTCATGATTGTTGGTGGTAAAGTATCTATCGGTTTAGGCGTGAGTTTATACCACGAGTCGCCTAAAAGATACATTGACGGAGCAAATGCATTGCATGCGGTTTGTGTTCCCTGGCGTAATAGGATGTGCGTTTGAGGCGTTAAAAAGTGCGTTTTGTTTCCTCGTAATACAAGTAGTTGGTCGTAACACTCCTCTACTCGTGCGAGTCTTACTTCGACCGGTACGCATTTTACTATATGAATTACTTCCCCAGCCCGTAATGCCATATATCCCGGTCCCTTCATTAAATGATATGCGAAAATGTCTGATGATTGAGTGGCTATAGCCAATGCATTCTGCAACATTTGTTGCTTCAGATTACATTGTTGCAATAAAATGTTTCTGTACAATTGGTTTATCTGCGTGCGAATATGTTTTTCAACATACACGAATTTAGAATTCATGTAAGTGAAGATATCAAGATTTGCTACACGGGTTTGTTTATTAAAGCTGGCAACACCGGGTGAAGTCTCAAAAATTATTAATTTTGGATGCTCTGTACGTGTAAGAGTATATCCACAGGTTATATATTTCCCTCTACTGGTTAAAGCAAAGATGGTATTTTGTGTGGTCAAAGAGTAAACTACCTGGGCTTGCTGATTTATATTATCGATGATTTTGTCGGCATGACCCTCATAAAGTATCCCATAGTTAGAGAATTTGCAGGTATCTGCGGATACGGGGTCCCAAAAGGTATCCCCCTCCCTCTATGTCAGAACAATAAGTGGCACTTAGTTCGCAAGCTACTCCGGATCTAAGCTGCACTCGATTAGTGTTTATTCGTACATCGGCTGTATAATCTTGCAACGTGATTTTGATACTTCCCAATACGACGGCATCCGTCCATGTTCCGTAAGGGTCGGAATACGCTCCTCCAGTACACGATCCATCTGTAGCTACGTGACCGGCTAGTATTACGGGGCGGGTCGCGGTTTGGTTTGATTTAAGTCCGGTTATATAAGTTCCGGCTAATTGGAAAGTTCCGTAAGTGTGCATGCGTCGGCACGCTTCACGAGACATTTCTTGCACGTATGCGTATTTTCCGTTAAAGACATCCATGCTATGAGAGAACATTCCGCATTTCCTAATTAATCGGTCGACCTCGACTTTGCATTACGTAACCTTTACAGGTTCAAATTCGTTGATTTGTAATAATTGGATGTAAGTTCTGCTGGAATTTACGTTTTGTTGCGGAATATCACATTTCTCTATATTTAATAATGATAAGGTGGTAAGATTAGCCGAGGCTGAACCACAGTCGTATCCAATTATTCCATAAGCTGATTGTAATCCCGTCATTAAAATTATTATAGTAGTTATTCCTCTCATTCTGGAATCCATCTGAAAATTATTTATCGTTCTGTTTATTTAAATATTTGTTCTTTAATATATATATTTGTGTGTGTTATTATTATTAGATAAAATTTCTTCTCTCCTTATATATATATATTTTTTTTATATATATATAAAAAGAAATTTTCTCTCCTTTTTTTTCTACTTGTTATTACCCCTTTTCTTTTTGGTTGTCGTTTGGTTATCACTGGCTTTAATATGGGAAATACGCAAACGATTAGGATGTACAATTCGGTTATTCTTTTTTATTTTAATTTTTACATTATTTTTATTCAATATTTCCAAGATTTCGTGAGGTCCAGTGTAATGGTCTCCGAATTTTCCAGGCTTTGGCCCCTTTAATAAAAATACTTGATCTCCTGGTTTGAAGGTTTGAGGGTTGATCTTTTTATCGTAATATTTTTTCGATCTATGTTTCGCTTCGATTACATTTTCACGAGCGTTACCCTGAATCGTATGGAGTTGTGTTACAAGATTTATTAAATATTCGTCATAATTGCCCAATTTGTCCTCTGGAGCCTTCGAGGGAACTCTTGCTATTTTTCCGAAGACTAATTCATATGGCGTATGTTTTGTAGCTTCGTGGACACTAGTGTTATAATTAAACATTGCGAGGCTGATCCATCTATCCCACTGTTTTTGTTCATTTGCATATTGCTTCAAATATTCGCCTAATGCGTGATGCGATCTTTCTAACGATCCGTTTGATCGAGGGTGAAAAGCTGTAGTGCGAAATTTGCGAATTTTAAATATTTTAGCGAGTTTTCTCATTAATTCGCTAAGTTTTTTCCCTGATCTGTTAATATTGCCTTTGGTGATCCGAACACGCAAATAAAACGGTCCACGAAAGCTTCTGCGATTGTTTCAGAGGTTTGATTTTGTAACGGTATTCCCATGCAAAATTTAGTTAGTTGATCTTGTAATGTTAAGATGTATTCATTCCCTCTCTCTGTTTTAGGCAGTGGGCCTACAATGTCCATGGCTATTTTATCAAAAGATGATCCAGGAGTGTCTGTAATTATCATAGGCTGTTTCGTTTTAACTCGAACAAGTTTTTTCAGTTGGCACTGCAAACATTGTTGTATATATTTTTGAACATCAGATTTTAAATTTTCCCAATAATAATTATGTTTTATTCTGTTATATGTTTTTGAAACGCTCCGGTGTCCTGCAGCTGGTGAACAATGCATTTCGCCAATTATAACAGGGCGTAAATCCTTTGGAGGATATTTAATTAGTCCATTACAAATTATTAGTTTAGTAGGCGCGTCGATGAATGCTAATTGTAATTGCGTCTTGATATTATTCCATGGGGCGTTATTAACGTACTCAGTTTTTGCGATACTGAGAGCTTCTAATTTCAAATTTTCAGTTACGTTTCGTAAATCACGTATGACTGTAGTGATTTGGTCGAGAGTCATTGTGGGTCCCTCCGCTGTGCCTCACTAATCGGCAAAGCCACGTGGTGATAGTTTTTATATATTATGGCTTTAGCCTGACCTAAGTCGAGAGGTTTTAGGTTCGGGAGTTCATTTCGTTCGAAAAGTTTCAAAGATCCTGAATCTAATGGGTTCCCGTGAGTGTCGACAAAATATGTTACATTGTCTTTCCGTAAAAATAATAATTCGCGAGAGTCTATAATATTGCTCCTGATTATTTTATCTTCGGTGATTATAGGTTTTAATTTTCTCGCCTTTAAATTTTTGTTAATAATATCTTCCTCATTTTCTTCTTCGTCTTCCCTTTCACTGTCAAATTCTTTATCCGGCGGCTCATTTCTCTCTACTATTTCTTCAATTTCTTCTACATTATTATGCAAATCTTTAATTATTTTATTTTCAATATTTTGTTTTACTGTCTGACTTCTTGTTTGAATTTTATTCTGTCCAAGGTGATCATGGATTAAAGCCTTTTCAGTAATCAGCGAATAGTCTGGTTCGTTTAATTCTGCAGGTGTAAATGGAAAGGTATCAGTAGTATTATCAAATAAATGATTTTCCGGTATTATTTCTTCAGTTTCTTTGATATCCGAAAGATATAAATGGAAGTCGTCGTCTTTTTCTTCTTCTTCTTCGCTATCAGATTTTTCTAATAATTCAGCAATTAATTGTGCATCGTCAAGGTTGTTTGGATTTAGCAATTTTCGATCTTTTATTATTTTACAATCAATTTCTTCCTGATTTATAGGGTTTCTCGAAAGAGCATCTGCATTTACATTAGTTTTTCCAGCTTTGTATACTACGTCATAATCGTACTCCGATAATTTTAATCTCCAACGGAGTATTCGCATATTTGCATCTTGCGCGTTTTTGAACCACATTAATGGTTTATGATCTGTGACAAGTGTAAATCTTCTTCTATATAAATACGGTCGAAAATGTTTGACGCAATAAATTATGGCCAATGCTTCCTTTTCGTATGTGTCATATTTCAATTCATTGCCTGTGAGGGTTCTAGAGGCGTAAGCGATCGGTCGATCTTTGTTTATTTCCCCTTGGGAAAGTATTCCTCCCACGGTTATTCCGGAAGCATCGGTGGTTAAAATGAATGATTTAGAAAAATCAGGATATTGCAGTACTGGTTCTTCACATAATTTCTGCTTTAAAATTTCGAATGATTCTTCTTGTTCAGATGTCCACTCAAAACGAGTGTCGTTTTTTAATAAACTCGTTAGCGGTTTTGTCAATTTAGAAAAATTTGATATGAATCGTCGATAATATCCGGCAAGGCCCAAAAACTGTTTAATATTTTTCGGTGTTTTTGGTCTTGGAAAATGTCGTACTGCTTGTAATTTTTTCGGATCTGGTTTTACTCCGTTTCTGCCGATTACATGCCCTAGATATGTTACTTCGGTTTTTAAAAATTCACATTTATCAGGTTGTAATTTTAATTTAGCTTTACGAAGTCGCTCTATTAATGCGTTATATTTTCGTTCATGTTCTTCTAAAGAAGTCGCGTAAATAACAATGTCATCCATGTAAACAAATAACTCCTCGCCTTGTAATCCCGTTAGAACTAAATCCATTAAGCATTGAGAAGTTGCAGGCGCGTTTTTTAATCCGAAGGGCATTCGGTCAAATTCGTAATGTCCGAATGGAGAGGTAAAAGCTGTTTTATGACTATCAACAGAATCCATTTTTATTTGATGGAATCCGGACGCAAGATCGCATACTGAGAAATATTGCATTCCTCCTAATTGATCTAATATGTCAATAATATTTGGCAAAGGATAAGCATCTCCAATAGTTTTATCGTTTAAGGCACGAAAATCGAGGATCATTCTCCAACGTTTATTTCCTTTAGAATCTTCTTTCTTTGGCACAATCCATATGGGCGTATTGTATGGTGACTGCGAATGTTTTACTATTTCTCCTTCTAAGAATTCCTCTACCTGCTTATTTATTTCTTCCTTATGTATTTGCGGAAATCTGTATTGACGAGTATTAATTGGATGATCATCCGTAATTGGTATTTGATGTTGTATTACATGAGTCGCGGTTAATTTTTCTCCGGGAATATGAAATCGATCTTGACTGTTTGTTATTAATTTTATTACGTTTTCTTGTTCTTTTTTATTCAAGTGTTCTAATCGCAATAAATCTATAATTTGTGTAAATCTATCTTCTTTCGTTTCTTCGGATATTATTAAACAATTATGCAGATCAGAGATTGCGATGTTATTTTGTCGCTCTTTTTTATTTTTCGTTTTACGTTTTCGCATAAATTTATCTATAATTTCTTGAGATTTACGCAATAAAGCAGTTGAAATTTTCGAAGACGGTTTATTTTTACATTTGATGTTTTGATTATTTTTAATACTTAAATCTTTAATATTTAATTTATATTCTTGTGCCTTTTCAAGAAGGTCTTTTATTGTGACATGAGAGGATTTTTTATCATTATTATTATTTTCTGATGATAATCCAATTCTTGGAAACTTAATATCCAGCGAGGTTAGGAAATTTTTCCCTTCTTCAGGATTAGATTGTGTCGAATTGCGTAATGAGGTTTAGTAATTTCCCTCCTCGCAATTGACGGAGCTAGAATTTTCTGTCGAGGTTTGGAAACTTCCCTCCAAAATTCTAGAATTAATTTTTTCTGGAGAGGTTTGGTAACTTCCCCCTCCAATGGTTGGATTATCAAATTTTTCAGAAGAGGTTTGGTAATTTCCCTCCCCACAATTTAAGGAGCTAGAATTTTCTGTCGAGGTTTGGAAATTTCCCTCCGAAATTCTAGAATTAATTTCCTCTGGAGAAGTTTGGTAACTTCCTTCTCCATGGGTTTTAGAATTATTTGAATTTTTATTTGAACTAGTTTTAATTATCCTCTCGTTTTTATTCTTTATTTTGTCTTTAATCATATTTTTATTTTCATTTTTATGTTCTTCTTGATTTAAGATTTCGTCTTCGTTTTCGTGATTGATTTTTCCAATAACAATAGATTTTTGACCATCTTTATTTTTATTTTGGATTTCTTCAAAAGTAATATCATCATTGCTTTCAAGATTGTCTCTCTTTACTTTACTGCTCACGAGTTTTCCTGGTGAGTTTGGAAAATTCTCGCGGTTATTGCGTGTCTCGTCATTCAATTCATGATTATCTAATAGTTCACCTAGTGGTTTCAAGTGCAATGTTGGTACTCTAATTTCCACTTCTTCATCTAATGTGTTTATAACATTCAAATAGGCTTTCCCGGAAACGTTTTCTACTATAGTATCTCCCAGATAAATTCCATGCTCTATTTTCAATTTTGGTATATATCCTATCTTTATCTCAGGGTTTCCTACCCTTACATCAAGAGACACGGTAGTGTCTCGCGCCAAGTCACGCGCAGCAACAGCGAGGCACCCCGGGTATCTATACGCGAGTCGGCTAGTTGAGATACCTTAGATTTATTGGATCTCAATAACGGCTGAACTAATCGTATTTTTAATAGGCTTAATCGATACCTTGGGTTTAAATTATATAATAAAAGTGTCTTTATCTTTTTTCTACATGAATCGTGAACGGAGGTATATGAATGCAAAGTCTCAATGTGAAAATTTTCTTTTAAGAAACGTCCACGTCGTCATCATTCACGCAAGTCCCCAATGCGCATGCGCGAATCTTGTACGGTTGGAGCCTTCGACATAAGATAGCGCTAGCGGCACTTCGTGATGTTACTGCTCGTATCCATATCCATACCTGCTTTTGACAGGTATAATACCAGTGATGCCAGAATTGAGACGCGAGCAACATGCAACCGAGGTGGAAGGGATAACGCACACAAGCGCAAACCGCGTACGTGTGAGCTCGGCGCTTCGGCTAACTTCGGATGGCAGAAGAGGACAGATATACTGTTTTCTGTCTCTCTCCTTCCTATCGAGCCGGCAACTATAGCGACGGGCGTACGGGCGACGCGCGACGCGACGGACGATGTTGCTCGCTTCTTGATTCTTGATACATATGACAGCGTTAAATATTCTTTTTACAGCCTTTTCAGGTTATATAATAAATGTTTTTTTTCAACCTTCCTTTCTGCATTATATATTAAATGATTTTTCACTCTTTTGATATTATATATTTATATTAGAGTTATAAGAGAAAATGCATTATTACATTAAAACAATACTGCTTTAATTAATTGTTTTTTATTTAAGTATATTGTATATAAAAGTATTCCGATAAAGTACTCCAAGATTGAACATTATATTAAACATTTCATATTTTACGTACTGAGAAAAAAAGTAACTTGATACTTAAAAGTTTTATTTTATTTAAGAAAACTATCTATTCGATGAATTTTAATAGCGTATTTGTTTATATTAAAATCTTTAAGTTTCTTGAATAAAATATTTATTTATTAAAATATAATAAATATTAAATATATTTTTCTTATTAAAAACAATATCTAAATTTTAAAAAAATATTATTTAAATGAAAAGAAATTATACAAAGATAAAAAATGAATATTATTAGAATAAATCAAATAATTTTTACTGATAATATAATTACTGAAATAATACAAATATATATCTTATGCGAATACTTTTATATACTTAAATTATAAAAAAAATATTAATTAAAGCAGTATTGTTTTAATGTAACAATATATTTTTGTTTATAACTCTGATATAAATATATAATACCAAAAGGCTGTAAATATATTTTTAAATTGGAGAAATAATATTTGCAATTGTAAATATATTTAGTACAAGGCATTAGGTTTAACTTAATAAAATAAATAATACATTTTGGAAATAGTTATATCTAATTTATAAAACTCGAGATGTATTATTTATATGACAATTAAACTTACTTTTTGTGCTCCAAATTAACAGTTTACAAATAATTATTCATTTATCGTTCAATCAGTTTAATATTCTGAATCTTGTGTTGGACTTATATCAGATATAATCAGAAATTAAACTGATCGAAACAGTTACTACATTTTTAATCATATATTAGTATTATTAAGCTGAATCTTGCAGACTTTATATTCATTTGTAACAATGCGAGAATATACGTCACATAGCGAAGAAGCTAGTGAGTCGCTCACGTATTTAAGTGAAATTAATTGATTTCGAATTGAATGGAATTTTTAAAAATATATGTTTCATTAAATATTATATGTATACTGTTTAGTGTTATGTATTCAGGATGAAAAGAAATCGTTTTGTCTTATTATTTTTTTTATATATATACATTTTTAACACAATAACAACACAAACGTCTATTGACCACACGTACGTTTGTGTGTCATACATAATGAATGAGCTGAAAATTACGAATGGTGTTTTTCCACACCACCCATGGGGTATCACCAATGGCGCGTTAGATTTTTTAATGTGGATCTTCGCCTAGAGCCCTATTATACCACATTATATAATATTATATTGTATCTATCTTTAACAAGTGTCATGTCCTTTACAGACAAGATATTATTTACACACTTATGCTTTACAAGTGTGATGTCTTTTACAGACAAGATATTTTTTACACCCTTTTCTTTTACAAGTGTGATGTCTTTTACAGTCAAGATATTTTTTACACCCTTTTCTTTTACAAGTGTGATGTATTTTACAGACAAGATATTTTTTACACCCTTTTCTTTTACAAGTGTGATGTCTTTTACAGACAAGATATTTTTTACACCCTTTTCTTTTACAAGTGTGATGTCTTTTACAGACAAGATATTTTTTACACCCTTTTCTTTTACAAGTGTGATGTCTTTTACAGACAAGATATTTTTTACACCCTTTTCTTTTACAAGTGTGATGTCTTTTACAGACAAGATATTTTTTACACCCTTTTCTTTTACAAGTGTGATGTCTTTTACAGACAAGATATTTTTTACACCCTTTTCTTTTACAAGTGTGATGTCTTTTACAGACAAGATATTTTTTACACCCTTTTCTTTTACAAGTGCGATGTCTTTTACAGACAAGATATTTTTTACACACTTTTCCTTTACAAGTGTGATGTCTTTCATAGACAAGATATTTTTTATTTTATTTTCAACATTATTATTGTATATCATTAATTGATGACGGACTAGCAATGTTATTAACATCAGCAGCATATAATGTAAGACTGTTCATTTTCTTAGGACAAGTAGAATATAATTTATCCGATGACATGAGAGAAAAATGTTTTTCATTAATCTCCATGTCTAGAACAGTTTGTTTTCTCGTTTTCAGTGCTGATTTTAATACACAAATAGCATTTATGCACACGGGCGAAAGTTTATTTCGTTTTTTTGTTTTTATATCTGATAGAAAAGAAAACATTCTTTCTGGGTCAGCATTTGAATTTGGAAGTAATCTTACAGCATTCAAAAGAGACTTCAGGTTGGGATATTTACGTTTTAAAATTTCTTTCCACATCTCATCAAAGTTTAATTTAGAAAGATGTTCTTTTTCTGCTATTGTAAAATCGAGATGTAAAGCATGCCACTCTTTTTTTAATGCATTTTCGTCAAAACCACCGAGGGTTTGAGCGATAAAAGAAACATCATTAAATGATGTTTCTCTATCGATGCTACATAATGCAGCGTTTAATTGAAAAACCTTTAATTTATATAAAAATTTATCTTTAATGGGCAGTCTTTTACTAATCTCCTCGGCAGCAGTCACGTAAAATTGCAAACAATTATCTCGAATATTTCCAATTATGTCTGCGTATCCTTCTTTCATTAAACTCTCGAGATATTCTTCACATTCAAATCCTACATTTATATTATTTAAAGATTTTTGGTTTTCTTTTTCAGAAAATTTAAAATCATCATTACATACATATTTTAGAAGCTCTGGTTTCAAAAAGTGTTTACAAACTGTTATTAAAAGCTCTACTGATTTTGGCTGCAATAAATGAATTCTTGTTTCCAGAGCTTGGAAAAATGCATTGAAAGAATTAAAAAAATTCAAAATATGTTTTAAAAATAGCAAATATGCTTTTACATCAGGATTTTGCATTATACATAATAAATTTTCTCCTGACTTTGATTTTTCACTTACGACCATTTCGGTCAAAAAAAGCTTGGTAGTATCCCACAACTCAAGATGTCTTTCAACACATGAATGGCGAGAGAGCCACCGTGTATCAGACAACTTTAAAATTTTATGATTTGTTTCCTGAAAACATTCGCTAAATTCTTGATAAATAGCAGCACGCTTGGGACTGCTGTTAATATAATTCGCCATCTTTTTTAAAAATTCTTCACAATATTCCGGTATTTTTGCACATGCAGCATGTGCAGCCAATGCAGCGGAATGGCATGGACATGAAAATGTTAATAAATTTTTACAAACTTCTTCTAACTTTTTTTTGAACGATAGATGTTTTCCTACCATGACAGACGCATTGTCGCATGATAGGGCAACGATATATGATATTTAGATAATGATATTTAAAAATGGAATGTTTAATTTCCACATTTCACATTTGAATGCATTAAATAATTTTTCCGCGCTGCTATTTCTCGCATCAATATTAATTAATTTAACTAATTGCGTGCGAATATCTAATGTTTCAGTATCAACATATCGAACAAGAAACGTCATCCATTTTTCATTACTAATATCAGACGTTTCGTCAATAAAAATTGTAAATTTCGTATTTTGAATGCTGTTAACCACACGGGCCGTCTCAACCGTACACAATACATTTGAAATTATACTTTTACATTTTGTTCGACCCATGCTCATACTTTTCAATACGTTAGTATCTTTTCCTACTTCTTGGAAAAAACTAAGAATTTCTTTTGCCGTTTGATGCGAAATATTCTTATCAGCAATTAACGCGGCATATCGAATTTCTGCTGATTTCTTTCGCTCTTCAAATGACAAAAGTGATTCGTCCGTCATGTTGATACTTTCGTCCGTATTCTTTGTTTCTGTTTTATTATTTTTACATATTTTTATGTGTGCTATTGATTCTGCGTGACGATAAATTTGTGATAAACCACCAATCATAGATTTATCACAATATGAGCAAAAAAACGAATTTTTGTCATGTGACACTTCGCGTAGCCATGGCTTAAATAATTCGATCTCTAGCCATTGTTGTTTAAATTTCTGTTTTTCTGTTAATTTTTTATTTAAACTCTTATTGTCAGCATTTAATAATAATGATGTACTTTCTTTCATATTATTTTTGTGGCACGCGGAATCCGCATGTCTTAAAACATGTGTGTTGCACGAAATATTTTTATTGCAGATGATACAATGATAAAAACTATCATCAGAAGATACTTTACGTATCCAAGATTTAATTCTATCATCACTAAGCCAAGCTTCTGAAAAACTTCGCTTAGGTTTTTTTTAATTCATCACACATTTTTATGTACAACAAAAAATAGAAACAAAGAATTAAGGAAGAATAAGTAAAAAAAGACAAACAATAAAAAAGAAGAAAATATATGGAAATTTGAAACAATTGGGACTTACAATCAGAATTGCTTCAACTTCTTGGATACTAAGATTTTATAAGACACGTAAAATAATACGTTGACTTGGAAGCACAAAGCAACAAACTTTCTCACAGAAGCGTCGTGATACAGTAAACAGTGATATGAAATAAATGCACGGCGTACAAAACAAATGAACAAATGCCGAATTGCCGACTGCTTCAGTTCCGTAGGAAACATCGCTGCGACAGAACATATAATGTCTGGTAAGTAATAAATTTAATCATTATTATTTGTATTTGTTAGACAAGTATTAAGAAAGCTAAAGCTCCAGTTTCTTTCTTCTTTGTAATTATACATATATAATAATGTATTTGTCGAAATATTATTAACACGATATGTTATGATCAATGATGTAATGTCTGTATGTATGTATGTATGCATGTATACAATATATATTTCTAACTGTTTTAATACATATAAAAATTAATAATATTTTATTTTTACAGAAGAAATAAATGACAATATGCAGCAAGACTTATCAAATATGCAGCAGTTGATGCAACAATTGTTGCATCAACAAAATATACAACAGCAGCAACAACAACAACTGCAGCAACAGCTGCAGTATTTGTTGCAGCAGGCGAAAGACCAGCCGCAGCCGCAGGCGCAGTCGGAATCGCAGCAGCAGCCGCAGCCGCAGCAGCAGCCGAAAAATAATAAAAATGGTAAATTATTTATCTTTTATTATTAATTTATTAATTCATATGCATGATTATATTATTTATTTATTTATTATTTATCAATGTATATCTTTATGTTTCACACAAAGGAAAAAAAAGAGGAGGTGGTCGGTCTCGTGCTCGCTGGTACAACCAACGAGCAGGATGGGGCAGACGTGGCGGTCGGACCGGTAGAGGCGGCCCTGCAGGCGGTTCGGCTAGTAGAGGCGGCCCTGGAGGTGGCCGGGCCAGTAGAAGAGGAATGAGGAGCAGAGGCCGAGGAGTTGAGGGGCCGAAGTGGCCCCAATATCATTAAAAATTTTTACATAAAATATTTAAAAAATAAAAATATATTAATAAATAATTCTGTAATTATTTATGTACACCCTACATTTTTCCCATTTATCCCTCTTGCTCTCAGGTACAATATAATATTATATAATGTGGTATAATAGGGCTCTAGGCGAAGATCCACATTAAAAAATCTAACGCGCCATTGGTGATACCCCATGGGTGGTGTGGAAAAACACCATTCGTAATTTTCAGCTCATTCATTATGTATGACACACAAACGTACGTGTGGTCAATAGACGTTTGTGTTGTTATTGTGTTAAAAATGTATATATATATATATAAAATAATAAGACAAAACGATTTCTTTTCATCCTGAATACATAATACTAAACAGTATACATATAATATTTAATGAAACATATATTTTTAAAAATTCCATTCAATTCGAAATCAATTAATTTCACTTAAATACGTGAGCGACTCACTAGCTTCTTCGCTATGTGACGTACTTTCTCGCATTGTTACAAATGAATATAAAGTCTGCAAGATTCAGCTTAATAATGCTAATATAAGATTAAAAATGTAGTAATTGTTTCGATCAGTTTAATTTCTGATTATATCTGATATAAGTCCAACACAAGATTCAGAATATTAAACTGATTGAACGATAAATAAATAATTATTTGTAAACTGTTAATTTGGAGCACAAAAAGTAAGTTTAATTGTCATATAAATAATACATCTCGAGTTTTATAAATTAGATATAACTATTTCCAAAATGTATTATTTATTTTATTAAGTTAAACCTAATGCCTTGTACTAAATATATTTACAATTGCAAATATTATTTCTCCAATTTAAAAATATGTTTACAGCCTTTTGGTATTATATATTTATATCAGAGTTATAAACAAAAATATATTGTTACATTAAAACAATACTGCTTTAATTAATATTTTTTTTAAATTTAAGTATATAAAAGTATTCGCATAAGATATATATTTGTATTATTTCAGTAATTATATCATCAGTAAAAATTATTTGATTTATTCTAATAATATTCATTTTGTATCTTTGTATAATTTCTTTTCATTTAAATAATATTTTTTAAAAATTTAGATATTGTTTTTAATAAGAAAAATATATTTAATATTTATTATATTTAATAAATAAATATTTTATTCAAGAAACTTAAAGATTTTAATATAAACAAATACGCTATTAAAATTCATCGAATAGATAGTTTTCTTAAATAAAATAAAACTTTTAAGTATCAAGTTACTTTTTTTCTCAGTACGTAAAATATGAAATGTTTAATATAATGTTCAATCTTGGAGTACTTTATCGGAATACTTTTATATACAATATATTTAAATAAAAAACAATTAATTAAAGCAGTATTGTTTTAATGTAATAATGCATTTTCTCTTATAACTCTAATATAAATATATAATATCAAAAGAGTGAAAAATCATTTAATATATAATGCAGAAAGGAAGGTTGAAAAAAAACATTTATTATATAACCTGAAAAGGCTGTAAAAAGAATATTTAACGCTATCATATGTATCAAGAATCAAGAAGCGAGCAACATCGTCCGTCGCGTCGCGCGTCGCCCGTACGCCCGTCGCTATAGTTGCCGGCTCGATAGGAAGGAGAGAGACAGAAAACAGTATATCTGTCCTCTTCTGCCATCCGAAGTTAGCCGAAGCGCCGAGCTCACACGTACGCGGTTTGCGCTTGTGTGCGTTATCCCTTCCACCTCGGTTGCATGTTGCTCGCGTCTCAATTCTGGCATCACTGCAGGTATAGGTTAAATTTGCAATGCAAGAGTGCAGTGTTATATAGCGTACGCTTTCATTTATAAAAAAGTAAAACTGCAAAATTCTTCGTGATACTTGCGGATAGTTGGATCAGGTATAAAATACACACACACATATCTGATAGTAAACATATATAGAATAGAATATAAACATCCTGTCATAAATGTATAGAAGATTTTCTTATCTTACTTATAGAGACAAATAAAATATTGCAAAAGTAATTTATGCTATGTGTAAAAACAAAACATAACATTGCATTACATATAAAAATATTCTATATTTATGATAAGAAAGAGATGTATGTATTTTATAATATGTTTATTATAAGATATGTGTGTGTTTGTATTCTATATCTGATTCAACTATCCAAGTATCACGAAGAATTATGCAGCTTCACCTTTTTATAAATGAAAGAGTGGTACGCTATATAATGTTGCGCTCTGGAAAATTTAACTTATACCTGTCAAAAGCCACTATGGATAACTGCGAACAGTTATCGATATAGAAATATAGACATACACATCAGTTAATATAGACATATACATCAAGAATACATATTTGAGTGCATTTGTCAAAGGAGTGTCATATAGTTTGTCATATAGTTATTTGTCATGCATCATAGACAGTTACAGATAAGTATAAATAACATTGGTGAAACGCAGTCTGTAAGATTAAATTTCTATTTATTTTTTTAAATTATTTAAAAATATACATTTATTTTTTAGTGGAACTAGAAGAATTTTCCAAGCTGTTGATAAGATTTTGACAAAGCCTGTAGCAACATGTTTATTGCAAACTAACATATTGTAATTAATTCTTGTTTCAATGCTAATGCATCGCTTGAAATAGATGAAGCATGTATCGTTAATGAATATAATAGATCTGTTACATAGTATTTTTCCATCTGTCAGAATGCTATTTGGTATATATATTTGGCAAATAAAATTTAGTATTAAAACTGACATTATCGACAATTTTGTTGTATTTAGCATCGAGACAAAGATTGGTTACAATATGTTGGTTTGCAATAGACATGTTGTCGCAGGCTTTGTCAAAATCTTATCAATAGCTTGAAAAATTTTTCTAGTTCCTTTTCTAGTTTCATTAAAAATAAATGTATTTATAAATTTATTATAAAAATTTATAAATTATTTAAAAAAATAAATAGAAATGAAAATAAAATATAAATAGAAATGTATAAGATTTATACACATTAATCTTACAGACTATGTTTTATTAATGTTACTTATATCTTTAGCTGCATATGATGCATGACAAATAACTATATAATGACAATCATTTGACAAATATATTTGAATACACTGTATTCCTTTTTACATCTTTTGCTTTTGATATATAATCAGGAGACAAGACAGAGTAATCAGATAATTTATAGTATAGCACAAGCATATAGTAATATATTTTAATTTTGATTATAGTAATTTTTTTTAAAAGAACGAATATCTATCACTTTTATAAAAGTACTTGATTTGTTTAATCTGTCTCGTAGATATGTAGCATACACATCATTTTTACACTAATCGTTTGTGCTATGTATATCTGATTAGCCTGTCTCATAGATATGTAGAATACATACATCATAACTTATATTATAATTTATATATTATAACTCATATTATAACTTTATATATAATTAGCAAGGTTTATTCTAATCTTAAATATTTAAAAAAAAAGAAACGTTACATCTATCATTTTCATATCAATAAAATTAAGATCTTAAATATTAAAAAAAAGACATAACATCTATCACTTTTTAATTTATATTTAAGTTACAATATAAGTTATTATAATATAAATTATATAAGTTATGATGTATGTATTCTATATATTTACGAGACAGATTAGTTAGATAATTTATAGTATAGCACAAGCGTATGTATATATTATATGTATCAATCAAAGAAATGAAAGCGTTATAATTCAGAAATGTAATAGATATATTCATTTAATCTGATTGCACGTAAACAGAAATAAGATAATATATAACACATAGTAAAACAAAAATGATATAACTGCTAAAAAATTACCTTTTTTTAAAAAAAGTGAAAGAAAGGCGCCAAGTGCACGCGCACAAGCGCCTTTCGCTATAAAAAAAACTTATATAAAATACTGTTATTTTAATACAAAAACACTGTCATATTTAAACTAAAAAACTGTTTTACAAAATAGTTGTTTTAATTTTCTACAAAAATAGTGATATAAAAATATTGCGCCAATTAATAAAAATTTATATTACAAAATTCATTTATTATTATTTCTAATATTAAAAATTGCAATGTGATCAAAATAGTGGAATATATTTAAGTGAAAAAAATTTTTAATTAAAAAAATTAATTTAAGTATAAAATAACTTTTTAATTAGAGAAAAATTTGGCGCTGCTAAATTCAAAATATAAATAACACGTTAATTAGATTAGCATATATTTAATTTAGCAGCGTCAAGTTTTTTTCTAATTAAAAAGTTATTTTATACTTAAATTAATTTTTTAATTAAAAATTTTTTTCACTTAAATATATTTCGCTATTTTGATCACATTGCAATTTTTAATATTAGAAATAATAATAAATGAATTTCGTAATATAAATTTTTATTAATTGGCGCAATATTTTTATATCACTATTTTTGTAGAAAATTAAAACAACTATTTTGTAAAACAGTTTTTTAGTTTTAAATATGACAGTGTTTTTGTATTAAAATAACACTATTTTATATAAGTTTTTTTTATAGCGAAAGGCGCTTGTGCGCGTGCACTTAGCGCCTTTCTTTCACTTTTTTTCACTGATTTATACAGAGTGAGTCATTTTAATCAACGCACGCAAATATCTCGTAAAGTAAGCAAGATGGAAAAAAATGTTTTATACAAAAGTTGTAGGGTTCAGAGGGGGACACATGATGAAAATATGGACTTGACCTTGAGTGACCTTTTCAAGGCCAAGTCAATGTGATCGTTATTTTCTTAAATGGAAACCCCCCATTTTTTATTGCATATTCTTGTAGCTTATCTCGAAAGCTTTTCAAAACACTATAATAAAGTATTTTTTCATTAAGTACTTTTTGAGTTATTTTATATTTTATTCTGACATATTTTGATATAAAAAATAAAATATCTCGTAAAATATTTAGTTTTCGATAATCTTACCGTAATACTTTTATGTACAGAATAATGAGACAAATCAATTAGTGTAAAGAAAAAAACAAATAATTGTTTTAAAAAATACATTGTAAATAATTACATACTTTTTCTTAAAAACAATTATTTTTTTTTTTACTAATTGATTTGTCTCATTATTCTGTACATAAAAGTATTACGGTAAGATTATCGAAAACTAAATATTTTACGAGATATTTTATTTTTTATATCAAAATATGTCAGATTAAAATATAAAATAACTCAAAAAGTACTTAATGAAAAAATACTTTATTATAGTGTTTTGGAAAGCTCTCGAGGTAAGCTACAAGAATATGTAAT
Organism: Formica selysi; assembly: GCA_009859135.1. NCBI lineage: Eukaryota > Metazoa > Arthropoda > Insecta > Hymenoptera > Formicidae > Formica > Formica selysi. The sequence continues at coordinate 3,841,126 of CM020805.1, forward strand.
AAAAAATGGGGAGTTCCATTTAAGAAAACATCGACCACATTGACCTCACCTTGAAAAGACCACTTAAGGTCAAATCCATATTTTTATCATGTGGCCTCCTCGAAACCATGCAACTTTTGTCTGAAACATTTTTTGATATCTCACTTCGTTTCCGAAAAATATGCCCGCGTCACTATAAATGCCGCACCCTGTATATATATATATATATATATATATATATATATATATATATATATATATATATATAATAGATATAATAATATTAATATAGATATATTAAATAAAAAATATTTTTAAAATGGTAAAATATGAAATAAATTTAAAGACAAGTCAATATTGAAGTATTGAAAAAGATTTCTTACAATATTTTTATAATTTATAACAAGTTTTATTACAATATTTTTATATTTTAGAACAAATTTTATTACAATAGTTTTATAATAGTTCTTAAACATCGAACATTGAAATAAAATATCGACCTTCGCCTGAAATATGGAAATTGCATGTTTTCACATTACATTCTTTTGAAACATCAACTATGTAAATTTCATATGAACTATTTTCGTGTGGTAGTTCGATTTCGTAAGCTTTAAAATGAGTATCTAAACCTAAAGTAGTACACTTTTTATATATAACATAAAAAAATTTTCTGTTCTTTAAAATAATACGTTTTATTATCCCAAATGACAAATTATTATCATCGGCATTAGAAATTATCACATATTTAGATTTAAATATAACGCTGTTATATCGAATCCATGCAACTTCCATTAAAATGTTATCATCTATGTGGGATACATTTATAAAAATTGATTTGGGACGAGTTGTCGTGAGTGTCTTCCTACGAATGAGTGCTATTAAGTGCGCATCCGAATCACTTGATAATAATCTTATTTCTGGACCTATTTTAATTATATCGTCAAGTCTTTTTTTACTAAGAAACCTATAACAAGAATGCAATTGTACCTTGAGCGCTAATGTTAATGTTATATTTTTCCTTGACATTACGATAGACGCATAAGTCTTCGAAATTTTATGAAATCCCTCATATCGAATGGAAGATCAATTTTTAAGAGGTCCCATTTTTCGAATAATTTCTGGATAATGTACCATAAAGTGAAATTTAGGTTTTAGGTAATCATTGAATAATTGTATATACATTTCATGATGGGAAATTATTAATGATCTAAGGAAATTTACTTGAGCATCTGATATAATTCTATCTGTTACAATATTAATAATTTCACAAAGTATGAGGTAGAAATCCCAAACTTCATCGTCATAAGGAACTAGATCTCCTATAATAAAAGTTAAGTAACAAATCATTGCAGACATTTCTGCTGCTGTCATTATTACATATCCTCTTTTCACGTAATCAATTTTTATCAATGGCATTTTGTTTCCTCTATCAAAATTTGATTGATGATTAAAGTATTTAATTCTTTCATTTAGATGTTCTATTGTGAAAAAATTCTCTGCTAGAAAATACTGAATTATTTTCGCAAGATCATATCTGCAAACACCTTCGAAAAGATCATGCATTATATCGCAAGTTATATTTATCGAACAATCAAAATAAGGAATTTCATTGAATATACATTCCTCTTTTATGCCGTGTGCCAATTTTGCAACATCTTCGCAATAATTTTGAGGGGTACGTAATAAACTTTCGTCTTCGGAAGTTGCAGAACGCGTATTTGTTTTTACAGCACGACAAATCCTACAAAAATAATCACTGGAAAAACTCTCATTGAAACCTAGAAGGCCGTTAAGTCCCAAATTATCACCTAAAAGTGCTATTATGACGAAATAAACAATATGTTCAGAACCGTTTGCATCACGAATAACAATTCCTTTATTACTTAAATATTTCAATTCCTCAATTATATGCCGAAAGCATTTTTCGTTCCCAAAATATGTTCGATCTGATGAATTTATCAGTTGTACTAAAAAAATATTCTCTAATAACGAAGCATATTGCGAAGGCAAAATTGCGATCGAGCCATAAAGTGCTCCTACTTTATAAATCCCTGCTGCAGATCCTAAAGGATTATTCGTTTCGAAATCATCGTAATATAAAAACAACGGTATAACTGTTTTATTTGGATAATGCTCTGTAATAGATTTCCATATAATACCATCGCAAATACTTATACAGGGTGTCCCAAAGCACCCTTGACAACGCTCGTAAGCAGGTAGAGCACAGTAAATTGAACAGAAAAGTCCTGTATCATGTTTTTTATATAACGCTTAATAAAGGAGTTATTATTGAGTAAAGTCTGGTCAATCAGCGCAGACTTTTAGCCGGACGCACGTCAGTGAGCCGCCCGTCTGTTAGTGTGCGTCACCGTAGCGATGGAGCGCTCACGCACACTACCAGGCGCGCGGCTAAAGGTCGACGCTGATTGGCCAGACTTTACTCAATAATAACTCCTTTATTAAGTATTATAGAAAAAAATGTTACAGGACTTTTCTGTTCAGTTTACTGTGCTCTACTTGCTCACGAGCGTTGTCAAGGGTGCTTTGGGACACCCTGTATATGTCTTATCAATGTATGTTGCAGCAATATTTATTTTAAGAACAGATAATAATTTTTCGTAGAAACCTGATAATTCTAAAAGAGATTTTAATTCACGCATAGGTATGATTTGACCTTCACATTTTTGAACAGTGAGAACTGTGTTTTGCTCTTTTCTTTTATTACTATACAATTCTCCAATAAAGAATGATTGTGGAGAGATAAAATATTTAGATTTTCGGAGATATTAGAATCTTTTATACTCGCTATTAATATTTTCCAACATGGATATCTTAAAACAATTATCAAAATTATGTAAATCAGTAGGTAACTGCGATTTTAATTTTTGAAGAAAATGTTCAGAAACATTCTGAATTGTATCTTGAAATTCTTCTATAATTTTCTGAACTATCGATCGGGAAATGGGTTTCTGATATAATTGAGCGACAAATTTTAGCACACAATTTTCAATATCATTAGATGCAATATTTTTTTCAATTTCAAAATTATTTGTATTATTACATGAATTACTTTCTGGTATGTTTTCCCTTTTAAATATTATAGACGTCTGTAATGACGAATCATCTTGCGATTTCCTATCATTTGTGTCTTGTAATGGATGTATTTGGAATGAACATGAGCCTAAATGCTTTTGTAATGAAAAAAAAAAGGAAATATTCGATAACATTTAGAATGAATGCATTTATATGCAGCGTTGCCAACTCAGTGACTTTGTCATCAGATTTAGTACTTTCTATCACTCTCCCAGTGACAATTTTTTTCATTTGTGATCGGTACCTAAACTGGTGACATTTGAACTTTGATGCAGTGATTTCTGGTGACATGCGTTCAAACGTATTTCAAACATCTATTTTGTTTTTTATTCCGTTCGGTCTCATGTTTTTAACCAGAGAATTTTCGACGTTTATGTTTAATCTCCATTTTAAAATATGAACTTGTGCTCTCTAAAGGCTATCGCACATAAAAAAATTTTAGTTGCAACTGTAAGGCCGTAAATAAATCGACCAATCACAGTCAAACATTCTTATTACCTTATTAGAATGCTTGATTGTGATTGGTCGATTTGCTTATGGCCTTACGATTACGACTAAAATTTTTTCACGTGCAATGGCCTTAAAATACGACAAACGCACTTCAAAACATCATATGGGGCATATCGTTATTTATCGATAAATGGGTATGCACATGTATTATAATTATATTTTAGAATTTAGAGTAAATTTCGGAACATCGAGTTTGCCAGGCGAATTCCGTGAGTGGTCCAAGAGAATACAATATACGCGAAGAAACAAAATGGTAAAGGTGCTGAAGGTTAAAAAAACCCCGTATATCCAAAAATTTCGAAATGTATGGATAGAGAATCCAAAATACAAACAATGGCTTCGACGTGTTGAGAATGATGAAACAAAAGCATCATGTTTTTACTGCAAATCGCAATTCAATGCTCGAATGGCAGATATTGACAAACATGCAAATCGAGAAAAGCATGTTAAAGTTAGCGAGGTATTCAATCCTCAAAGACAACGAACAATCGCAGTACACGATTCTTTATCCAATGCAACTAACACAGTAAATCGCAAAAAAGCTGTAGAGGCATCGTTAGCTCTTTACATAGCAGTACATAGTAACATGAATGTCGTAAATCATCTTGGCTCTTTTTGTGCTTCCAAATTTGTTGAATGTGAAGTAGCTCAAGTTAAATTACACAAAACAAAGTGTACACAAATAATAAAAAATGTACTAAGCCCACATTTTCGAGAAACTCTACGTGATGATATTGGGATTCGAAAATTTAGCTTACTACTGGATGAATCTACTGACATTTCTATCACAAAATTTCTGGGAATCGTGATAAGGTTAGTATCGTGATCAGTCGTAAATTTAATTACAATTGAAAACGCATGCGAATTCCATTTGCAGAATGCTTTTACATTTTCAATGTTTAGGAACATTTTGAACACATTAGAATGTCAAAAAAATACTTATTAATTATTTTGACTCAAAATTTCAAATTTGATTTAATTATATATATATATATATATATATATATATATATATATATAATTCAAAAAAATATTTTTTTATAAATTATTATTAATTTTATAATTTAGGATATAATTTAAGAAAAATTATATTTCAAAAAATGATAGGATAAATAATTTTAACGGAAGTGAAAAAAACGTGGATTTTCAGTGTACAATTAAATATTTTTTTTTATAAGAAAGCTTCTCTTATGAAAAAGTAAAATATTTAACAATCATGTTATCTTTAGGTATCATAGTGAAAAGAAGAGTCATGTTATAACGACATTCTTACATCTAGAAGAATTAGCGTCTGGGACAGCGGAAGCCATAGTCACGGCACTGGAAAAAACAATGGACAAATTTGGTTTAAAACTCGAAAATCTGCTCGGTATCGGAACAGATAATGCTTCTGTCATGACCGGCGTTAATAACGGAGTTTTTGCATTACTTAAGAGAAAGTATAACCTACCTCATCTTGTAATTATTCGTTGCATCTGTCATTCTCTTCAACTAGCCGTCTCTCATGCGACAACAGAAACTCTACCAAGGAATCTCGACTACATGATTCGTGAGACCTATAATTGGTTCAACTATTCGAGTGCACGACAGATAGCATACAAGAATATATATGCGTTAATAAACGATGGATCTGTTCCACTAAAAATTCGCCAATTAAGCGGCACGCGGTGGATCTCTATCGAGCCAGCCATTGATCGAATACTACAACAGTGGGACGAACTGAAAACTCACTTTGAAATTGTAAAGAGGTCGGAATCGTGTTATACCGCCGAATTGCTGTACGCAAATTATATGAATGACGAAAATAAGGTTTATTTGTCCTCCATACATTCGATTCTCATCGAAATTCAGCGTACTAATAAGGCATTCCAATCTATGTCTGCCGATCCAGCGAAACTCCTTGATGATTTGAAAAATTTAATGAAATCGATTACATCGAAAATTCTTATTCCAACGTCAAAAATCAATATATTCAAGGATAACGTCGATAAATCTCTCGATCAAAATCCATATCTCGGCTATTCTTTCGAAAAAGCTCTCTCGGAATTGAATAAAAGCCCCAAAAGGAAAAAAATGTTGAAAGATCGATGTGTGGCATTCATCATCAAACTGTGCCACGAGCTACAAAATAGACTTCCGACGAATCTCGTGCTACTAGAACAGATGAAGATCTTGCATCCTTCTGAAAGTTTAAAGCAGCGCGTACATAAACTTGCAATTACTGACTTGGCGAAAGAATTCATCGATGATTGCAAAGAAGTCTCACTAATTGAGAATCAATGGAACAACTTAACGAATATTAAATGGATGAATATTACATCGTCGGATGATTTTTGGACCGAGGTTTCGAACTATCGCGATTCCTGCGAAGAAAATCCATATAAAGAACTGTCCAAGTTCGCTTTAAATTTATTAAGCTTGCCGTACTCCAACGCTGACGTGGAGCGCGTTTTTAGTCAAATGAATCTTATAAAAAGTAAACTACGAAATCGTATGTCAGCTGAACTAACTAACGCGATTCTCGATATAAGATATGGCTTAAAACGATCAGGGCAATGTTGCTATGATTATCACTTCCCAGAAGGGGTAATAGCGCAAATTGGGACCATGCAAACATATTCTCAACAACACGTTACGTCAAATACGTCGGCCAATGATACAGATAAAGATGTTTGCGACCTCATGGCCGAATTGCTCTCTAATACATTATAAAGGGTTATCTATATATATATATGTGCAACTTATTATATCCAAAGAATTGTTTATTAATAATATATATTTGTTAAGCATCGAAACATTTTAAAGATGTTAAAACATTTAAAGTTTTTCAAAATAAAAAACACGTAAAAATATTTAGTGACTTTTGTTTCTAAACTGTGACCTTTTCAGCTTCATCTAGTGACACGCCGAAATTCTGCGTTGGCAACGCTGTTTATATGTCATCTCAAATGGATGATATGATTTCAAATGTTTTATATATGCTCGAGTATCTCCGGAAATCTTTTTAAAACAAATTCGACAATTCATTTTGCTAGAGCGATCTTTAATGCGATGTTAGTATTAGGAAAACTAATTGTTTTTTATGTTGCAAGAACCAAATAATAAGCTAATAATAAGCTAAATAAAACTAAATAGTAATGAGAAAAAAGTTTCAAATATATATGAAAAAATATATAATATATATACAATAATATATACAATAATATACAGGGTGCGGCATTTATAGTGACGCGGGCATATTTTTCGGAAACGAAGTGAGATATCAAAAAATGTTTCAGACAAAAGTTGCATGGTTTCGAGGAGGCCACATGATAAAAATATGGATTTGACCTTAAGTGGTCTTTTCAAGGTGAGGTCAATGTGGTCGATGTTTTCTTAAATGGATCTCCCCATTTTTTATTACATATTCTTATAGCTTATCCCGAGAGCTTTCCAAAACACTATAATAAAGTATATTTTATTAAGTACTTTTTGAGTTATTTTATATTTTAATCTGACATATTTTGATATAAAAAATAAAATATCTCGTAAAATATTTAGTTTTCGATAATCTTACCGTAATACTTTTATGTGTAGAATAATGAGACAAATCAATTAGTGTAAAGAAAAAAACAAATAATTGTTTTAAAAAATACATTGTAAATAATTACATACTTTTTCTTAAAAACAATTATTTTTTTTTTTACTATTTGATTTGTCTCATTATTCTGTACATAAAAGTATTACGGTAAGATTATCGAAAACTAAATATTTTACGAGATATTTTATTTTTTATATCAAAATATGTCAGATTAAAATATAAAATAACTCAAAAAGTACTTAATGAAAAAATACTTTATTATAGTATTTTGGAAAGCTCTTGAGGTAAGCTACAAGAATATGTAATAAAAAATGGGGAGTCCCATTTAAGAAAACATCGACCACATTGACCTCATCTTGAAAAGACCACTTAAGGTCAAATCCATATTTTTATCATGTGGCCCCCTCGAAACCATGCAACTTTTGTCTGAAACATTTTTTGATATCTCACTTCGTTTCCGAAAAATATGCCCGCGTCACTATAAATGCCGCACCCTGTATATACAAATTTTCAGATATATATGTAATGAAGAACACTAACCTCTTTTTATTTTATTTAATGCACTACACAGAAAAGGAATGTTCTCGTCCCAAATCGTGTGAATCTCATAAATTCCCCACTGAATTAAGTACCATATATTTTCACATTCTTTGGGATAACATGCATTAAATGTTGCAAAAATCTTGAAGAGTACATCCAATGCTTTTAATACCGTCGGCATAGAATACAATGTTGTATCGAGTCGGATGTATACATTTTCGATTGCGGTTATTTCTGGTCCAACGACGATTATAAAAGGTTGCATCGTAAGGTTCATTTGAAGCATTTTATTTTGTTTGTCCTGACATATTTTTTCAATATCTCCAGATACCTAAAGTAAATTACAAATCGTGAAAAACCGGTTTTTTTTTTATTTTGGATGCTCAGAAACGAATAGAATAGAAATATACTTACTTTGCAGTGTACTAGAATTCCTTCCTGACTTTCCGAGATTGTAGGTTTTCACATTCTTTTCTTGTTTTCTGTTCGGCGCTCACCAGAACTCAATCCTTGTAAATAGTTTGTTAGATTAAGAATTACATACTCTCCCGTCGAATCTGTTATTTGTGTCGTTTTGTTTCTTAGTTGATTAAGTTAGTTAATTAAGTGCATGATCTCGCTGGTTGACGGCGATCTGGCAACACGTTCTTACCTGTGCGGCTCACCGTAACGTGCTGCCATCCATCAACCACCGAGCATATTTTGGGGAGCATGAGACTGCCGCGTGCTTCTTTTGCAGATACGGCACTCGCCGTCTATACTTCTCAGCAGTTGGACGTATTACGATTGTACAGTGCTTGACGCTTACGGGGTTGTACGCTTGCACGCTTTACCTTGCAGCGGCTAATTGCATGCATGCCTGAGCATTCCGAAGTCGATTGATGGTGCATCCAAGGACCACTTCCGGAGTCGCCGCAGCACATGGTGAGTCGCCCTTTTTTTGCATGAATTAACATCACAGTCTATTCGTTGAATGACCTCCCGTGTCATTTTGTTGCTATATCGCTGTCGCAGTTTAACAATAATAATCGAACCATCGCTACGGACGAGAATTTACATCCTCGACCAAACAAATGGTCCTTCGAGCCGGATAACATTAATTAGGCGTTTACAGTTAATTTTACTTTTGCGCATCCATTCGCACAAGGCAGACAACATTCGGTTCGTCTTAGCCGTGCTACATTTTTTCGTTTCGATTTCGCATAATTAATCTCGTTTGCATTAAATTAAAATTATCTGTAAATGTTAATCTGCCTTACGCTCGCAAGTTATAACGACATTCCTCAGTACAACGATCGTGACTTGCGTGTCGCGTGTTTGTCTTGCGGTTTTTCTCCCCTTTTTTTCTTTCACCTTGATCCGAGCACTCGCTCTTGAAAGCATCACCTCGGTCTACCAATGCTTCGGTTGTTTTGATCGTCGATATTTGTGAGACGAATTAAACCGTTTATTATCAAAATTGTGTAGCAATGTTCCATGCGCGCGTGCGATCAGTAATTACGTAAACTATGTATGTCAAAATGCTCATACTTTAACAACTATTGTATATAACTTATGCGCCGTTGATTGCATTTGATTGTTTATGCAATATTAGCGTTATAAAAACTTGCTGCTTTTGCCGTTGCTATTAATTCGAAATCTTCTGTGGCATTAACTGATTGCTGTGAAGGTGTGCTTCCCCCCCTTTTTTTTCTCCTTTATTTTTTCTTTTTTTATTCTTTTGCCTTTGCTCGATTCTCGTAACGCGGGTGTGTGCCTTTGGCAGCCGTACAGGAACATACGTTTTTTTTGTTTTGTCGGGCGTAAACCTATAGTCAATTGAAATATGGATTTATTGTGAATCTAACTTGCTTCCGCTTGCTAATGGAGCACGCCTTGTTACGTTAGAACATCAGTAGTTTTCTAGTGCGGTGTTACTCTATCTGTCGATTTTGATTGCTCCGACGGCTGTCATTTTTTCGTGGTCGATAATTCTCGTAGGTGGTAGTGCCTTTTAATTCTGTTCGCTCTCGCTTCACTCGTTAATAGAAATGGACAAGGCTGTAAGGGCTAAATGTGAATTGTGCGCCCAGCGGATGTCGGAAATTCACGCCATCGCCTTGAGGGCTTCCTCAGACGAGGGGGAGAGGGCGATCTTCCTCGAGTGCTATGCGGATGTAGATCGTATTGCGCAGAATTTCGAAGCGATGCACTTGCGTATAATTCAAGACGGCTCATCTGACTTTAAGACAGAGGATGAAATCCGAGCGAAATTTGACAAGTCGCGTTACCAGGTCAAGTCGATTTACCGACAATATGCTCCATCGACTGTCGTTTCGAGCGGGGCGACTTCCACGTCAAAATTTAAGCTGCCAAAGATTTCGTTGCCGATATTTTCTGGAGATCTTACCTTTTGGCCGTCTTTCTTCGCATTGTTTAACACGTCCATACATAATAATTCCCAGCTCACAAATACAGAGAAGTTTCAGTATCTGCTCTTTTCATTGCAGGGCGACGCTCTCAGCGCAATAAGCAACCTGCCATTGTCGGATGATCATTACGCGATCGCCTATGACACGTTGGTTGGCAGATATAAAAACAAGCGCAAGTTGGCTTCTCATTATTGGAACGCAATCGCGGGCGCGAAGCAATTGAAGGCGGACTCCGCTGAATCGTTGCGCAGATTGCTCGATACCTTTAGTGAGAATCTCCGCGCTTTAGAGTTAATGGAATTTCCTGTAGATTTGAAGGACTTCATTCTCCTGAACGTCTTGCTCGATAAACTTACCCCTTCGTTGCGCGAGAAATTCGAGGTCGAGCATCGTAAAACAGAAATACCGCGTTTTAAGCAGCTCGTGAAATTCCTGACTGAGTACAGTCGAGTGTTCGCTTCGTTGTCTATCGCGCCCTTGTCTAACAAATCTAGCGAAAAGCCTTTTAAATCTTCTTCATCGAAGCCAGCTACCACTGCCACGTTCGTGACAAATGAAATCGCGTGTCCCCAATGCCAACAATCGCATCTCATTGTCAAATGCCCGGCCTTCCTCAGACTTACGGAGAAGGACCGGCATGCAAAGGCCCGGCAACTACGACTGTGCATTAACTGCCTCAAGGCAGGACATCGAGCAAGTAGCTGCCCTTCACACTGGCGTTGCCGCAAATGCAATGAGTCGCATCATTCCTTGCTGCACTTCGCGTCGAAAAGCGACTCAAGAACGTCAAAGGAACCGGACGCCTCGTCGTCAACCAAGGATGTCGCTTCTGCGAATACCACCACAGTGGCTTCTTCGGAGGCGTCGGTAATATCAATGACTAGTCTTTCGCGCTCCAATTCAGTTGTTTTGCTCTCCACGGTTAAGGCCGAAATGGCAGATGCCTCTGGACATTTCTTCCCAGTGCGAGTCCTCCTGGATAGCGCTAGTCAATCAAATTTTGTGACGGAGAGTTGCTTTCAGCGAAGTGGCCTCACTCGTACTCCTTGTCGTTCCATCGTTCAGGGTCTCAACGACACCAAAGCCGCAACCACCAGGGGTCGAACTTCTTTAGTTCTTCGGGTTAAGGGTCGAAGTGATCTTCAACTGCCGCTGGAAGCCATCATTCTAACAAAGATTTCGTCGCCGCTACCCAACATACGTGCGGACTTGTAAGAATGATCGCACCTCAAAGGAGTGTCTCTCGCAGATCCCGAATACTATCAACCTGGCTCTATAGATATCCTATTAGGCGCCGAAAATTTCGTGTCGATTTTGCGCGATGGTCACCGAAGAGGTAAATCGGGCGAAGCAGACGCGTTCAATACAATATTCGGTTGGGTGCTCATGGGAGCTATCTCGACTTCGCGCGCCGAGCCCGTGCGCTCGTTCGTTACTACGCTTGGGACTCTTGACGCGTCCATTCGTCGTTTTTGGTCAATAGAAGAGGTCCCGAGCAGCGTTGCGTGGTCTGTCGATGAGAAGAGTTGCGAGTCCATGTTTTCGGAAACTACTCGTCGCGATCGTTCCGGACGTTTTGTCGTGTCGTATCCTTTCGCGGAAGAACCGCCTCGCTTCGTTGATTCGCGTCCAATTGCATTAAATCGATTTCGAGCATTGGAACGTCGATTTCGGAAAGATGTAGCTTATCAAAAGCAATATCAAGCCTTCATACGAGAATATCTTGATTGCGGTCACATGGAATTGCTATCTCAACCGTTTCCCGCGGACGGCCCGGTTTACTACATGCCTCATCATGGCGTGATAAAACTCGAAAGCGAGTCAACCAAATTGAGAGTCGTGTTCGACGCGTCGACACAAGCGACCAACGGCCTGTCACTCAATCAGACAATGCTGAGCGGACCGAAGCTCCAGCAAGACATCGTCGCGATTTTACTCCGTTTCAGGCTCGGAGCGATAGCGGTCACCACGGATATAAAACAAATGTTCCGTCAAATATTGATAGAGCCCGGTCAGCGCGACTATCAAAGGATCGTGTGGCGTTTCTCGGAAGAGGAACCCGTTGCGGATTATCGATTGACAACGGTGACTTTCGGTATCGCTCCTTCGCCGTATTTAGCGATTCGGTGCCTGATGCAACTGGCGGAAGAGGGACAGCATAGCCATCCGTTGGCGTCACGGGTCTTGCGATCGTCGCTCTACGTGGATGATATCGTGGCGAATCTCACTTGTGTAAGGGATGCACGCGAACTAACGGGACAACTGCGTAGCCTGCTGCAGAGTGCCGGATTCGAGTTACGGAAGTGGACTAGTAGCCATTCGTCGGTATTGGCGGACATCCCATCCGAACACTGCAGCAGGTCGATGCTTTCCTTTGGCACTCTTGACGACGACTCGATCAAGGTACTCGGTCTTTATTGGCATGCTCGCAATGACGAATTCGGCTTTCGAGTGCGGCCTCTCAATCGTGATTGCACAAAACGCATCATTCTGTCGGAAATGGCTCGCGTTTTCGATCCGCTAGGCTTCTTAGCGCCACTTACTTTTGCGGCGAAGTTGCTGATACAACAATTGTGGACGCAGGGTTTAGATTGGGACGAGAGACCTCCCAAAGAAATCTGCCAACAGTGGGAGCGATACAAGCGCGAATTGCCGGAAATTGACTCCGTTCGTGTGCCCAGATCTCTCGCTTATAGGGACGTCGCTCGCGCGGAATTGCACGGCTTCTGTGACGCGAGCGAACGAGGATACGGAGCGGTTATTTACGTGCGCATCGTTTCGCAAAATGCCAGTTGTATACAGCTGCTTGCGGCGAAATCGAAGGTTGCCCCCCTCAAGTCGCTCTCTCTCCCTAGGCTAGAACTGTGTGGAGGTCTTCTTTTGTCAAACTTTCTACGGTTTGTCCGCCTCACTTTAGAGGAATCGTATGCTGTCGACGCATTCTACGCTTGGTCGGACTCTACGATTGTTTTAGCTTGGATTCGATCGTCTCCACACAAGCTAGAAACCTTTGTTCGTAATCGCTTTGCGCGCATTCAAGAAAATACCGTCGACGTTTCGTGGGGTCATGTCGGGACTGAGTCTAATCTGGCAGACCATTGCTCGCGCGGGTTATTTCCTCGCGAGCTCGTGAACTGTCGCCTATGGTGGAAGGGGCCTGAATGGCTGAAAGACTTCAACCCTCGCGAGGACTCGAGCACTTACGCGGATGAATTGGTTGCGCCGGTTGAAACGGAAACTGCTTCAACCATAGCACTCCTTTCGGCCGACCATCCGCACAATTTTGATTGGCTACTTCATAGATTCTCGTCACTGTCTAAAATCTGTCGTATAATGTCATACTGTCTGCGACTTATACATAAATCTCGACAAAGGTCGGTGCCCGCCACTCTAGCCGTCGATCAATCAGAGGAGTATGTCGCCTTGCTTATCCTAGTTAGGGGGGTTCAAACAGAGTGCTTCGCTCGGGATCTAGCCAATATACGCAAGTTCGCAAAGGTCTCCAAAGAGATTCGTAAGCTTACTCCGTTTCTTGACTCGCAGGGACTCCTCAGGGTGGGCGGCAGACTGTCCAACGCTCATCTGCCGTACGAGTCACGACATCCAGCACTGTTGCCCAACAAGCATCGGCTCACCGATTTGCTTGTTGAGCACACTCATCGTCAGAATCTTCACCCGGGTCGACGAGCCCTACAATATATGCTCTGTCAAAGATTCTGGGTTTTGGGGTTGCAGCGCGCTATCAAACGCTGTCTCTCCCGGTGCTATCAATGTTTTAGAGCCAACCCTCGTGTCGTACAACCACCAATGGCCAGTTTGCCCGCAGAAAGAGTTAACCAAGTCAAGCCTTTCTCTATTGCGGGAGTCGATTTCGCTGGTCCATTCATGGTTACTCCTCGAAGGGCTCGCGGAGTTCATTCGATCAAAATCTATGTCTGCGTGTTTGTTTGTTTCGCCGTCAAGGCACTGCATCTAGAGGTAGCGTTTTCGTTGTCCACGGGTGCCTTCCTCTCCGCACTACGACGCTTCATAGCTCGTAGAGGTCGTTGCTCCCTTATTTTCAGCGATTGCGGGAGAAATTTTGTGGGCGCTCAAAGGGAGCTGGCCAAAAATATGGAACAGGCCTCGGAGATGGAAAAGATTCGGTGGTCCTTTAACCCTCCTTCCGCACCTCACTTCGGAGGTTTGTGGGAGGCTGGAGTAAAGTCGTTTAAAACTCACCTACACCGAGTCGTCGGTGAACAAGTGCTTACGGTCGAAGTGTTTCAAACCGTGCTCTCTCAAATTGAAGCTGTACTCAATTCGAGGCCGCTGTGTCCTTTGAGTGCAGATCCGAGCGATCTCGAGGTCCTGTCGCCAGGACACTTTCTTACAACCGAACCGCTCGTGGCTCTGCTTGGCCCGGACTTCTCGACTACGCCGATGAGGCATCTCGATGGATGGCAGCTTCTTCAACGAATACTCCAAGACTTTTGGCAGCGGTGGAGACTGGAATATCTCCAGATGCTTCAACAACGCCCCAAGTGGTTGAAGCAGGTCACATCGCTCGCTGAGGGGGCCTTGGTCCTAGTTCACGAGGCAAATGCGTCCCCATTACAATGGAAGCGAGGTCGAATCACGCAATTGCACCCGGATCGCGATGGAGTACCTCGTGTAGCTACGGTGCGAACTGCTGAAGGCATGCTCACACGGCCACTGGTGAAACTCTGTCCGTTGCCAATGGACAGTTCACCTGCGAAGCCTTCTTAAAAAATTTAGCGCATTTTTTGGTGGGCGGTATGTTCGGCGCTCACCAGAACTCAATCCTTGTAAATAGTTTGTTAGATTAAGAATTACATACTCTCCCGTCGAATTTGTTATTTGTGTCGTTTTGTTTCTTAGTTGATTAAGTTAGTTAATTAAGTGCATGACCTCGCTGGTTGACGGCGATCTGGCAACACGTTCTTACCTGTGCGGCTCACCGTAACGTGCTGCCATCCATCAACCACCGAGCATATTTTGGGGAGCATGAGACTGCCGCGTGCTTCTTTTGCAGATACGGCACTCGCCGTCTATACTTCTCAGCAGTTGGACGTATTACGATTGTACAGTGCTTGACGCTTACGGGGTTGCATGCTTGCACGCTTTACCTTGCAGCGGCTAATTGCATGCATGCCTGAGCATTCCGAAGTCGATTGATGGTGCATCCAAGGACCACTTCCGGAGTCGCCGCAGCACATGGCGAGTCGCCCTTTTTTTGCATGAATTAACATCGCAGTCTATTCGTTGAATGACCTCCCGTGTCATTTTGTTGCTATATCGCTGTCGCAGTTTAACAATAATAATCGAACCATCGCTACGGACGAGAATTTACATCCTCGACCAAACATTTTCAATTTTAAAAGTAATTTTATTTGACTTAGGGGCTACAACACTTGTTAAAAGCCATATTTCAAGAGCCGTTTTCGAATCTACAAAGAAATTAATAGATATAATGTTTTAATAGAATATTGTTCATATTACTTGCATATTATAAATTAAGATAAAATTTGTAATGCAGGAATATTCACCCAATTTTAGAGACTGTGCATTTATTAAAGTTTCATAAATGCTATCGCCTGTAGATAGACTTTTTTTAGAATAATTGAAAAATTTCTCAAAATTTACGTTCCAAGATTTCATTAATTGTTCTTTACAGTCAGGGAATTTTCTATCAAAATCTCTTTCAATCTATAAGAACAAATAGAAATATTTATATCTATGTGAACTTGGCACCCCATTTTTAATAAATTAAGTTTTCAATACAGAAAATTATAGTATTTTGTTTATAATTGTTTATAGTAACAGTAATTTCGTTTGTGTTCAACATAACACATTGAAATCTTTTTATTTTATAATTTTTCTTATTTTTTTTATAATTTTAAGATATATACCAATACATAAGAAGAATCCAATTTTAATATAGGCCACTTGACAAATATATCGTTAATATTTTTATATATTTTACTAGCGCAATCCTCAACGCGTAATATATATGACGCATCCCATTTTTGATTAACTTCTTCCTGTGGTTTCTGATTATGGATTAGCCAAATTCTATTTTGTTCTGCAATTTGTTGGTCGTCAGCTGAGAAGCATAAAAAAAGTAAGCATTTGTTGGACTAGTTTTATATTTTTCAAAATTTCCATCATTAATCTTAATACAAAATATTAATACCTTGGCTTAAAATGGCAACATTTTGTTCAATGTGATTATTACTTTTCAGTTTTCAGCAGAACGGATAAATTTTAATGAATTACGATATTTATCGACTAATTTTCCTCTTGAGATATCAGATTTATCATTTCTCGAATATTTTTTTCGTATAGGTGGTATATAATAAGTTTCTTTACATTCTTTTGGAAATAACTCGATTATTTCTTCTGTAATTTTGGCAAAATCTTCGTTTTGGAGTATTCTTTACAAGAATAAAATTTAACACGTTAAATATCGATATAGATACAGTAAATATAAATTATTGGATCCTAATTTTGAAAAAGAAACCTCAGTAAATATAAAAAAATTAAAAAGATAAAACAAAATTAAAACAATAAAAACAAATACAAATAAAAAAAAAGTTAATAAAAAATTTAAAAATTTAATAAGATCTACAAAT
The DNA here is from genome assembly GCA_009859135.1 of Formica selysi. Classification (NCBI taxonomy): domain Eukaryota; kingdom Metazoa; phylum Arthropoda; class Insecta; order Hymenoptera; family Formicidae; genus Formica; species Formica selysi. The sequence continues at coordinate 3,857,874 of CM020805.1, forward strand.
AAAGCAATAAATATATAAATATATTTATCAATTTTATGAAAATTATTGTTTTATGTTAATATTATTATATTTTAACAAAGAATAAATATACCTGATATTTAAATTCTAAAAGTATGATATAATTATATTACATAAAATGGATTGGCATTGAGATGTAATATTTCCTCCGTGTTCATTTATTAGCACCAGAGAATTACAGAAAGCAGTTTTTGATAATATTTCCTTTAAATCGAATTCTACTGTTCTGATATTGGGTTTTATTTTTTTTATAGGTAGTTCACACGGTTGTCTTTCTTTATTTTCGATTAAAGAATTCACACTTTGATAATCACTATCTTCGATGACAATAGCATTTTCAGTTTTTTCTGGGAGATTTATTAAATCGACAATAATTGAATTATTTATATCATTATTTATATCACTCTCTGTATTGGAACTTGTATAAATTAAATCGTCTGTCTTATTGCTGTTCTATATAAAAATAATAAGAATTAGAATCAGTTTAATTATAAAATATGAAGAAATAGAGGCAAAGTATAAGGAAACATACGTATTCATGAAAGTGTCTGCGAAGTTTTATTCGATTTAGAATGTTAGGGATCAATATATTAAAATCAGATGAGTTACATTCATTCAAAAGATCACTCAAATCATCCATGCTTTTAATATCATTTGCTGCATGAAGGAAATGTACAATGTAAAATATAAGAAAATGTCAAGTGTAATCACAAATACATATTAGTAATTAAAATAAGATAAAAAACGAGTTATACAAAGATAATGCAATCATTAATGAATCCATAAATATTATATATAATTATTATATAATTATTATGTATTCATATAATTATATTATAAATTATATATTTATTTATTTTTTATATATTATACTTTACAAAACTTTATCAGTTTATTGTAACAAATGATAAGATTTAAGAGATATGTGTAGGACGAAAATATACGAGGTTAGTTAAATAATAATATGAGGTAATGTTATAGTTATAAAGAAATTTTCACTTCTTGAAAAGAAATAATAAATTAGACTTATCTTGAAAAATATCATAAAGGTGAGATAATCCCCAATTCTTCAAAAGAATATCCATTTCTTCGAACGATAACTGAACGATAATTTTGCCACGTAGCTCGGACGTAAGACAAGCGCAAAGTTGGGCGAATAGCGCTTTAAAAATTACGGATTACCGGGAGCAATCGGACAAGTCCGGACACTTCTACTTCGATTCGATTACTCGTACGAAAATTAAGGAAAATTACGTGCCGAATCTCGCGCTATAACGGACAAGACCACGGACAAGACACAATCAGCCTTTGTTTTTCAAACATAAGACTCGCGTAACATAGCATGTCGGCACTAATCAACCAACGAGCGCTATATATGCGCTAATTGTTACGAAATAATTGTGATATCACAAGTACCTTTCTAAGTTATTCGTAAAATATTATTTGTGCTTATATTCATACAATTCTTGAATATTTATTTTTTTCTACATTTTGTCATATGAAATTGAAATAAGTTGCTTTCACTGAAAAAATATTTGGTAATAATTACCAATTACTTTACCAAATACATTGGCTAAACTAAATGATTTAGTGATAGTTATCAAATATCTGATAAAGTTGAATTGAATGATTTAGTAATATTTATCAAATATTTAATTACAACCATCAAAGATTTTGTGACAAATATTAAATATTTAGTAATTATTACTAAATTGTTTAACTTACTCAATTATGAACAAAATTTGTTTATAAATGGACCAATTGAAGATTTAGTAACTATTATCAAATATGGTAATAATTATCAAATATTCAATTAAAATTCACAACTAAATGTATTTGATAACTATTACCAATCAGTTTTTTCATTGTAGTGTCATCACTCCTATCAGAGAAACTATGACTGTTTTTCTTGTGGTTAATAAATAAATACTTAAGTCTATCTTGGAAGGTCATAAATATAAAATCTAATGGGTAGTTATTATCAAGTAAAATGTTAATAAAAAAATTTAAATTTTTTTGATGACAACTAGGATGGGAGAGTAAAAAGGCCCTATCAACCAAGCCTATAATAGTACCTCCTTTTTGGCACAAAGGATGCTGCGAAAGAAAATTGAGGTACCTTACAGAGAATGTGGGTTTGTGAAACCAGTCAAAATTGAAACTATTGTTGTTATTTAAAATTATGGTGACGTCCAAGAAATCGAGTTTATTATTATCCCCCGTCTCTATCGTAAATTGTAATCTCGAGTGGAAAGAATTAAAAACATTCAAGATATGTTCACACAACGCAGATGGTGCAGCTAGAGCTATGTCATCCACATACCTTAAATAAAAGGAAGGCGTGAAGCATAACGTTGCTAAAGCCTTTTCCTCAAGATCTTGTAGGACGACATCCGCTATGATAGGAGACAACGGTGAGCCCATCGGAGTACCAAATGTTTGTTGATAAATGATGCCGTTAAAATTGAAGAAAGTAGAGTTAAGAACAAAGCGAACGGCCAAAATGAATTCGTTATAAGGGACAGAACAATTGTTGGATATGAATGCCTATCTTTTATGAACACTGTCAATAGCAAGCTCAACCGGAATGTTAGTAAAAAGTGAAACAGCATCTAGAGAGATTAGAGAGAAATTCTTTTCAACCGTTATGTGGGAGAGTTTGTCTACAAGTTGGAAGCTGTTGAGAATGTGACTCTGTGTTTTCGGAAAACTTTTATGCATAATTCGATGAAGATAAGAAGCCAAATGATATAACGGGCTGTTTAGAGAAGATACAATTATTCTGAGAGGGTGATTGCGTTTATGAATTTTCGGGAGTCCGTAAGCTCTAGGTAAAATACCATTACTAACATATAGAGATCTATAGGTATTAGTTGAGATGTAATTGGAGTTCGCTATACTTTATATAATAAATTAAAATTCGCACTTAAGTGTTGTGCTGGTTCCTTGGCCTTTTCTTTATTTCGTTTTTAACATTACTGGAACCTTTAAATATATATTTCATATATAATTATATATAATCATATATAATTATATATAATCATATATATTTGTATATATTTATATATGAGCATATTTCATATATAATTATATACATATATTGCTTTATATATATTTATATATATTTATATATGGGCCATTTTTTACCGGGTATTGCGGTCAAAACTTGTTAAAATAGTACAATGTTCTAAGAATTTTTTATAGTTACAAAAGTGTCCTACTTACTATTTTATGTTAATCTTTACAATATTAACGTTCAGATTATTTTTGTCTGTTTTCAGATCCACACAATGTCCAAAAAGACCATTAAAAAAGTCATATCGATACGAAACCATTTCGAACGAAGAAGAAGTAAAGGCTAGAAAATCTAAACATATTAATGAAGAAAAAACAAAGAAAAAAGTTTTAGCTACTTTATAGGATATCCGCAATACTATCAATAATGAAAATGTGCTATGTAATTCAAATTCCAATAAGGATTCAAAATGTACGGTTACAAAGGTGCGCATTATATCCGATCAGACCTACCAAAATACTCCATATACACAGACCGAACAAACGTATAACCAAAAACATAATTGATTACTGTACCATCCAATACCTCTCACTGAACGGAATGTTTTTAATAATACTGGACAAAACACAACAGACAATTTTGCAGAAAATATGCAGCGACAGACTGTTAATAATTTTCATTCATTTAATACGAATATTGCAAATATGCCACCACAACAATCCAGCATTAATGAAAACAGTTTTCATCGTGTAACTCATGAATCAAACATAAATTTAATAAAGAATGACATACTACATAAAGGAGTTTTGGAAAATATTACACCACCAACCATTCATCCACATAATAGTCTACCTTTGGAGAATGAAATGCAGTTTCTACACAATTTACAACCGTGTCACCAGCAACCTTTTTCAAATGTTGCATTTGCCAATGCAAATCCATCAGTGGAAAAATCGAATCACATATAAGAATTGGGAAATACAGTATCAATTGAGCCGCTTCAAATTATACTACATTATACACATCAAATACAAAATGGAAAAATAATGCATCACTAGTAAGAGAAGAAAATGAAATGCAGCAAGTTATTGAAATACTTCGTGACTTACAGCATAAAGTGCAGTATGTCGTATATTTTCTTATTATTTAACATATTGAAAGTAGATAATAACTTTCTGTTTTAAATGTCATACATTTATTTTCTCTGAAAGTTTTTAATAAATAGTTCATGAAGATTTTCAAACGTTTCAAGTTTGTTTTTAAGAAAGAATTTGTAAAATATATTTCAGAAAATATGACTATATATATATATATACATATACAAGGGCTGTATGATAAGTACCCGTGTTTAACGACTGATAGCGCCACTGACTCAAAATCTGTATACCATCGTTTAACGCCATCTTTCGAACGACGCCTGTCAAAATTTCAGACAGATTTATCGAGTAGTTTTGTTTTGATAGCTGTTGAAAGTGGGCAAGTTTGTGTTTGTTTGCAACCATGGGAAAAGAGCAATATTGGTCAGTGATTCGATTCCTTTTTTTGGATGGGAAGACGTGTGAGGAAATCAAAGTGAAGTTGCATGCCGTTTATAAGGCCCATGCACCTTCGATAACTACCATCAGATATTGGTTCAATGAATTCAAGCGTGGCCGAACATCCGTTTTTGATAAAGAGCGCAGAGTTCGACAAATCATATTTTTTGGATGGCTTAAAAAAGTTGGAATATCGCTGGACTAAGCGTATCGAGCTGAAAGGAGACTATGTTGAGAAATAGATTTAAAAAATTAAAAAAAAAGATGCATTTCCTTCCCTAACACGGGTACTTATCATACAGCCCTCGTATAAACAAATAATGAAATATTTATTCTCTTTTGATTCTGAATGATTCTAAATAAACTTACGAATGTAAGAATAACTAAAATATTTTAAGCATTGATTGTCATTTCGATATTCTGATTGGCTTCAGAATATGTGCTTCAAATTATATTTCATTTTAATATTTTTACTACGTTATACATATTTTTTTAAAACATTTCTCAATTTAAATCTTCTCATAATCTACAATATTTTTCATTCTTGTCCTGAGAAAAACGTACACTTGTTTTGAAAAATCAATCTATTTAGAAGTTTCGATGAATATGAAATATTAAACATTAAAACAACAAATCAATTGGACTATTTACCGTTAAAATATTACATTTTCATACATTTCATATAATATTGTTTTATAATATTACTAATTATAATCAATTAATTTCAGAAGAACAAATGAACGATTGGATTCAATAGAGCAAAAAATCGATTTCCATGTTATTAATATAATTCCCACGAAGCCGCGAATCCTTCCATTTTCGACAGTACAGGCAATATAAATGTTTACAAAGGACAACGCTGTTTACGATGAAGTCGTAAGAGTTAAATTAATTCATATTTAATGTACACATAAAAAAAATTGCCTTATAAACGTGTCAGTCATATATTGTGTAATTTGTATTTATATGGGTAATTTGTGTAATTTGTATTTATAGGGTACGATACTTCAAATTTTTAAACTGCATAACATTAAAAGACAGCATGTATCTCAATGCATGAAAGAGGCCATAACGGCACAAGTAGCCGGGCAATTAACACGGTGGGGATGAGTTAATGATATTAAAGTCCCATTCTATAATACAGTTTTATGTCAAGCGATTTACCGTACGTTTATTTGTGTGTGTTTACTCCGCATTATTATACAATATTGATTATAATATTAAATCATCTATTATTTTTCAGAAGCCGTAGCGTCTAATCGGTACTACCCCAAACTAACCAGGGAAGAATTCCAAAGAGAAGTCGTCGCATTCTTGAAAGTGGCAAAACAACGATTCCGGAATGCCAGGGGTAGACATCCAGGTATACAAGGGAACCGGAGAAACTTGCAGGCCGCTACAGATGCATTATACGATAATGAAGATGTTGGGGATGATAGAAATCGACCAGAAAATGAACATAACAATAACAACATTGTAGATGTAGAAAATGATAGCGACGACAGCGGCGAGCACTCATCAAATATTGATGATTAATAAACATATGTATTTTTGTGAGTTTCAAGTATACGTTTAGATCTTCATATTCTTTTATCAGATTATGTTGTTAATAAGTTTAATTCTTATTCTTCGTTTTTATTTCTTTTTTATTTGACTGAATGGGACTAATGCATATAGATATATTTTTAATAGGCTATTTCAAAATTTGGTATTATAATGAGGTAAAAATCAAAGCAGATATTTTGAAATTAACATAAGTCGTATTTACATCGTTTTGTTTAAATAGTTTAAAATATTGATTGTCTGTAAGAAAAAGATTTTCGTTTCTTTCACAGGATACATAGAATAAAGAAATTAATTTTACGTGTGATTTTTTCTTTGAAGAAATTGCGATAGTATTTATTTATGCATTCAATCTAACCATATACTTGCAACGTTGTATAAAGTTCAAAAAATATAATATGTTATTAACACATTACCATATACATTTGTTATATGAAGATTTTGATATTTTAACGAAATTGTGCTAACAAACTGATAATCATAAAATAATTAAATATATATATATATATATATATATATATATATATATATATATATATATATACATACATATAATGTATGTATATGTTTCAAACATATATATGTTTTTATTATTTATGTAATTTTTGTAATAATATGTAGGATTACTCTATATATACATGTATTCTTATGAAATCAAATTAGAATGACAAAAAAAATGCATATTGCGATATTATATATGTTTACGGATAAAAAATCTTTTGCATAATCAGTTGCGAGTGTTTATAATAAAATATTTGTAAAATTTATATAAAATAATTGGATAAAACAAAAGTCACACACACAGGGTAATACTACGCGACAAAATATAATATATGTCCAAGCGAATATATGTTAATAACATGCATTTTCGCCATTCTTATTTTATTTTATAAGTGCATAGATACAAATTTCTGTGTAGATATATTTACATAGTACTGACCATAAACTTAAATTCGTAATCTTAAACTTCAGTTAACGCACAAAGAAAATCATAACGTAATGATGCTTTTGCTATATTACGATTTTCTTTTATGCGTTGACTGAAGTTTAATGTTAGGTACGAATCTACATTTACGGTCAGTACTTAATATAACGTAACGTGTTACGGAAAAGCTTGTGCGGTGGCCCATAGCCTATCAAAACTCTACCAGATGAACCTCTTTTTAACAGCAACGGTTTCCTTCAAAATGCCATCAAATTACTAGCAACTTATCGGATTAAGATTTTAGGCGGGAACTGTTTCCGTCATGTTGCCCTGTGATTTCCAACAACCTATAGTACGATCAGTTCGTAAGAAGGCAACTGTTGCCATCAAATTGGTCATAATTGTTGATGGCGATAAAAATCGACAATCCAATAGGTAAAATCGGAAGCCGCTTTCCTCAATATTGAAAGCAACTTAAACAAAGCAGTTTCAAGCAAATTGACAGCAACTTGCGGACAACTTGCTATCTGGGAAATTGCCTCTAGCCATCTTGAAAATCTGTCAATCATGGTTAGACAATAACGAAAATTTTGACAAGGAAAAAGAGGACCAATCAAATCTAGATGAATATGCTGAAAACGTCGATCCGGAATAGCAATCTTCTGAGGAAGATTCTTGGTATGCTTTTGGATCTTAGCATGTTGACAAGGCAGACAAGATCTAGCCCATTCTTTTATATTCTTCTTCATAGTTGACCAAATAAATTTTTGTTATATTAATTTGCAGGTAGAACGACCACTTGGATGAGATAAACCATGAACAACATCAAATATTTTTCTACGAAGCTGTTGAAATACATAAGGACGAATATTAACAATGGAGCAGTCACAGAAAATAGGTGTAGTCGAACCAGTAAGTATAAGTTTTTGAAGCTTGGGGGAAGAATTAGTGAGAAGTATTTTTAATTCTTCATCTTCTTTTTGTAATTCTGCTAACTCTTTCAGAGAAACTAATATGATTGGCATCAAAACGGATTCAATTCTTGGCAGGGAATCTGCAACTATATTTTGCTAACCAGAAATATGTTCGATGTTAGTTGAAAATTGAGCGATGAAATCAAGATGTCGGATCTGTCTGAGTGAAGCTTTATCTAATTTTTGTTGAAAAGCATAAAGTAGAGGTTTGTGATCTGTCCGAATAAGAATCTGACGTCCTTCAAGCATGTATCTAAAATGTTTGATGGCTAAATATGAAAAAGTTCGCGATTGTAAGTACTGTAATTGCGTTGAGTGTCATCTAATTTCTTTGAGAACAATGTAATTGGTTTATTAATCCTATCAATTATTTATTCTAAAGATGCACCTACTGCAAAATCTGATGCGTCGCAAGTGAGGATAAGAGGTATAGTCGAAGCAGGATGTGCTAAGGTTGTGACTCGTAAGAGTTCTTCTTTACAATTTTTGAAGGCTTTTTCAGCTTCAGAAGTCCAGGTGATTAATCTTTTATCTCTTTTCTTGTTATCCTTTAAATAATCTGTAAGAATTGCTTGATACGATGCAGCATTCTTTAGATATCGACGATAAAAGTTGATAATTCCTATAAATCTTCGTAATTCATGAATCGTTTTAGATTTTTTGTAATCAATTATGGCTTTAACTTTTTCAGGTGTCAGTTTAATTCCTTGCTTGGAAACTAAATAACCAAGGAAAGAAATTTTATCTTTGTCAAAGAGACATTTGGACAAATTAATAGTCATGCCGAATTGTTTAAGACGAATAAACACAATATGAAGATGTTCGGTATGTTTTTTCTCGTCCATTTAAGCAATTAAGATATTGTCAAGGTAACGAACACAAAAGTCAAGTCCAGATAATATTTATAATATTCATAAGACGTTGGAAAGTTTGAACAACATTACGCAAACCCAAGGGCATCACAAGAAATTTAAAAAGACCAAATGGAGTTATAACAGCTGTTTTGGGTATGTCTTTTTTTTGCAACTGGCATTTAGTAATAGGCTTTAACTAAATCAATTTTTGAAAATATATTTTTACCGTGTAGACTAACAATGAAATGGATGTAAGGAAGCGGGTATCGATCCTGATAGTGGCTGCATTTAAAGCCCGATAGTCACAAAGTTTCCATGAGTTCAGTCCGTTTTTGTAAACCATGTGAAGTGGAGCTGTCCAGGTGCTGCTTGATGGTCGACAAATTTCTTGTTCCACCATAAAATTAAATTCATTACGAGTTTTAATTTTTCCGGTGACAATCTGCGAGGAGTTGAAGCAATTGGAGTTTCTAAATAATATGATGTTCTACATGGTGAATCTTGATTGTGGATATAGGAGCGAAACGAGTTAGCTCAGGAAACTCAGCAAGAATCTTATGGAAAGAGGACTTCGGAAATGGAGTGCAAATCGTTAAATGATAAACTTTAGATAGTTTTCCTTTAAATGAAAGACCGGTAACACTATCAAGAAGTTGTTTATTTTCAATGTCAACTAAAATTCCATAATGACAAAAAATCTGCACCTAATATAGATTTCTGAATTTCCGCAATACAAAATTTTCATTTAAAGACTTTTCGTAGCCCAAGATTTAAAATTAATGTTTTTGTACCGTAGGTATTAATCCTGGTTCTGTTAGTTGCGTAAAGTTTGAAGGAAGAAGTTTGAGTTTTTGATACTAATCTCTTAGGAATTAGAGAAACATCGGTTCCTGTATCAATCAAAAAATTAAACCCTGAAGACTTATCAGACATATTAAGGCGATCGTTAGGTGAACCGTTGTGAGCCGCCTCACAACTCGACGGTGGAGCTGGTTTTCCTGCTTTTCAACAATGGATTTAGACATGTCGCAAGATATTGTACATTTATGTGCTTTAACACCAAATTTTTTGTGATAAAAGCAAATTTTTTTATCTTTACCTGTTTTGTTTCTTGAAGATGATCTGAATCTTCTCTTTTCTTTATATCTGAATTTAGATTTACTACGCACGCGTTTTATTTCAAGTGCTGCGATTCTACGTTCAAGATCAGTAAAATTTGAAGTATTTTTCTCTGCTGGGGAAGCTGTTGTCGCTACTTATGAAGGCTAGTTTAGCGATTCATAATCTTATCGCCTAGTTCAGCGAGCTTGATTAACGGACAATCTTCAACAACTGCTGAAGTGGCTTGAACTTGAGAAGGTAATCTTTGCAACCATATAGAGTGTAATACGTTTTCTGAAACTGCTCCTACCGCTAATTGTTTAATTTTGCGTAGCAATTCTGATGGTTTTTTGTCATTTAACTCTATACCAGCTAATACTTGACGAAGACTCAGTTTTTCCTCAGAATCAGTAAATCGATTAATTAGAATATTTTTTACATGAAGATATTTATCTTTTTCAGGCGGATTTTCAATTATCTCAGGAATAACTACTAAAACTTGTTCATCAAGATGCCGTATGACTGATGAGCTATATTTAACATCATCTGAGCGGATCCGATAAACTAAGAATTCACTTTCCAACTGAGCAAACCACAATTTAAGCTGCTTATGCCAAAAGTTCGGTCGATCATACATTTGATAAGACGGAATTCATTGGAATGGATCTCATTTGGCTGACCTTGTTGATGCGAGTCATTATGATTAAGAAACTGCAAAGAATTCGTCAGACATTGATGATGTTCCTCTGTCGTTAATGGAACTGATGCTGATGTGGCAGTCGGAGATCTGCCCAAAGGCATCGTAAATTTCTGCTGATGTTCTGCGATGTGAAGTCCAGAAATCTAGAAGATCGCTGTCCTTAGAAATTCGACGACTCGAAGATCTCGTCGACTCAAAAATCACAAGGCACAATTCACATAAGGATAACAGCGGTACTCGGATCTCATCGGCTCACAGCTCTCGCGGATCGCTGCTTTAAATCTGCCGCACGTTATAAATTCTCGAAAGCTCGTGATCACGTCGGGGTCACCAGTTGTGGGAGTAATTTAGTAAAATAACTAGACTTCGTAATTATACAATAAAATATCTAATACTCAAGAAAGATGTGTACAAGATGAAGGACGGTAAACGAATGAATAAATGTTAAATAGTTTTTTTTGTTATATGTTTTTACAAGTTGTCAGGAATAATGTTTGATCAATAAATGAAATGAATAAAAATAGTTCTTTATTTAAATACATTAAATAAATGTATTTAATGAAGTTAATAGCAATGTAATTCTAAATTGTCGTTGGGATGCTACATATGCCTCCGGTACGAATAAATTTGAATCTTGATCGAGACAATCACAAGTTTTGTGTGAGATGAATGTGAAATGATATGAATGCGTGATATTTTAGGAGTACATACGTGGTAAGAAACATAATTTCTCTCATTAATTGGTAAGGAGAAAACATAAACGAAAACTGGATTTGAGTAATTAATAACGGATATGACTAAGGAAGGTGTAATTGTGTATATACAGAGTGTCCCAGACCACCCGTACACCCCTTTTAAAATGAAAATAAATGGCTATCAAAAATCGCGAACATTTTTTAAGTAAATCGGGTATGCTCTATTGAATGGTGATATTTTCAACTTTTGATTCCGACCGGAAATATGCCATCCAGACGGGAAGTTGAATTTTTTGAAGGGAACATAGTACTTTTTATTACAGATTCGAATTGTACGTGAAAAAATAAAAAACTTTTGTATCAAACGTTTTTTCTGAAAGTGCCTCTGTCAACCTTGAAATTGACCTTGAAAATAACTGCCACAGTTGCTTTCAAGGTCAATTTTAAGGTTGACAGAGGCACTTTCAGAAAAAACGTTTGATACAAAAGTTTCTGATTTTTTCACGTACAATTCGAATCTGTAATAAAAAGTACTATGTTCCCATCAAAAAATTCAACTTCCGGTCTGGATGGTGTATTTCCGGTCGGAATCAAAAGTTGAAAATATCACCATTCGATAGAGCATACCCGATTTACTTAAAAAATGTTCGCAATTTTTGATAAAAGCCATTTATTTTTATTTTAAAAGGGGTGTACGGGTGGTCTGGGACACCCTGTATATATATATATATATATATATATATATATATATATATATATATATATATACAGGGTGTCCCAGACCACCCGTACACCCCTTTTAAAATAAAAATAAATGGCTTTTATCAAAAATTGCGAACATTTTTTAAGTAAATCGGGTATGCTCTATCGAATGGTGATATTTTCAACTTTTGATTCCGACCGGAAATACACCATCCAGACCGGAAGTTGAATTTTTATATATATATATATATATATATATATATATATATATATATATATATATATATATATATATATATGTCAAATATATTTCTATACATAGCGGCATGTGCGTGTATATACATACATATATAAAGGAAGGAAAGTGTATGTGACACACAGAATAAATAGTAGATTACGTTAGAAGATGAAATTTGTAATAATAAACTAATAGTAAAAGATGTAAGAGGGCCAATTAAGCATTTTTAAATTATATACGTAAGTAAAATATAAATACATAACAATTAAAAAACGAAACTATACGCGCCTAATATCGCGCCATTATTATGCGATAATGGCTTCATGCCTCTTAAAAAAAGCAAATAGGAATAACAAGCCTTGATTACAATAAATATACACACACATGCGTAATTATATAATAGGTAACTTAATATTATACATACATACAACTCACACATAAACATTTTTTATTCCCCTTGTATATTATATTGATTAAACATCTCTAAGGAAACATAAAGATGGCGATCATGGTGACAAAAACGTTCATATATACATACTTCAAAACTTGTTCCAGTAATTTCAATATTTACAATTTGATTTAACATTTTTAGAATGAAAACCAGTGACTTCGAATCATCGTATAGGACATCCTCCAGGATCCCTAGTGTCAATTCGTCCAAGATAAAACTCAGTGCATTTGTACGAGCTCGCAAAATTGGATGCGAACGGAATGTCGCTTCGGTGCTTCTTCAGCAACGACAAGCGCTTCGTGTTGTTGACGAAAACGTCGACGTTACACCGAAACCGTTAATCCATCCAACTTTCAATATCATTGATGATAATCAGACAACCGCTTTGGAGAGCACCGGACTATTCCAGACGGGAAGCGGCTCCCAATTGATGTCATCTTCTTCGAGAATCAGTGGTCTCAGAGCTAGTTCGTCCATCCTCTTCAGATCTTCCTCAATGCCGTCCGACGATTTGCAAATGGAGAGTTTGCTGTCGACGCAGATTTGCGAGTCTTTGCCTGTCGAAGAGGACGAGGATATCGCTCCGTTGCCATTTTTTCTGTCTAGGTAGTAATGATTAATAGTCTCTTGAATTAGTTTGTGAAATAAAAAATAAAGAATCAAATTATAATTAAATAAAAATTAAAAATATTAAATTTATCATATTGAAAACTTTAATTACAAAATTTTTTGCTTTGTTGGGATCTAAAAGTTAAAGCTTTAAAATTTATGAATATAAAATTATACATAGAAATTTGTGTAAAAAAACTCGAATTGGGTAAGTATATAATTGTTAGAATCAAATGTCTTTATATTCTGAGTCCTATTGTTATTACAATTTTATCAGCTGCATTATTGTAACTTTTCTTCTTACACTGTTCTGTTACTATATTATTCATATTTTAGTTACAGTAAAATTATGTATATCTTCTATCTTTTCATTCTATCTCTCTCACTTTAAATTAAAAACGACATTCTGTACATCAAAATATTAGAATATGATTAGAGTATTAAGGAAAAGTTAGTTAGCTAAATAGAAATAGAATGCATGTTTAATTATTTTACTTGTTAAGAATATGAAGAAATTAAACTGTGAAATTTAGATATAATTATTAAATAATATATGATAATGAAGATTTTATTTGTTTATAGTGATGACTCAGCCATATTTACGGATCGTCCAGAAACTGTGACGATCATATTAAAGGAAACACAGACATACTTCATTTTCGAGATGCCGCAGATGACCGAGGATCTGCGAACGCCTGAAGGGCAGATAGTTCAACAGGAAAACAAGAATTACGAATATGTGACAATAGGACCGGGCTCCAATCGGAAGCTGCTGGACGCTGAAACGCAAACAATACGCGTGTTGACAAAATCGCGCGGCACCTATTTAGGCATGAGGCCCCGTAGGAATCAGGATGTATTTGTGAACAATTGGGTGATTCATGATACTTATGCAGCACCAGAATTGATGACGGAGAAGAACGGACGTATGATTGTACATACAAGGGAATCGATGAGCCGAATACGACAAGCACAGGCAAACAATTTTTCTCGTATTTACATTTTAGAAAATAAATCGCTCAATATATAATTTTGAAAATTTTGTCACTTTTTTATTGAAAATTTTGTTGACAACTATTAAAAACCTTTACACAAAATTTAATAGAATCTTAAAGGAATATTTGCAATGCATAATATATAATAGGAGAGTATGTAATGAGAGGACAGACAAAGAAAAAGAGAGAGATAGAGAGAGATAGAGAGAGAGAGAGGAAGAGGTGTAGGGAGAAAAGGAGGTTGGGGGGTAGGAGGGAGAGAGGGGAGAGAAAGAACGGAGAGGGGGAGGAAGAGAGAGGAGTGGGAGGGGATGGAGGGAGAGAAAGGGGGAGAGGGGGAGGGAGGGAGAAGGGGGAGAGAGAAAGAAAGAATAATAGCCTCTATTACATTATACAATATAAATTTATGATTTTACGATACAAACTCTTTTATTTATTGTTACAAAAAGTATAGAGTAAATGTTTACCTTTACACAGCCCATCCCAAATGACTTCCGGTTGACCTTGATGTTGACCTTCATCTCTAAGGAGGTCAAGGTCATTGATCTTTCCCGTCGCTCGATTAGTAAAAAAAAGTTCTGACTACTTAAACAAGGTTTATAATGTCTCCTATCATTTTTGAGATAAGCTTATATAAATATTAGGTAAAACTTCAATATAGGGACAACTTGACAAAATTTTATAAAAGTCACATATCTTATGTATTTTGAAACGTAGAAAACAAATCCGTTGAAAAAAATTTCGCTCTCGTTCCATTTTTTATATATTCCTGATTAAACATAGTAATTTTATGCGTGCAATATTGACGCTGAGTACATTGTTTGATTGGTATATAAGAAGTGGCGGCCATAAATTTTAGTTTTAAATCAGAAATAGGTTTGGGTTAGGTTATATCTTACGGAAGGGGAGCTCCCCGTAGGGGGGGCGGAACCCACTGTGTCCACAAATATACTTTACGACGCGAAACGAGGTTCGCCCCACAATTGTTGTGTGGATGGCAAAATGTATGCGTAGACGCAGTAAATTCCGCCCCCCTCCCCCACCCCCCACGGGGAGATTCCACTTCCGAAAAATATAATCTAACCCAAACCTATTTCTGATTTAAAACTAAAATTTATGACCACTTCTTATATACCAATCAAACAATGTACTCAGCGTCAATATTACACGCATAAAATTACTATGTTTAATCAAGAATATATAAAAAGACCACGCACGATTCATATGAAGAAAACGTTTTCGGTCAATTTGCTTGAATTTATAATATGTTATATTTCTTGTGTTCCTGATCAAAAATGTTAAGTTACAGAAACTTTTTATGTCCAGTTTCTGAATTATACGGATATACAAGAAATATTGGAACCCCTTCATATTTCGAAAAATAAGCATTTTAGAAAAAAATGTTCCATATAAAAGTTGTAGAATTTTATGTAATGCATTACATAGCAATATTATTATGACCTTGAATAGCGTTGTCAAGGTCACGTAAAGATCACCTTGACATATCTTAATGGAAACCCCTATTTTTGATTGCATATTCTTGTAGTTTATCTTGAGAGATTTTTTAAACACTATAATAAAGTATTTTTTCATTAAGTACTTTCCGAGTTAGGAAACTTGAAATGTACAATACCGCCAGCATTACCCGAAAATTATTTTTACGTGATCTTAACAATGCTATTTAAAGTCACACTAACATTTGCTACTTAATACGCCACTTAAAATCCTACAACTTTTATTTGAAACATTTTTCTCAAAAATGCTATATTTTCGAGATTTGAAAAATTGTTTCAAATAAAAGTTGTAGGGTTTTAAGTGGCGCATTAAGTAGCAAATGTTAGTGTGACTTTAAATAGCATTGTTAAGATCATGTAAAAATCACTTTCGGGTAATGCTGGCGGTACTGTGCATTTCAAGTTTCCTAACTCGAAAAGTACTTAATGAAAAAATACTTTATTATAGTGTTTAAAAAATCTCTCAAGATAAGCTACAAGAATATGCAATCAAAGATGGAGGTTTCCATTAAGAAATGTCAAGGTGATCTTTACGTGATCTTGACAACATTATTCAAGGTCAAAATAATATTGCTATGTAATGAGTCACATAAAACCCTGCAAGTTTTATATGAAACATTTTTTTTAGAATGCGTATTTTTCGAAATATTAAGAGGTTCCGATACTTCTTGTATACCCGTATAATTCAAATATATAAAGTTTCTGTAACTTGACGCTTTTGATCAGGGACACAAGAACTCTATAACATATATCACAAATTCAAGCAAATTGACCAAAAACTTTTTTTCATATGAATCGTGCGTGATCCTTTATTCCTTCATAACTTTTTGTTACTAACCCAGACAGCACGAAACATCCTCAGGATCATCCTTAATATGTCCAGGATGATTTAGGACATTTGTAGGATGTTTTAAGATATTATTATAAATATATTTTATGAAAATTTAATATGCATACATGATTATTTTCAGTTATGTAGGCTATTTAATATAATTTAGAAATCTTAAGTATTATAATTAGTATTAATGTCCTATAAATGTCCACTGGATAACCCCTGGATGTCTGTAGGATATCTGCCCTGTCTATTATATTGGATGTCCTTTGGATTTCCAAAGGACATATACATGTGCAATTAATTGTTAACATTAGTTTCATTTAATATTAATAATTGAATTTGATGCGCACATTTTCATATATCCAAAATTATTATTTATTTAATATTTCATAAAAAATGTTACTGCGCAACATTTCAAAAACGTTACAAAAAATAGTATTCAGCCGCTAGTTTGTTTGTTTACCGCTATGCGACGCGCGATCTCGTATTTGAGATTTGGTCATGAGAATTACATAAAGCTTGTAAAGAGCAACTGGCAGGAAATTAAAAATATAATTATTTTCTATCAGTTCAATTTCTGATGCAATCTCAACATAGGGAATTCAGATATTGGATTGTTTAGAAAATATTACACGGTTCAAACCGAAAGCCAAACCTAATATTCATGTAGACTACGAAAGTCTCAAATTTCAAAGAACGTGAACTATTTTCAGTATTACATTTTCCGTACTGGCAATAAATAACAGGACGTAATTTTCAGAATTTGCTTCCTGAAACGTACGAAAAATATCCCTAACATATCCCATAGAAATCCTTAGGATGTTCCACAGGATCTCCCAGGATTCTCCAGAGGCTAGTATACGGCTATCATTTACTCTTCCTCAGGACATCCAGAGGAGATCCGAGGATTAAAATGGGATATCCTCAGGATATCCTACATGTATGTCCTGGATGCCCTTTGGACGTCCTAAGGACATCCTTGTGCTGTCTGGGAACCGAGCAGGTTAGGTTCTCGACGGAAAAGGTCAATGACCTTGACCTCCTTAGAAGTCAAGATCAACGTCAAGGTCAACCGGAAGTCATTTGGAATGGGCTATATAAAAGTAAACATTTACCAAGTATAGTTTATTTATTTTTTACATTTAGTTACAGATTTTAGTATAACTGATTTAAAATAATATTAAAATTTTAATCGATATCTAATTCTAAAACGAATTCTACAACGATAACATTTACTTTATAAAAAAAAAGTAAGAATAAGAATCAACGGATAGAAATTGTGAAATTAAAAAAAGTTATATGTAAAATGACAATATATAATATATATTTATTTTTTAATAATTAAGCACTATATAGGATGCTATGAGAGGAAGAGCCAAAATTAAAAGCTTTTAATTCTTAAATCTTTAATGTGTTTCGGAAGAGATAATATACAATAATATATCTATTAATAAAATAATGAACAAAAATAAATATTTAATATTTGTAGGAACTTAGAAAAAAGTATTTGTTAATGGAAAATAATAAATAAACAAAGTGTCTATAATGAAATGTATGACAAAATTTCTACAAAGTAGATACTTTTCAAAAATAATTTTTATGTTTGCGACAGGAACTCCAATACAAGCTCCCCGAATCTGAAGCAATTCCAGACGCAAGTCCCGAGGAACAATTGTCTCATATTTGCCGGCAAACACGTTTCTTAGATGCAGCATGCGTGATGGAGCGCATAATCGCAAATAATGTGTTCGCGATGGCGCAAAAGCGCTTCACTGGCTTGATTAAGCGTGATCCGTGCGCCCTAGATCTAGAGTTCGATTATCGATTGGATCTGCTGTGGATATATGCGTGCGAAATGACGCGCGATCGTCCTGTATCAGCGTTCCGTTGCAGTCCGGCTAATGCGACTCTCCTCGCCGTCGCTTACGGCGCCAAGATTGATTCTGATAAGACGAATGGACTGCTGCTGATCTGGTGTGCTAAGAACCCCAGCCAACCTGGCCGCGAATATATATTTGACAGTCCGCTGTCCAACATTGATTGGAGCAAGGAGCGATCGAATCTTCTGGCGATCGGTTTCTATGATGGAAGTGTAAAGGTCATCGATGTCAGCACTAAAGAGGTGAATGTCATCAGGCAGAGTTGCAGGGAGACATCAGTAGCTTGCTCACCACATTGGCAGGTAACAAATATTCAGTTATCAATCATCAGTTATTAATCATCACACTGTCATTATTCTAATTTCGATATCATGAATATGTGATTCTCATTTATTTTTATTATAAAAGTACCAAAATATTTTAAGTTCTATATCAAAATATCGAATTTGAATACGAATAGTTTTCATATTGCTAATAAACAATCAGTATATTTTTGTTTCTTTTTCTCCTTCTGTTATTCTATAACTTTATTTTGTATTTTATACATATATAAATACATTTATGTGTACGTGCGTACGCTCATACAAGATAAATCAAAAAGTGAAGAGACTTTTTTTTGTTTCCTCAGACAGATGGCTACCAACATTCAATTCCTCTATGATTTATCATAATTTCAAGATGTATTTGTGTGTTCAAGTGATGGTTTGTTGTATAGCTCTCTTTTATTGTGATTTTATGTCAATTTAAAATGAGTGCTTTATTGTCAAACTATACCGAAGAAGAAATGCAAGCAGTGATAAATCTTTACTCAGAAAGGGTGAAATCTGCAGTGATTATTCACAGAATATAGCAGCAATATAATGAGAGATGTCTAAGTCATAGCAAGATCTATGAATGGATAGACCATATTAAAAATGGATTTCTGCTTGAATGCTCTTCACCGTAGGCAAAAATCCAACCATTTTTAAAACGATCTATCCACTCATAGATCTACATTCTAGCACTTATAGATCTATCATTCATTTTAAATTGACATAAAATCACAATGAAAGAGAGCTACACAACAAATCACAACTCTGAATATACAAATACACTTTAAAGTTATGATAAATTATAAAAGAATCACCAGTATTACCAGTCATCTATATAGGCAAACAAAAAAATGCCTTTACTTTTTGACTTATCCTCCAGCATATGTATATATACGAGAGTCATTTCATAAGTAATGCACAATGTGGTATACTCAATATAGTATGTACGCAATTATTTATAATTTTGACACTGATATAGGTATAGGTAGATCTAAATATTTCCTACATTTTGTAGGATTATTTCCGTTTCTTATTCTTTAATATTTTTTATAATGCGATGCTGCAGCAACATCAATACAATCATTATAAACAACCGTGTACAATTTCTTGCCATATCAATTATGATAATATACTTGATGCCGTTTATAATATTTCGTTGCATAATAACATTGATAGTATTCTTTATTTTTGCTATAGGTACAGTGGTGGCGCAGCGATGAGCAGTTCGACTTTCAAGAGCAGATCTACACCAGCGATCAAGAAGGTCGAATATATTGCTACCGTTTTGGCGAGGATTTCTTTGCCACAGAAATCATGCGCTTGTATAGAGTCAAAGGTAAAGTAGCCGGAGTTTCTAGAATTGACCACTGCGTGGCCTATGATGTGCCCATTAATCGTCAACCGGGCGCTCTTGTTCTTCGAAGGCATCCTATCGTCAGTAACATTTACTATGTCGGCTCCGACGAAGGTTGTGTTTATCGATGCTCCACAAATTATTTACGTCAACACGTAGACAGTTTCCTGGCGCATGACGGTCCGATCTATTCTCTCCAGTTCTCGCCTTTCTGCCGAAAATTGTTTTTGACCTGCGGTGCCGATTGGTGCACCAGGATCTGGGCCGAAGGCCTTACTGAACCGCTTATTACTTTGTCGACAGTGATGGCGTGCGTGAGAAGCGCCTGTTGGAGTCCTACATGTTCCACTATCATCGCCAGCATTGTCAATGATCAGATTTGTGTGTGGGACATTCGTAAAAAAATACACATTCCGTCATCAGTGACGATCTCAACGAACGGAACGAGATTGGTCGCTGTTGAGTTTACAGCGAACGGGAATCAATTAGTTGTCGCTGATATCGAAAGTGTTATTTATGTTTACAATCTTGAAGGCATGCCATTTCCGCCGTACAATCAAGCAAAAGTGTTGATCGAATCCATCCAGAAAGAGCTAGTGACCAAACCGGGACTGCTGAGGAAGTTGAAGAAGCTCGGTCCGCCGTTCTGATTTTTCGATTTTTGACGCAATGTGATTGGATAAATGTCAAAAACAGAACAAATATTTAAAGTAGAGATTTGCATCTAATATTTCGCGAAAAAGTTTTCTATAATTAAAAGATAATATCATGAATCGCATAAATATTAGGAAACAAATTTTTTGAAAAAAATTTGATAAACTATTTTTATATAATCAAGCTATAAATATAATGAATTAAATAATATCTAAAAAAATATTAAACTAAACTAAACTAAACTAAAACTAAAACTAAACTTAAACTAAAAAGTATTAAATTGTAAGATAACAAAATATAAATAGAATCCAAAATAAGATAAAATAAACAATATATCAAAATAATAAAAAATAATAATAATAATCCACTATATAATCTTAAAAACTCTTTTTAATAAAATAAATAAAATAATTAAAAATTATAAATATGTGGTTTTTTTCTAAAAATAATAAGAAAATAATTCTCTTCTCCTCAATAGTCTCAATACATTAAAATATGTATAGATTTTCCTTCCTTATCGACTGTAAGGTCGATAAGGCCTCTCCCGGCACGTGAGGAGTCCTCTCGATCTACTCATTGCGACACCGCAGACCTAATCGTGATAAGAGAAAAAAAAGAGTAAGAGAAAGAGATAAACAGACAGAGAGAGCAACATGAACACTTGGATGCGCCGCGGGGTCTCCGTCAGGATGCGGAATCCGTTCGCTCGCAGATGTCGGGCCCGGGGCCCGGGGCTTTCTGATGTGTATGAGAGAAGAGAGGGGCCGTCTTATCCTGTCCTGTGTTGCCGCTGCTCGCGGGCACGTACCGTGGCTACCGCCATCAGCGGGCAGTCTCTTATTACGCCCGCGCTCAGTTCTACGCGAATTCTAAATACTCTTCTTAGACCGCTTGATGATAACGCGAACACGGATATCAGGATCTCGAAAGTCGACCATCAAAATAACGGATTTTATTGAGAGAAAAAGAGGGAAAGAAAAAACTTTAAATAGTCTTTGGAGATGACGACAATAATGATGGATAACACAAATATCGAAATTTCGAAAATCTTATCTGATTTATTAAATAGGAGACGAAATCGAATGTGAATAATGGATGATGACGGAGGACAACAGAGTAAGCGTAATTTCGATATAGAAACGATATTATGATAAAATTGGGATATGGATCTTTATAAAGCAAGAAAAAATATATAATTTTCTTGATTGGTGTTATTGGGACTTTGGCTCGAGGCAGTATAAAACTCGATAGTGTTAAAAAAATTGGTATATTATTATTAGTAAATAGAAGGAAATATTTTCCGATGGAATAGAATATTATGGACAACATGGATAATTGTGATGTTAACAGAGTGACAATTATTTTGCTGTAGCAACCTCGTGAAATTAATCTCACAAATATTTTGTAAAATTAATTTTTTTTTTATAAAACGGTGAACCTTTATATTATATATAGATATGAAAAATAATAATTGAAACAGTAATAGTTAAATAATATTTTAATCTTGCGGCAACAAATCTAAATATTACAAAAATTGTCTCACTGTGGAAAATTACGATTCTTTGTTTAGATCAGTCTTTCTTTATGTTATAGTATTTATTTATTTGATCTCGAGGAACTGTATCAATCTTTGTCAGAAAATAAAAAATCTAATGCAAATTATAACTCAATAGGAATTAATTTATCAATTTATCGCAATTTTTTTTATCTGTGAATTCTTTGTTTAATCCGGAATTAATTTTATCTTTAAAAATATATTTCTTTATTTTGATGATTTCAATTATTACACACCATCCTATATTCAAGATTTTCATGAAACAATTTTAAATTTTCAAAATAATTAATAAATTATTTAAATTAATTATTTTCTTTCTCTTTCTTTCTTTTTTTCGTGCGCCTAAATTCATAAGAATTCATAAACTTAGATTTAGGAATTTTAATTGTTATTTCGAAAATTTTCCTTCTAACAGAAAATAAATAACTTAGTTTCTACATTAAATTGTTGTAGACAAGAGATCGAAGGATCAAGAGAGAGCATCATCCTATAATATCGTCGAAATCTTCGTTAGGTTGCACGATATTTAGATCGCGGCTATATTTCTCGCCGAGAGTCTTATCGAGCGGTTTAACTCGATGGTATTGCAACAAGTGGATTTCCGCGAGTAAAGGAGAACGAGGCGAGCGAAGAATCCTCCTCTGCTCGTCGAGGAGAGAGGCGATTAGCGGGTCTCGTCGCCTCAGCAGTAGGATCACGTCGGCATTAACACGCGCGCGCCAGGAATCTATGGCAGGACGCAAGTAGATTGCTGCGATCGTTATCGCGCCATCGGTGGTACTTTTTATTCGAAAACATTTGTGTATTTTTTTGTTTATCGATTATAGAATGCCAAATAAATTAATAGAGCCTCAAATGAAAAAATTAATTGTTGATAAAGAGAAAAATTCTTTATTGAAAAAAGAGAGAAAAAATATTTCTAAAAATATAAATCAATTATCCAGGCGATATTCCAACTAATTTAAAACAGTAAGACGTGAGATTGAGAATATGGATAATTTCTCATATAGAATATCGATGTATATTACCGTAGTCCTCGATGATGTGGAATTCGCTTTAAATTGCAAATCTTAAATCGATGATTAGCTATTCCGTAGCATGAAATAGCAACTAAGATCCTTGTTAGATTTTATAAAAGAAAAAAACAATTAAAAAGGAAAAAAGGAGAAAACAAGAAATCGTCAAACATATTGCCAAAACTTAAAATCCATATTACATGCAAGAATACGATGTAAAAAGAATTCAATTTATCAAAAAAAAAAAAGATAGCGACTCGAATGGCAGTGTTCGACTATAGGATAACTGATTTGTTCGTGACGAAGAGTTCTGAATTAGTTGAGTTTTACATAGAAAGCGATTATTATCGTCATGTATAACTTGAGAACAGTATATAGATCGCGAAATTGCACATTATCACGCATATAAACCGGATGTGCACTATGAACAAATCATCGCTGAATATAACGGGTAGTACACAAGTAAGTACATGGAATATTTCACAAACTATTTAATGTTTACTGTTATTCTAGTCGATCCTTACTTATTATTATTATATAATTCTTATTTATTATAGCAGACTGTTTGACACAAATTATAAATTTTTTTTATATATTCAGTTTAATGATATTTTTTCTAAAATATGTTATAATAATATTAAAAAGATACACACACAAGAGTTATATATTTTCCTTTATTCAGCTCAATCCCTCCCTATAAATTATGAACAGAAAGATCGATATCTTATAATGTGTGTTTAGAGAGTTATAATAAAAATTTTAGGGAATTAAAACTTTATATATAATTTATGTGATATTTATAGAATATTAGAATTATAGGATCTTTTATATGTAATTTATAAGATTTATAAAATGTATAAAATACACATTTATTATATGTGTATATAACTTTCCAACACATAACATTATAACTATGTATGTTTTATAGCATCCATAAATTAGAAAAATAATTGTTTTAATAAACAAAAAAATATTAATTTCTATAAATTTGATAAGTTACAAATAAATATATGTATCCATAAATTTTATGTATATTCGATTTAAATAATTTCTATAGGATTTATCTTGAAGAAGTGAAAAGATAAATTTTCCAATCCCTTTCTCTTGTTATTATTAGCATCGATCTTTTTATTTAAAACCATTAATTTTTTTTCGCGCGCCCTTGTCTCGAAAAAGCATCATAAAAAAATTAATCTATATTCCATTCAAAATCTTGTCTGCAAAAACATCCGTGATACTTGGGCGGGAACCGTTAAATGAAGATGAATGCGAAATCAAACGATCGGTGTATTTATTTCTCACATATTTGAAAAGCGGACACGTATGACCTGCCAATATGAGAAGGAGGAAGGGAGAGGGGGAGAGGGTGAAAGAGGGAGCGAGAGGGAGAGGGGGAGGGAGAGAGAGAGAGAGAGAGAGAGAGAGCGCGAGCGAGCGAGCAAGGGTAAATATACCGAAAAGGGGACCCAGCCCCAATGACCTTGACCTTGACATATGTTGTCAAGGTCACTGTTCTGAGTATCCTCCAAAAAGTTTTAAGCGTCGCTCGTTGTTGATTAAAAAGTTATTAACAAAAAAAGTTTACTAAATAAAACGTAATTTGGTAAATGTTTACCTTTACACACCTCATCCCAAATGACTTCCTGTTGATCTTGACGTTGACCTTGAGCTCTAACGAGATTAAGGTCATTGACCTTTCCTGTCGCTCGGTTAGTAAAAAAAAATTCTGACTACTTAAACAAGGTTTATAATTATACGATTTCACACGAATTTGCAACTTTCTGCGCTTCTGAGCAAAGTGAGGTCCACCCGATAATTGTTATGTGGATGGGAAAGTGTATGCGTGGAAGCAGTGGGTTTCGCCCCCCTACGGAGGGGCTCCATTTCCGGAAGATATAACTTAACCCAAACCTATTTCTTATTTAAAACTATAACTTGCTTCGCGCAGGTTACTAACCGAGCGTCCACGCATACACTTTCCCATCCACATAACAATTATGGGGTGGACCTCGCTTTGCTTTGTAAAGTATATGCGTGGACACAGGGGGTTCCGCCCCTCCCTACGGGGGGGGGGGGGCTCCACTTCTAAAAGATATAACCTAACTCAAACCTTTCAGTTTTAAAAATAAAGTTGGGTTGGGTTAAGTTAGAATTTTTTCGGGGTTGGGATGCGGGGGGTTGGGCGGAGCAGACCCGTTCTGAGTAGACCCAGTGAGCCCGCAATTTCAGACACTCTCTCCAACAACGCCGTAAAAAATCTTTAAAGAATAAAATGCGGAATTTTTATTCAAAAGATTATACTTTTGATAAGCGCATCGATGTTTTTATTGAAATAATGAGCAGATTATATCTTCAATAAATAATTAATTCAACATAGTAATATTTTATTTTTGAACACCCTATATAATAACTTGCATGTTTATTTAAGTGTATGTGTGTACTGTGGGTAAGACTATTTCTATAAACTAAGTCCAATATCAAGTTTTTCATTGTCAGACTACGTACAAACCTTGATTTTTACAAATCTTTGTTTGTTAATAACTTTTTAATGAGCAACGAGCGACGGCTAAAATCTTTGGGAATTACTCAGGACGATAACCTTGACAACATATGTTAAGGTCAAGGTCATTGGGGCTGGGTCCTCTTTTCGGTATATTTATCAAGTATATTTAAAGTTATTTGGATTCTGAATCATCGTTTAATGCGACGCGATTAAAATGATAAAAATCCGTGATTCTTAAAGGTGAAAAATTATGCATAAAATCTCCCATCGGTGTTCAGCCTCGCTAGTGGAAGGTAAATCATTTATCGTTAACCCGTTAGTCAAGAAGATTACTTTATAATTATTAGCTGTTGGTCCAATTAGCATTAAAAAAGAATATCCTGTTTGATCTATATATATATTATAGCCTAGAGAGATCAAGTAGAGACAGAACGACTATCGCTATTTTCCATGTCTCAAAATTGTTTAGTGAGTTTAATTGAATTTTAATAACTAGGTGCGGATCTTCTACATAATCGCGAGTTCTGCGTATATCCGATCGTTCTAATTTTGTAAATGTTAATTCTTTGATATAGAGTAATATAATCATGCGTTTCTGTTTGTACAAAATTGTTGGCGAGAGAGTTAAGTTTCTAAAAATATTTGAGTAAAAAATTAAATTCTATTAAAATAGTTACATTATAATCTATAAAAATGTAATTTTAAAAGTTGTGAATATGTGCATATATATGTATCTATGTGTATGTCTCTTTTATAAAAGTGATATTTTGTTGCAGGAAAAGGTTCCTTCACAAACTAGATGATGTTCGTTAAACTCTGCAGACAAACTCCAAACGGTAAGAGCTCCAAAAAAATCTTATTTATATATTTTTACGTTTAGTGCAATGCAATTATCTTGAATATTTTATGAGCAAGGATTGTATTTGCGCTAGTTTATGCGAATTTTTTTATTTCGGTGCAACATCATATCTAATTATATCTTATAAATACGGTCAGATCACTACATAAGTTTTGCGTAACAACTTTATTTATTAAAAATTGTTCAAAATAATTTCCGTTACAATCAATATACTTGTTGATTCGAATATAAACCAATTATTATTTATTAAGGATTGTTTTACATTAAGAGAGATACTTTAAAATGATACTTACCTTAAATTCCTAAGATTTATAGAACTAGCGTATTGCAAGACTTATCTTATTGTTATTGTGAGACATCCGTATATGTTATATACAGGGTGAGTCATTTTAATCAATACACGCAAATATCTCGTAAAGTAAGCAAGATGGAAAAAAATGTTTTATACAAAAGTTGTAGAATTCAGAGGGGGCATATGATGAAAATATGGACTTGACCTTAAATGACTTTTTCAAGGCCAAGTCAATGTGATCGATGTTTTCTTAGATGGAAACTCCCATTTTTTATTGCATATTCTTGTAGCTTATCTCGAGAGCTTTTCAAAACACTATAATAAAGTATTTTTTCATTAAGTACTTCTCGAATTATTTTATATTTTAATCTGACATATTTTGATATAAAAAATAAAATATCTCGTAAAATATTTAGTTTTCGATAATCTTATCGAAATACTTTTATGTACAGAATAATGAGACAAATCAATTAGCATAAAAAAATAATTGTTTTTAAGAAAAAGTATGTAATTATTTACAATGTATTTTTTTAAACAATTATTTGTTTTTTTCTTTACACTAATTGATTTGTCTCATTATTCTGTACATAAAAGTATTACGGTAAGATTATCGAAAACTAAATATTTTACGAGATATTTTATTTTTTATATCAAAATATGTCAGATTAAAATATAAAATAACTCAAAAAGTACTTAATAAAAAAATACTTTATTATAGTGTTTTGAAAAGCTCTCAAGATAATCTACAAGAATATGCAATAAAAAATGGGGGGTGTTCCATTTAAGAAAACATCGATCACATTGACTTGGCCTTGAAAAGATTATTCAAGGTCAAGTCCATATTTTCATCACGTGTCCCTCTCTGAATCCTACAACTTTTGTATAAAACATTTTTTTTCCATCTTGCTTACTTTACGAGATATTTGCGTGTATTGATTAAAATAACTCAGCCTGTATATGTTATATATTATATATTTAACATTTTTATATTTTATATATTATTTACGATTTATTGTTTATGATTTACGATAGAGCTTGAAATCTCGCTTAAAGATTATATTTAATTGTAAGAATTTAAGGAATCTTTTTTGTGTTTAAAATGTTATTTTGCTTTTAATACATGTATCTACGAACCATTTACAAAAAATCACAAAAAAATTGATTTTCATTATAAAAACATAGATATTCTATGAAAACATTAATCTCTCTTGTTGTTATCAAAAGTTCTTTACCAAAACTATTTTCAATTCTTTCATCGATTTAATAGATGCAAAATAATACAAATTAAAACGTGCCAGAGATTAAAACAGGCGACGGGAGAAATAGAAAATAATTTTCCTTATTCTCTTTGCGGCTTGATTCGCATACCTATAACTATTTTATAGGCGGCATAAATCACGAGTATGTACGTGAGTGTGAGTGGGCGGAAAACACGGTACCACACAACCGCACGCTATAAATTTCATACATGTTTATTGTGGTTCGGTCGAGCAGCATGAACCCGGCATGAACCCGATGATATAGACCGTGCGTTCGGTGGCCTCTTCCTTCTTAAATTTTCTCTTTATCTCTTTCTTTCTTTTCTTTTTTATATTTAAATTAATATTATTTAAGCGCATTCTCTCTCTCTCTCTTTCTCTGTTTGTCTCTGTCTCCATTTCAAAAAAACTTAAAAGTTTCCTGCGAATACAATAAGAGGATTTTTAATTATTTCAATAGATGTAATGACATATCATCATGATAACCAAACTACTTGATTTCAAGCAGTCTGTTGATTTATATTTAGTGTATATTTATATTTTTTTATACTGAAACAACACACTCTTAGGCCGATATTACATTTGTCGTACGACAAACTTTTTAAGCGCATTGATTAGCTAATTTCTAGAAACTCAAGAAAGTTCCTATTTTGCAGCCAATCAATATGCTTAAAAAGTTTGTCGTACGACAAATGTAATATCGGCCTTATATCTTTATACTTCCAAATAAATATTATTATTATGATTGAATTTAATTCTATCGAAGCAAAAAAGTGTACGCTTTAAAATAATTATATTTAGAGTCAATATTAAAGAGAGAGAGAGAGAGAGAGAGAGAGAGAGAGATTCTAACTAAAATATTTATTTATAAAAATATTATACACGCATACATACATATACAGGGTGTCTCGAAATTAAATGTTAAAACTTCGGAAGTGGGGGATCGAAAACTAAGAAAAAAAGTCCTTTACAGATTTGTTCGTTTTTGCTTCGTTTTGAAGAAAATCGCAAACAAATTTTTACCAAAAAGCTTAAAACAACACTAAAATTATTAGGTTTATCGAAAAGTACCATGAGATAAAAGTTGTAGAACATGAAATTAAGAAAAAAAAGTGAGTTAAAATCCCTGAAGTAAAACTAGAGAATTATAAATAAATACGCGACAACGCTAGATTATAGCATTCTGTTTACTTTAATTTATATTTACATTCCTGCTGTCATTAAGGAAGTGACAACATGAATAAATAAATGTAAATAAATAAGTAAATTGAAACGAAAAAAACTCATTTTTTCACTAAGTTATTACTTATTAAAGTAATGAATATTTAAATAAATAATATGTATTACTGTATATATTAATTATATATATTTATTATTATATTATTTTGTTATTATTATTTAATTGATGAGATATTTTTAATAATATACGTATATTAAACTTTTTTTAATATATACAAGTACATACGATGTGCTATACTTTTTGTAAATGATATTTTATAAACTTTTGTGTATGGATTTTTTCATACATCAAATCAATTTTTTTTTTAAATAAATATAAAAGTATTTACAAAATATCTAAATATAAAAAATATGAAAATATCTGCTAGGATAATAGAACCGAAAAAACAACGAGATATTGCAGGAGCTTCCGTATTCTCTCTTCTCCTTGCATCGTATCAACCGATCATTTTTACCTGGCTCTTCTCCTGGTTTTGCTTCGATGATCCGACGCAAGCCACGCATATTCTCGTGTACTTACATAGGCGTACGTGCATGTACGCCATATTAATTACAATGATTTCCCGCCACTTATGTCCGAGCGAGATTTAAATTATAGATATCTATTGCGCGGGCCATAAAGAAGAAGAAGGAAAGAAAACTCCAAAACGGGGAGGAAAGGGAGACAGAGAGAGACAGAGGGATAGAGGGAATGAAATAGGGCAGTGAAGGAGCCTATACAAGGCTCAAGCCGTGATTACAGGGTGCGCGCAAACATTTCAGGAATCAGACGCGTCGGAAACTCTCGGGTCATGGGTCAGTCTTGCCCTCTCCCCCCCCCCCATTCCTCCCCTGTTCCTATCTCCATCCTTACCTACTTCCTTCTTTTTTTCGATCTTTCTTATCCTCCGGATTTTTTTTTCATTTCATCATTGTCGAAAATATTTCGATAAATCAATCCACCAAAGACTCGAATCGATTAATTTGCAGATCGAAGGAATTCTCACGATTAATTTTGAATCCGTTTCGAAAATTTGTCCAATTTACAAAAATATTTTTTTAGGGTTAAAAGAGGATAAAATCTGGGAAACTATCGGAACATGAAATGGCGACATACGCAATGCCGTAACATATTGACCTAAGTGGCGTGAAGTTATAAATCAAAGGATACCGGGCCGCCTGCATCTCGGCTCCGGGCGCAATTAAATCGTAAAACGCGCATCGCGCATTAATAATAATCAGTTACACCGCGGCGTGGAATTTTGCTACGACGATAAATTCAACGATGAGAAATATATATCTCTCTTTTGCGAGAAACATTTCATGATTTTGTAATATTATTTGCTGATATTACATTAGTATCGTTATATGACAGTTATCAATAAGGAGTAGCTGGAGAATAAAGTCTCGTTTAAACTTTTCTAAAAATAAGATAAACTAAATCTTTATTATTGTCAACTTTTTTTAAGAGCTAAAGAGAAAATTTTAATATTTAAAGCTAATTAAATATGTAAATATGCAAATTAATAATCAAACGCCTGAATTTTTTTACTTTAATGCATTCCTTTGATGCATCATAATACTGTAAAGTTGAATATCTCTTGAATTGTAGAGAGGTGATGTTTTTGTCATTTCCAACCGCGAAATTTTTATCGTTCAATGCAAAAATATCTTCCAAATTCTTAGAGTTGTTTCAAATGACGGAGGCTCAGATTCGCGATAAACTTATGCGCGCGCACGCACACACACTTCTTCTCCCTCTCCCTCCCACCCTCTCACCTCCCCTCTCTCTCTCTCAAGCACTCTCAACATTTATACGCACCTTTTTATCACCCGGTAAATATTATGCCGCGGTCATAACGTATATCTCGGCAGGTTTGTACAGCAAGTCTTATACGAAATGGCCATTAGCTGCATTCAATCACTATTACACGCTCACGCACTTTCTGTTCTTCGGTCGCTCGTTTCTCTTAAATCCTTGCTCGCTCGGGATTAAGATAAAAAATACATGCCAACCAGAAAATACATGCTAACCATGACACGGAACCATTCGTGAGAATTGAAATTTGCAGTTCGTGCTACAATCGAATTGATGGAATGCTTCAATTTCTGCTACTAAATGCTGTATTCATATTTTAGGTTTATTGTTCCACACACAGACACACACACACGCGCGCACGCGCACATACACACACACACAAACACACATATATACACTACCGCTCAAAAGTATTTGCCCATCTAAAACAATCGTTCTATAAATGTTAGAAACAATTAAAACAATGTAGTAATCATGTGCAAAGTATTTATTTATGTTTACGTATCTAATTACCAAAAAAGTATGTGCACAGTAATGCTTAAAACTAAATTTTTCCTTCATCTATGTGTCCGTCTTTGTTTTTGATTATAGCGTTACAAAGCGCAAATAAAAAGCGAAATGTTAACAGATAACTGAAGAATATTACGAATGCTTATTATGACATGGCGCAGACCGAATAAACAATGCAAGTTCGGGCGAATTTTGTCTGTAGGCGAATTCCAAGGAATGAGCTGCTGGTGTTTTATTATGTTTTCTATTTGTATATTAGTAATAATCAAAATATTATTTCAAAATACTGCCTTATATAACGACGATACATGTATACATAAAGAAAATATAAGTAAAGTGCCAGCTAAAGCTTTTATATAAAAATTATGCACGAAACCGATGGTAGGCAAATATTTCTGAGCGGTAGTGTATGGTATGTTTTTTTACTCTATTAACGATTGATCCAGAACAGTGTTTCAATAGTATTAATATATTTGTTATAGTTTTCCTTCTCTCTCTCTTTCTCTCTCTCTCTCCCTCTCTCTCTCTCTCTCTCTCCCCCCCCCTCTCTCTCTCTCTCTCTCTCTCTCCCTCCCTCTCTCTCTCTCTCTCCCTCTCCCTCTCTCTCTCTCTCTCTCTCTCTCTCTCTCTCTCTCTCTCTCTCTCTGTCTCTCTCTCTCTGTCTCTCTCTGTCTCTCTCTGTCTCTCTGTCTCTCTCTCTCTCTCTCTCTCTCTCTCTCTCTCTCTCTCTCTCTCCTCTCTCTCTCTCTCTCTCTCTCTCTCTCCTCTCTCTCTCTCTCTCTCTCTCTCTCTCTCTCTCTCTCTCTCTCTCTCTCTCTCTCTCTCTCTCTCTCTCTTCTCTCTCTCTCTCTCTCTCTCTCTCCTCTCTCTCTTTCTTCTCTCTCTTCTCTCTCTCTCTCTTTCTTTCTCTAGATTGTGTTCCGATTCCCCATCCGGATGCACTCGATATCATAGTATATGGATATATAGTATTTCGTGGGGAAAATTCCCGTTTTTATTGTGAATTGTCGTACATTAAAACTCTTTTCCGCACCATCACTGAGGTAGAGTTCCAGGCGCATTTTTTTTTATGTGGTATCCCCACAAAAAAAAAGGAAAAATATTCGACCAAGTTTTATTTGAACATTTTTTTGATAAAACTAACAGGGGGTGATATAATTGTCAATAAAAATGTTCAACCCCAAATTAACGGCATTTTTTTGGTTGTAACTTTCTTTCCTTGACAGCGATTAAAAAAATTTTCAAACAAAAGTTGTAGCAAATATTTTTTCCTACAAAACTAAAAAAAAGGAAAAAAATTCGACCAATAGGAGCCGAGATATCCAAACTTACCCCTATTTTGAAGATGGCCGCCGACGCACAGGGAAATTTTGTTGGAACTTTGTGAATTCGGGCATCTCCTATGACCTTCTACTCACCCTCAAAAAATTGGTTTGTCTATCCGTTTTGTAGATATTCGGTGTTTTTGATACTATTTTACTGGACTATCTGTTTGTGTTACCATTTTAGGGGGTTATTCACAAAAATTGGTGTAATGGAAAAAACGCTTGACAACGCGCCAACATTAAATTCTGCGTTAAATTAGAGAAGTCGCCAACAGAGACGTTACAAATGATTCAACAAGCCTACAGAGAATCAGCTATGCATAAGAGTAACGTTTCGAAGATACGTTTCGAAGATAGATGATAGATGACATAAAAAAAAACGTGAATCAAATTTTAAAAGGGCTTGTTTCAGAGGACTATCATACTAAAGCGGGGAGCACACACTTTTGCATAAGCGCATAATCATAAGCATAAGGAATTTGATTGGTCAATTTTCTTACGCATAAGGAAATGGACCAATCAATTTCCTTATGCTTATGACTATGCGCTTATGCAAAAGTGTGTGCTCCCCGCTTAAAGCCTATCACACACAAATTGACATAACTGCATATGCATAGCATAAGACCGTCTGGACCAATGAGTATCGAAATAAAATCGCCATATTGATTTACATAGCATGCTCATTGGTCCAGACGGTCTTATGCTATGCATATGCAGCTATGCCAATTTGTGTGTGATAGGCTTAAGGGGCCTATTCTAACCTTTAACGATGTCGTTAGATATCATTGCGCAATTGTTTTCCGATATGTTTTAGCTGCGCAATGACGTAACGACATCGTTAAAAGTTACAGAATAGGCCCCTAAGTGTGTCGACACTTAGTTGGTGACTTAGATGGTGACTACATTGAAACTTTTTAAATGTCTAAAGTTTGTACAATTAAAATTAAATTTTGTATACAAAAGTCTCGAAACTTAATTGTTCCACAGTGTATATTCGTGCGAATGGCGAATGCATGCAGGGAACACTACAAGTACTCTAAATAAAAGGAATTAATTAATATATATGCTCAAAAAATATGTAATAATTCAACATTAATTATTGCAACATTTGAAATTTTATTCGGATTTTATTATATAATTTTATAAATATGTACCTTAATAGTAATCGCGGTACTATTACTATTATATTAAATTAATAATTGTATAATCTTGATTGTTCGAAGCTTCGAATCTTCGAATGTCGAAGCCTTCGAAGCAAATCACTAGCCCTAATTTTGATATCGTATTATATAACTTCTTTTAATATAAATAAATAACTTCCATTAATATAAATATTGTTGATAAAAGATTAAAAGAAATGACTAAATACAAAAAATTAGAATATTTTTATATTTTTTTATATATTTTAAAAAATATGTTTTTATATTTTTATAAAAATATGTTTTTATATTTTTATAAAAATATGTTTTTATATTTTTATAAAAATATAGGTATAAATATACATGTATCTGCTTAGATATACAGGGTGTCCCACCAAAAGTTGCCACCTCCTTTTATCTTTTAAACTAAAAGAGATAGACCATAACAAATATATATCAAATTAAATGATTCAAACTGAACTCAACAGTGATTGCTTCCAAAAGCTATCTATGTTAACAAACGGAGAGGTATGCATAATTTTTTTATAATAATGTGAATATTTCGACATAAAAAAGTTGTAGCGCTGTTTAAAACGAATACAACGATGTATGATATAATGTAAATATTTTATATATTATACGAGTTTTATCATCTTAAAATATCGCGGGTGACATCTACATTTTCATTTTCGGCCGTGCGATATGACCAATTCGGATTGAGTATTATGATCAAATGACAACATGACATATGTTAATCTCTAATGCACGATTCAGAAGTTGGCCATAACACACGGCAGAAAATGAAAAGGTATAGACATCGCCCACGATATTTCAAGTCGATAAAACTCGTATAATATGTAAAATATTTACATTATATCATACATTTTTATATCCGTTTCAAACAGCACTACAACTTTTATCATATCGAAATATTCACATTATTATAAAAAAATTATGCATATCTCTCCGCAAGGCCGTCGCGTTGGCCGTAAGCGCCCGGGGTGAGATTCAACAAGGCGCCTCCCTCTTTAGAAAAAGACAATCCTAAGTTTTAACTTGTAAGATAGAATGTAACAAAGGAATATAAAATAA
Source organism: Formica selysi (assembly GCA_009859135.1). Lineage (NCBI taxonomy): Eukaryota > Metazoa > Arthropoda > Insecta > Hymenoptera > Formicidae > Formica > Formica selysi. The sequence goes on from CM020805.1 coordinate 3,893,385, forward strand.
CAAACATTTAAAAGTGTTATGCAATATTAAACGGGTTGAATAATATTTTATCGCGAACATGATATACAGCTCTCATGCCGCCCCTCGGATAACGTAATAAAGTAATAATACATAAGATGGGCGCTTCGCGGCGCCCCGTAGCTCGTGGCGCCCGGGGCGACCGCCCCGCTCGCCCCATCCTCGCCCCGTTCTGTCTCTCCGTTCGTTAACACAGATAGCTTTTGGAAGCAACTATGCTCAGAATAGAGTTCAGTTTGAACTATTTAATTTAATATACAGGGTGAGTCATTTTAATCAACGCATGCAAATATCTCGTAAAGTAAGCAAGATGGAAAAAAATGTTTTATACAAAAGTTGTAGGGTTCAGAGGGGGACACATGATGAAAATATGGACTTGACCTTGAGTGACCTTTTCAAGGCCAAGTCAATGTGACCGATATTTTCTTAAATGGAACCCCCCATTTTTTATTGCATATTCTTGTAGCTTATCTCGAAAGCTTTTCAAAACACTATAATAAAGTATTTTTTCATTAAGTACTTTTTGAGTTATTTTATATTTTATTCTGACATATTTTGATATAAAAAATAAAATATCTCGTAAAATATTCAGTTTTTGATAATCTTACCGTAATACTTTTATGTACAGAATAATGAGACAAATCAATTAGTAAAAAAAAATAATTGTTTTTAAGAAAAAGTATGTAATTATTTACTATGTATTTTTTTAAACAATTATTTGTTTTTTTTCTTTACACTAATTGATTTGTCCCATTATTCTGTACATAAAAGTATTACGGTAAGATTATCAAAAACTGAATATTTTACGAGATATTTTATTTTTTATATCAAAATATGTCAGAATAAAATATAAAATAACTCAAAAAGTACTTAATGAAAAAATACTTTATTATAGTGTTTTGAAAAGCTTTCGAGATAAGCTACAAGAATATGCAATAAAAAATTAATAATAATATTAATATTATATTATCAATATAAATATTAATAAAAATAATTATAAATATTTTACTAATTAATAACATAAATAATAATATTAATAATATTACTAATATTATTAATTATTAATGTTATAATGTTTAATTTAAATATTATTATTATTATTATTTAATTATTTGAATATTTAATTAAATTATTCAAGAATTAAATGTTGTCCGTATAAGATTTATAATTTGTTAATATTGGCCTATCGCTATAATGTACAATGTAGGCGTAATACACACGGCGTAATACATAGAAAACGAGGAAATAAAATCAGCTGTGCAGTAAAAATCAATATCACCTGATTTGAAAAAATCAATAACAGATGACAGATCGGTACGCGTGTAAGTGTAATTACGGGCCTGAGCGCGCGTGTTTTACGCGATATCATTGGCAAACTTTGACCGCTTATAACTCAAAAAATATTGCAGCCACAAAATTTTTGTATTAGAATTTTTGACTCTATTTTACCTCTAGAACACGCTAATAAAGTATTGTACGGAGGTTGTGAGACACCCTTAACTAGAAATATTCTTTCTATGTATTATTACTCACAATAAAAACTCTATTTTTTCTGCTACTTTCTATGTTACATATTTATAATATATATACTGCTTTCTCATCTCAAATCTAGTACGCCTGCACACACACATACATTGATTCTCTCGATTGTTTCTCGCGACGAATTAATTCGCAATCGATCGAAATCCGCCAGTAGTGGTTGCGCCGACAGCGGTGTAACCAGCGTGCAAGTATTTCGGCCGGGTGGGTCTCGACCGGATTCCCGAGTCCCTTTCCCGGCCGCGCGGCTGTTGGATTCTTCATGATTCCCAAGAGGGTCAGAGGTCGGTGGGCCCTCCTCCGCCTCGATTCCTCACCCCGCTCTTCGACCCGCCACTTATAAGCCGCCCATCTTCTTCCCTTCCTTCCTCTTTCGCGAAAGAGTTATTCATTCGTTCAAACATGACGAAAGACGTCAGGGCAAACCTTGCAAAAATTGCGAAATTATAAATTATATTAGAATAAAACGACAAAAAAATAGGAAGAGAGAGGAGCCAGGGGGGGGAGGAGAGGGAGAAAAAGAGAGGAAAAGAAAAAGAAGAACAAAATATTGTAAATTAAAAAAAATGAAATAAATTAAATATGTATACATTAGTTCCCTCCAACTAAATAAAGAATTTATAATTAGATTTCTTTGAATATAGATGTGGTATATACATATTTCATTCAATTCTTACCTATATAGAATTAATGTAATAAATGCATATATATTAAAAGAGAGTAATATATACTCTCTCTCTCTCTCTTTCTCTCTCTCTCTCTCTCTCTTTCTCTCTCTCTCTCTCTCTCTCTCTCTCTCTCTCTCTATATATATATATATATATATATATATATATATATATATATATATGTTTATTATTCTTATTATTCTTATTATTCTTATTATATATATATATATATATATATATATATATATATATATATATAATAAGAATAATAAACATAAAATCTCACGTTTTCAAAATAAGAAAATTTGGCTTACACTATTTTTTGTTTTAACATATTTTTAATCGTTAGAATGGAAAAAAATGAAAAATTAGATAAGAAAGAAATTGAAAAAAAAAATATATATGTATATATAATTTTATTTTAATTTATAATAAAACTTTGATGCATGCATACATCAATGATAAATTACGTCACATCATATGATGCTTCTAATCATAAATTTAGCGAAAAACAAATTTTCTATTAATGTTTTTAATTATATGTCATCTGTTAAAGAATGGTGTCCAATTGTAGATCGATCTTATGATTGCAATATTCGAGATTTCATTACAATCCTAATCCCAATTTTTTCATTAATCTAATTTATAGCAACGATAATTAATAATATTTTCGTTTGGCCGATAAAAGTACGTGTTTACCGGATGAACGACGCATCGGTCAAAGTGGCTTCGTGAGAATTGAGCTCAAGCCAGGGTCGTTTTTGCAAGGCTTGATAGCCGACAATTACATGGTCACAGCGATTGGCCGATTCGTTTTCGCGGGAAACATGGACCAATCGAAGCACTGGGTATTATCTTCTCTTTCTCTTTTTCTTCATCCTGTTTTCTCTCTCCCCGGATTTCCTCTCTCCTAGTGTATTACTCGACATGCTGCAACGAGCACGTTTAGTCTAGTCAGAGCTGCACCTGTAGGTGAATCTGTAGCGCATCTGCAATTTCACCATCTGTATTCTGTGATCGATGAAAAGTACGGGAGAAGTGCGATATTATTTTTTCTTTTTTTTGTGTTATTGTCCTTTCAATTTTTATTCTTTTTACTCGAAGAAAGTGGTTTCTAGTCAATGTGAGTATAGAATCAACCCTTGGGAGCGAGGACGGAGGGAAGAAATAGTTTAAAAGAGATTATTATGTTAGAAGTACGAAGGAATTCGAGTAGAGAAATTGAAGATTCAGGAGCTTAAAATGTTGATTGTATGAAATGACATTAAAATCTATTGAACTTGAGAATTGTTATACTGAATTAAAATGTAATTTATAATTTATCGTGGAGGCATGTCAGAATTATCAGAAATATAATATTTCTCGATTATCAGATTACTTTTGCTCCGATTGTAAGAGTTAATTATTCACGAATTATTTTGCTATTTCTAAAGCAAGCGCGTCTCAAGTTTTACCTAATGCCGAAAGTTAAAATGACTACATAAAATGTCACTGTATCTTGCTCGTTCTTATTTTTGTTTTACTCTCGTTTTCAACAAATTGTTTCAAGACTAATTGCTTCAGTTTCTTGTAGATGTAAAGTCTGCGCTTCAATTATATCACGACTTGCCTCAAGCAGTGATTTTGTAATCAGGAAACACTATATACTGACAGACTGTCAATTTACTATAAATATTTGTGTCTAATATCTTTCTATAAATAATAATAATTATAATAAACATTTAATTAAAAAATTCAACGTAATTTTTATGAGATAGACATAAGTGTCATTAATTATAGCGAATGTAGCAAATTTCCTAAAGTTTTTCACAATAATTTACACAAATATACACACATACAAAATTGTCCGAGAAAATCTCAAAATGTAAAACACATAATAACATACACACACATACACACATGTATATACATGTGTATTTAGATATGTATATATATATACAGGGTGTCCCAGATCATTTGGGACAATACTCGTGTGCAGATAGAGCGGACGAAACTGAATCGAAAAGTCTTCTTTCGTTTTTTTTATAACGCTTAATAAAGGAGTTATTATTGAGTAAAGTCTGGCCAATCAGCGCCAACCTTTAACCGGGCGCACGTCGGTGAGCCGCGCGCCGTGAAATGTGCGCTGCCGCATACTACCACGCGCGCGGCTCACTGACGTGCGCCCGGCTAAAGATCGGCGCTGATTGGCCAGACTTTACTCAATAATAACTCCTTTATTAAGCATTATAAAAAAAAATGATAGAGGACTTTTCGACTCAGTTTGGTCCGCTCTATCTGCACACGAGTATTGTCCCAAATAATCTGGGACACCCTGTATAGTATATATATATATATATACACACACTACCGCTCAAAAGTATTTGCCCATCTAAAACAATCGTTCTATAAATGTTAGAAACAATTAAAACAATGTAGTAATCATGTGAAAAGTATTTATTTATGTTTACGTATTTAATTACCAAAAAAGTGTGTGCACAATAATGCTTAAAATTAAATTTTTCCTTCATCTATGTGTCCGCCTTCGTTTTTGATTATAGCATTACAAAGCGAAAATGAAAAGCGAAATGTTAACAGATAACTGAAGAATATTACGAATGCTTATTATGACATGGCACAGACCGAATAAACAATGGAAGTTCGGGCGAATTTTGTCTCTAGGCGAATTCCAAGAAATGAGCTGCTGGTGTTTTATGATGTTTTCTACTTATATATTAGTGATAATCAAAATATTATTTCATAATACTGCCTTATATAACGACGATACATGTGTACATAAGGAAAATATAGATAAAGTACCAGCTAAAGCTTTTATATAAAAATTATCCACGAAACCGATGGTGGGCAAATACTTTTGAGCGGTAGTGTATGTATATATATATATTATATGTATATATATATATTATATGTATATATATATATATATATATATATATACAGGGTGTCCGAATATTCGCGCAACACCCTTTAAGGGAAGGTGTTATTCTGAACAGAAAAGTCCTGTAACATTTTTTTATATAACGCTTAATAAAGGAGTTATTATTGAGTAAAGTCTGACCAATTAGCGCCAATCTTTAGCCGTGCGCACGTCAGTGAGCCCCGCGCCGTGAAGTGTGCGCCGCCGTACACTACTAGACGCGCGGCTCACCGACGTGCGCCCGGCTAAAAGTCGGCGCTGATTGACCAGACTTTACTCAATAATAACTCCTTTATTAAGCGTTATAAAAAAAATGGCTCAGGACTTTGCGTCTCAGTTTTTGGTAAGGAATAACGCTATGTACTTAGTGGGCGGTCATTGCGGGTCACCCTGTATATAAAACTATCAGAAAAACTGATATATATACGTACAATAACAAAGTTACGTGATGTAAAATGAAATATATCAGTTGACAGTGTAATAATTTTTATTATGATCATAAATCAGCTGCAGCGGTAACAACATTAACGTCAAGATATCATCAAGTAATCTGAAAGCGAGAATGCGATTAATCTCACAATGATTAGCACTAAATGTTAATGAATTTCCGTTATTATCGGTGAGCCGAAAAAGCGGAAACCATCGCATAGTGCAGGTAATTCCCGTTTCTCCCGGTAACTTTTTTTCTCTCGCGACCAATATACAGACATCATCTGTCAAACAACGTCTCCACGAGAAACACGAAGAGTTGCTCTCGTATCTTTTGCCACGTTGAAGAAACTCGATAAGAGCTCCACGGATGGCGATGGGTTCGGGGAAAATGAGGATTTATTACTATAAATCTACTGATCCGGGTGGATTGTACATCATGTCCGAGAATGCCGAATTCATTACGGACTGCAAAAAAAAATTCCTAGAGTGGCTTTTCATGATCTATTCAGGAGAGATAGGACGGGCTCAGGACAAGCGATCAGTCACGCGTCAAAATATATATTATCTTAGAGATTTATCTCATATACAGCAGGTTTTTAACTTTCTTACATATCTTCTATAATGAAATAATATACGAGAAAGAACGACAACGCGCGCGCCCGCATTAGTATAAATATACAGGGTATATCATAAGTCACGTCCCATCTCTGGAGAATGATTTGTTGAAGTCAAAATAAGTCGAAAATAAAGAATGAAGAAATTACATTTGAGCCTTCTTTAAAGAGTTACAATCAAAATAATGCATCTGACTTGACACTATTCAACTTCTTTTTTGGGAGATTTGTTAAGGAACATGTGTATTAGGTACTACTTGAAAATTAGACGTAAGTACTTTTCCGGATTCAAGAAGAATTTGCTTTAATAAACAAGGCAATGCTGCAGCGAGTGAGAAATTCTCTTTTAAATTTTGCTAATTTGTACATTCAAGTTGATTATAACCCAGCAGATTATTTGAATATCTTCTGTGATTCTAATTTTATTACCTATTTGTTAATTAATTAATGTTATGGTTCTTAACTTATTGTTATTAAAACAATTACAAACTTTTAATTCAAATAAAAATAATAACCCAAATAAATTTTTCGATTATTTGATCGTAACTCTTTAAAGGCTCAAACGTAATTTCGTCCTTCTTTATTTTCGATTTATCTTGACTTTGACAATTCGTTTTCCAGAGATGGGACGTAACTTATGATACATATATATATATATATATATATATATATATATATATATATATATATATGTGTGTGTAAAGTAATGCGTTGTGCGTAAATCAACATTATAAATAGAATTTTTTTTTTCATTCAGGAAACTTTGTTTTGCAAAATGTGAATGCTAAATATTGAAAAATTAATACATGTTGTATCTATCTATCTGACATTTTAATTTACAGAATTATTTTTTCTAGATAAAATAATTATTCAGAGATAAAAAAAATTTTATTGTATAAAACAAAAAGAGGATGGGATGATGGCAAAGAAAAGAGAGAAAAAGAGAAAGTATTGGATTGTACCTAAAAAAATTAATTCTTATTAAAAAAATTTAATAATATTATCGAGAAAAAATATACATATACATATATCACATATAAGAAATTCTTCACACATAAGATATTCATACGGCTATATTAAAAATCGCACTTGGCAGCGCACGTGTACATCATATACTTACAAGAAAACTTCGCGAACCCGAAAATTCTGATTTTGATAAATTTTTACAGACATGGGGGGGGGGTCAATAGATAAATTCAGAAATTTTCAGTTGCTGCCCAAAGATGGTTCTAAGGGGTGAAAGCACCCCTCATATGTAAAGCGGCTTTTTGCTTTTCTCGATATATTTCGAAAACTATTGGAGATATCAAAAAATGTTTTATACAAAAGTTTTATGGTAAAAGCAGCTTTATTTAACCACATTAATAAAAATTTGAAAAAATTATTTTTTTGAAAGATTTCTGAAAAATTCTGGTTAAATAGAGCTGCCCCCCTTTCGGGGAGAAAAGCAAAAAGCCATTAGATACATAAAGGGTGATTCCATTCTTCAAAATCGTTTTTGGGCGGCGACTGAAAATTTCTAAGTTTATATATTTATCCCCTTCACATGTGTATAAAGTTTCATCAAAATAAAAATTTTCGGATTCGCGAAGTTTCGTTTAATAGTAAATAATTCTTATAAGTTACAGCTCGATAATAAAGATATAAGATGTATATGAAAAATGACAGTGTTTGATAAAATTATTGCGGGAAGAATTTATTTATTTACTCGCTTACTTATGCATAAAATTTCATCATAAGAATATCTCTATTATTATATATCAATTTTATTTAAATAAAATATTTATTTTATTTTATCATTTACTTGGTTATATTTTTGTATTCGTAATAGAAGTCTTGATTATTTTGCTTGATTGAACATGTTTTTCCATTCCCTAACTTATGAAAGATTGCATCATCAAAGATTGTGTAATTATCGTAATTATATTATATTATGGTCGGAATATTTGAAATTTAGAATGCAACAATTAACATATTAAGAACATTCGCAGGATTCATATGTAACATTTTGCTTAAATTAAAGATACAGACACTTTTCCCGAAAATTAAAACTCTGACAATCTTACACTTGAATGAATCGTTACACTTGCTGGTAACATTTTATACTAAAACTGCGCGCAATATTTCCGATTTATATAGAGTCTTATAATCTTATTTATATCATCTTATTTACATCTTTCTTATATAACATTTTATAAATAAAGAAAATTATTTCATTAATATTCTCACGGTGCAACGTGACTACTTCGCATAAGAATTACGCGTAAATGAATGTACATGATATAAATATACAACATGAGATATAAAACGCGATATATTTATATCGTTTGCATTTCAATGGTTTTTCACATTACGTTGTACTGCAATGCAGAAATATGTATTTCAAAATAATTTTCCATATTCAAAAAATTCGATGATACAATCTTTCATAAGTTAAGGAATGGAAAAACATGTTCAATCAAGCAGAAAAGTCAAGACTGATAATTACGAATACAAAAACATAACCAAATAAATGATAAAATAAAATAAATATTTTATTTAAATAAAATTAATATACGAGGTGTAAGTGAAAAAGCAGGGAAGGTACGGCGGGGATTGGAGTAGTGAGATGCCTTTTCGCTGTATAGGCGCTGATTAGCTAACTTTAACATCGTATAACAACGAAAAGAAAGCTTTGATAAAAAAATGGTTCGGGACTTTTCGATTTGGATTGTTGTCCAGTATCTGATGGTGTGCTCCATATATGTTTTTTCAGTTACACCCTGTATAATAATAGAGATGTTCTTATGATGAAATTTGATGCATAAATAGGAGAGTAAATAAATAAATTTTTTTCGCAATAATTTTATCGGACGCTGTCATCTTTTATATAGGGTGTTTGATAATAATCACCCCATCGGTAATGTGCAGGTAGAGTGGATTAAACCGAGTAGGAAAGTCCTCTATCGTTTTGCGATCTTCGCAATAATTAATGAGAAATTAATTTAAGAAGATCGGCCAATTCGCGCGAGGATTACCGCGTAGTCAGAAAGGACAGCCTGATATGGGCGGCATTGATATGTGGTTGCTAGGACGCGAGGACCATCGTTATGTACCGCTCGTACCGCGCTTAGCGACCACGTATTTTTGGGTTATGTCTTCACGCTGCGCGCTTTTATACTCGCACGAATTGGTCGATGTTTTTTGATTAATTTCTCAATAATTATTACAAAAATCGCAAAATGGTAAAGAACTTTCCTGCTCGGTTTAACCCGTTCTACCTGCACATTACGGGTGGAGCGATTATTATCAGACCCTGTATATCTTATATCTTTATTATCGAGCTGTAAATTACAGGAGTCATTTACTATTAAACGGAACTTCGCGAACCCGAAAATTTTTATTTTGATGAAACTTTACATACATGTAGAGGGGGTAAATATATAAATTTAGAAATTTTCGGTTGCTGGCCAAAAGCGATTTTAAAGAGTGGAATCACCTCTTATGTGTTTAATGGCTCTTCGCTTTTCTCTATATATTTCGAAAATTATTCAAGATATTAAAAAATATTTTATACAAAAGTTTCATGGTAAAAATAACTCTAACTACATTAATAAAAATTTGAAAAAGTAATTTTCTAAACAAAAAGTTTCAGAAATCTTTTAAAAAAGTAATTTTTTCAAATTTTTATTAATGTGTTTTAAATAGAGTACTTTTACCGTAAAACTTTTGTGTAAAACATTTTTTTATATCTCGAATAGCTTTCGAGATATATTGAGAAAAGAAAAGCCGTTTTACATATGAGGGGTGCTTTCACCCCTTAGAACCGTTTTTGGGCGGCAACTGAAAATTTCTATACTGCGTTCACGGAGAGAACGACCTTTTCGTCCGGTTCGGTCAGATCCCGCCCGATCGACCGCCCATTTTGCCCTCTCCACGCTGCCAAAATTGATCTTGCAGCTTGCAGATCCGGCTAGCCGACAGAGGGGACCCTATTTATTTATAATAGTATTAAATTTTATTAATAATTTTTAGATCGCAAAAAGAGAAAATAAATATAATAGATATATCGCGATTTAATTAAAAAGAGTAATAAAATTCGATTAACAGAGAATAACTCAAACTTTCAATATTATGACATTTCTTTCGAGCTTGAGGAAATGCACAACTCGTCTGTTTTACCGACCAAAAGATTATTATTTTGCACATCGAAATCTTTTTTTTAGTTGAATAGAATAATAAATCCTTTTCCACGATTTAAGTACACATCGAAACAAAGATGGGACTTCACGAGTTTAAAAACAGAAAGAAACTAAAAAATTACAGTTTTTTTGCCGTCTTCTTGCTTCAGGTCGTAACAATATTTGCTTAATATAAAAGTTTTGCAGTTTGTATGAGCAAAATAGAATAACTTCGTCTTCGGAATTGCATGAAATTCATGCAATTCCGAAGACGAAGTTATTCTATTTTGCTCATACAAACTGCAAAACTTTTATATTAAGCAAATATTAATTATTATGGCCGGTAAAACAGGACAGTCCGGCGTCCTCTTAAGGATCCCCTTAATAGGCGGATCACATACGTCAGTGCTCGGATTTAGTTGCACATTTCGGCCCGATTTCGTGGCTCACGCCTATTGCCCCCCACTCACCGCTCGTGCGTTAGCGACGAGTCGCCAGATACGCGTAACTAAGGAGCGCGACGTTTTGTCTCAGGAGCGTCCGTATATAAGAATGCCCAAATATAATAATAAGACAATACTTTTCTATAAATAAAAGTTTTTCTTCAATATTTTATATCAATGAAATATAAAATATTGAAGAAAAACTTTTAATTTTGAGAATTTTCGCGGTGCATTTAGAAAAGTATTGTCTTACTATTATATTTGGACATTCTTATATACGGACGCTCCTGAGACAAAGCGTCGCGCTCCTTAGTTACGCGTATCTGGTGACTCGTCGCTAACGTATGAGCGGTGAGTGGGCAGTGATGCCAGAAACGGGTCCCGCGGCTCACGGCTCAGCAATGGAAGGGGTAACGCATACAAGCGCGAACCGCGTACATGTGCCACATGTACGCGGCTCGCGCTTGTGTGCGTTACCCCTTCCATTGCTGAGCCGTGAGCCGCGGGACCCGTTTCTGGCATCACTGTGAGTGGGGGGCAATAGGCGTGAGCCACGGAATCGGGCCGAAATGTGCAACTAAATCCGAGCACTGACATACGTAATACATGATCGATACGCATACGACATACGGCATTGAAGTAGCGCGCTGAAGTCTCTCACCCAATCCTCACTCCGCCCAAAGCTGCGCGGAGCGAGGTCGTTCTCTCCGTGAACGCAGTATAAATTCATCTATTGACCCCCTCTATATGTCTGTAAAGTCTCATTAAAATAAGAATTTTCGGGTTCGCGAGGTTCCCTTGTTAGATGCAAATCGATTGTCGCCCAACTATGCTTCATCCGAATGTACATATATGTATATCCGTCTAAAAAAGACATCACAGATGTAAAAAAAAGCACTAAGTATATCTTTCTCCAGCCAAAATAGTCCATTACAAAAATTAATCGCTATCAAAAATATTATCTTCTCAAAAATTATATTTACTTTACAAAAATTTATCGTCATTAAAAATATTATCTTTTCAATAATTATATTTATAAATTACATTTTATCTGTATTAATAACACGGGAAAACAACTTAAAATATTAGCATCAAAAAAGTGAAATAAAAAAATCACGCTAAGTAAATCTAGAAAAATATAATACATAATATTCCGTTGAATTATTTGTTATAACTAGAGTAGATCTATTTAATGTAACATGCAGAAAATATTAAAATTGTGAAATTTTGTATTCTTTTATCTATTTAACATTGCATTTTATTCTATTTGCAGAAGCAAATAAAATGAAATAATGTATATATACATATATGTATACATATAGGGTAGACCATTTTAATAAATCCACGCGAATATCTCGAAAACTGAGCCCGATAGACAAAAATGTTTCAGACAAAAGTTGCATGGTTTCGAGAGGGCCACATGATAAAAATGTGGACTTGACCTTTTCAAGGTGAAGTCAATGTGATCGATGTTTTTTTAAATGGAACCCCGCATTTTTTATTGCATATTCTTGTAGCTTATCTCGAGAGCTTTTCAAAACATTATAATAAAGTATTTTTTCATTAAATACTTTTTGAGTTATTTTATATCCTAATTTGACATATTTTGATATAAAAAATAAAATATCTCGTAAAATATTTAGTTTTCGATAATCTTACCGTAATACTTTTATGTACAGAATAATGAGAGAAATCAATTAGTGTAAAAAGAAACAATTAATTATTTTAAAAAATATATAGTAAATAATTACATACTTTTGCTTAAAAACAATGGCGTTATTAGTAAATAGATATTTACACATAAGGCGAATGAGAAGTATCGATGGTGTGGGGTCTGGATAGGTCAGTGGTAAGAGCAGTCGCCCGGCAAGTGAAAGACTCGGGTTCGATTGCCGATTTAGCGAGTTCGCCACGATATTTTTCTCGCCTTCGTCTCTCCATGGGGGTAAAGAGGGATTATTATAAATCTCGAATTAAGATTAATTCTTAAAATCTTGGTATAGGACCAAGTAAATTTCGTGCCCTGTGCACATAATCAGTTCCATAGAAAACTTATTCTTCTATGAAACTGACGCACTACCATCCGCGTCTGGCTTTTACTAGCCCGCGATTATTTGAAATTTTTTATTTCACTTTTTTTATGCTAATATTTTAAGTTGTTTTCCCGTATTATTAATACAGATAAAATGTAATTTATAAATATAATTATTGAGAAGATAATATTTTTGATGGCGGTAAATTTTTGTAAAGTACATGTAATTTTAGAGAAGATGATATTTTTGATGGCGATTTATTTTTGTAAAGGACTATTTTGGCTAGAGAAAGATATACTTATTGTTAGCGCTTTTTTTTTACATCTGTGATGTCTTTTTTAGACGGATTTCACATATTTTTACAAAATTTATTTTAAGATATTAATAACATCAATATATTAAAAAATATATATACGTGCGTAGGTGCGTATGTGCGTGCGCGCGTGCGTGCAACTATCATGTCTTTTAATAATTGCAATAATACTTTTGTTCTCACTTTTTCTCTTCGTTTTTCGTATGTTTTGCATATTTGTTAATATTTATACCTTATATTGTAATAATAAATAAATGCTACTATGTTGTATTAATAAATGCTAAATAAAAATATTCTTGTACTACGCGATGAATTTATAAAATGATACAAAATCGACGAGTTCAAAAAATTTATTTTAAAGAAAGTCAAATTTTAAATCTAACGATAGTAAGATTTATTAAGTTTGAAATTTCACGGGCAAAACTAAGATTTATTAAATTCACATCTCTCAATCCGGCACGATTACGATAACTACGGCCCCCTATTTGAAAGGTCGTTTCTGAAAGCATTTTTGAAGAGAAACACGAGAAAAATAGTAAAAAAATTTTCCGACCAATAGTTTTCGAGATATATCACTTTAAAGTATTGGACATGATAATAAAACGTTACAAAACGGACCCAATGACCTCGACCTTGACATATGTTGTGAAGATCACTGTCGCGAGTATCTTCCATGTGTAGCTTAGAATCGTATGTACTACCAATGTCTTGTGTTGTTTACGTTTTTTGAACATAAACACAAAATTCTCATTGCTCTTACTATTAGTAATTGTGGAGTGGACCTCGCTTCGCGTTGTAAAGTATATGCGTGGGCGCAGTGGGTTCCGCCCCCCCCCCTTCGGGGAGGCTCCACTTCCGAAAGATATAACCTAACCCAAACCTATTTCTGATTTAAAACTAAAATTTGGTTTGGGTTACGTTATATAACCCAAACCTAATTTTCGTTTCAAATTAAACTTTAACTTTAAATATCTCAAAAATTATAAGAGACCGCCGATTAAGTTATAAGGAAAAGTTACTCAGGATCATGATCTTGACAACATATGTCAAGGTCAACATCGTGAGGTCCGTTTTTATAAAGTTTTATTATCATGTCCAATATTTTAAAGTGATATATCTCGAAAACTATTGGTCGGTGTGGGTAGGTACGGGATAGGAGATCTATCGCTTTAGGATACTACCCAACTTATTATATTTGTAGGTAGATAAATGAATGAGTCGGCTTTTAAGCATAAGGTGTGTTTATTTCTCCTCATACATCAGTAGCGCAAGTTGCGATTACACGCATAATAATTATTGTTGTTATTGCACATGGGCTTATGTCTGCCCCCGCGTCTCTTCGTCTGGGTCGACGCGTCGGCCGTCCTCTTGAGGCCAGGAAACGTGATCGGACTGGTCTGCGTCCCACAAGTCCTCTGCCTTGAGTATGCCTTAATAGGCGAGATTTTGATGGGCGAAATCAGCGGCGGTATTTTCCACGTTTTCGCTGGGGACGCCAAGATTCGCTCCAGTTGCGGCAAGGAGATAGGCCGGTCCTTCTGGGTTTTCGTGCCGGAATGTCCGGCAATCAGCTTTGGCGGGCTAGCGCCGAATAGAGCCTGAAACCGGTCTTTGCTTCGCTGTTTCCTCTCTGCGTCGGAGTCGCTGGTTGACTGGGCGCCGGAGCGTACGTTCTCCTTGGAGTGGCCACTGAATGGTGGCCAGCGGCCGGAGACCACCGGTGAATCCGCACCAATGGGCGACAGTGATCCGTCACTGACCGTGATTGGGGAGCAGGTACCGGCAATTGTCGGGGAGCAGGTCCCAGTGGAAGACGGCGACCGGGCGCCTGATGATGTCGTACGAGCGCCGAAGGCGGATGGCGATCGGGCGCTTAACGCTGATGGCGGCCGGGCGCCGGGTGACGCTGGCGACTGGGCGCCGACTGATGGCGGACGAGCGCCGGGTGACGCCGGCGACTTGGCGTCGACTGATGGCGGACGAGCGCCGGAGGCGGATGGCGATCGAGCCCCTAATGCCGATGGCGGCCGGGCGCCGGAGGCGGTTGGCGATCTGGCGCCTAATGGTCGGGAGCTGCTTGTATTTAGCGTGCCCTTCTCCACCTTCCTCCTCTTGACCACCTTGTGGAGTGGCGTCGGGCGAGTCCTTCGCCGGATGGCGATTTCGGCTACCGTGGGTAGCGGAACGGTATTCCTTATCCGTGGCGTCGTGGATGGTGGTGCGGCGACTGGCGCCGTATTGCTGATCAACGTTAAAAGCGACTTGCGCTGGAAAGTAGGCGACTGGCGCCGAGAACTTTTCTTCCTCTGTCGAGAGTTAGCGCCTAGCGCTTTCTTCTGCCTCTTTCTCCAACGTTTTAGCGACTTGCGCTTGAAAGTAGGCGACTGGCGCCAAGAACTTTGTTCTTGTTCTTTCTCTGCAGGGGGTCTGACCTATATTCCGGCCGGACGGCTTTCTACTTGCAGGTTGGCCCGGGCGCCTTGCGCCGTCTAGCGGCGCTGCCCGCAACTACGCGCGGACGCGCTATATGCCCGCTGGACTGCTTTCCACATTCTTGTTGGCCCGAGCGCCTTGCGCCGACTAGCGGCGTCTCCCGCATTACGCGTGGACGGGCGAGCGCTTGCGAGAAACGATAATCTTTCGCAAATATCGCGCTGCCGTAATTTTGTGGCTGCTGTGGGCCGCCACATTACCGCCTTCGTTGTCTTTTAGTCCGGTGACTGGAAACGTACAGTTTTGCGTGACACTCTGCCACTTCTCGTAGTTCTCTCTGCTGGAGGTGAGTCTCCCTGCATTTTAGGTACTTGCTTCGATGCTGGTGTTCCTTCTTCATCTGTTAGCATGTAAGTCGGTTTGAGTCGATCTACGGTTACGTGGACGGTCTTTCCGTTAATCCGTAACTTATAGACTTTGTCCGAACGATCAAGGACTTGGTATGGACCATCGTAAATTGGTTGCAAGGCTCTCGTTGGTGCATCGTGCCTGAGGAATACGTGCGTGGAACTCTTAAGGTCCTTATACTCAAAGGTAGCCGGCGTTCCATGTCTCTTGCATGGCCGTGGTCGTAAGTCCTGCATCGTTTTTCTTAATTTTAGCAGGAAATCGTTAGAATCGCTGTTTGCTTCACTAGACTCTTGCAGAAATTCGCCAGGAAGCCTTAGTGTTTCTTCATACACTAGTTCGGCTGGTGTTGCCTGGAGATCTTCTTTGAAAGCCGTTCTGATTCCTAACATGATTACGGGCAAAACCTCGGTCCATGCCTCTGTTGCGTGGCATTTAATAGCAGTCTTCATTTGGCGATGCAAGCGTTCGACCATGCCATTAGCTGCAGGATGATAGGCTGTCGTATGGATATGCGTTGTTCCCGTTAACCTTGTCAGTTGTCGGAATAAGTCGGCTTCGAATTGTCTCCCTTGATCAGTTGTTATCCGAAGTGGTGTGCCGAACCATGCTATCCAGTGAGTAAATAAATTCTGCGCTGTTGTCTCTGCAGTAATGTCTGCCATCGGAATAGCCTCAGGCCACCTTGAAAAACGATTGATTATTGTGAGGCAGTATCTGTAGCCTTTTGAAAGAGGTAGTGGTCCTACCAAGTCCATGTGAATATGCTCAAATCGTTTTGTTGGGCCAATGAAATTTCCAAGGGGTGCATGGTTATGCCTTGAAATCTTTGCCTTCTGGCAGTTGATGCACGCCTTTGTCCATTGATGACAATCCGTCTTAATTTTTGGCCAGACGTATCGGTCTGCAACCAACTTTGCTGTAGCTCTAGTCCCTGGGTGTGATAGACCATGGAGAGACTGAAATATTTGCTTTCTGTATTGTCTCGTGACGAACGGACGTGCAATCGGCGTTGAGACGTCACAATAAAGTACAGCGTTTGTTCCGGGAATTTGCACTTTCTGCAGCTTGAGCGAAGAGTTCCCGTTTAATAATTCAAGAATCTCGGTATCTTCTTCTTGCGCTTTAGCTAGGCTCTCCAGGTTTGCCGCGGCTTGGATTTCTTCTACCCTTAATAAGGCGTCAGCGACAGTGTTGTTTTTTCCCGAAATATGACGAATATCGGTGGTAAACTGCCCGATATACTGCAGGTGCCTTGCTTGTCTAGGAGAGCTGTGCAATGGGTCCTGCTGGAACGCATATGTTATTGGCTTATGATCCGTATAAACCGTAAAAAATCTACCCTCAAGCATGTGTCGATAATGCTTTATTGCCGTGTAGATTGCGAGGAGCTCTCTGTCATATGGACTGTATTTTTGTTGTGCCGGGTTTAACTTTTTGCTGAAGAAGGCTAATGGTTGCCAATCCTTTCCGTCACGTTGTTGTATCACTGCTCCCATAGCCTTGTCGGATGCATCGGTTGTTAGAGTGATCTCGGCCTCCGGTTTGGGATGCGCTAGCAATGTTGCTCTGGCTAGACTGTCTTTGCTCCTGCAGAAAGCTTCCTCTAGTTCGGCGTTCCAGGTTATCGGCATTTTCTTTTTGATTTTGGGCCCGCTGAGTAGGCTGTTCAGCAGAACCTGTTCTTTTGCGGCATTTGGAATAAACCTGCGGTAGAAGTTCAGCGTTCCCAGATATTGTCGCAGCTGTTGGACATTCTGGGGTTTCGGGAAATTTTTGATCGCTTCAATTCTGTCTGGGGGAGGTCGTGTTCCTTGTTCAGATACCTCGTATCCCAGAAAAAGAACTTGACTGGCCCCGAATATGCATTTGGCTGGACTTAGCAGAATTCCATTCTCCTCTAACCGTTTGAAGAGTCTGCGCAGATGGTCTTCATGTTCCCTCTCGTCGTTGGATGCGACCAAAATGTCGTCAATATACGCATAGCAGAATTCCAAATCGCTGGTTATTTCGTTAATAAAGCGTTGGAACGTTTGCGCTGCGTTTCGAAGACCAAACGGCATAAATCGGAATTCAAAAAGTCCGAAAGGAGTGGTGATAGCCGTTTTAGGTATATCCTCGGGGTGCACAGGAATCTGATTATATGCCCGGACCAAGTCTAGCGTTGAAAAGATGCTCTTATTATGGAGTGTTTGCGAGAAGTCTTCAATATGAGGTATCGGATAACGATCGGGTACCGTCCTGGCATTCAGCCTTCTAAAGTCACCGCACGGTCTCCATGTGTCTCCCTTCTTTGGAACCATATGCAAAGGGGCCGACCAGGGACTTTTTGAGGATTGAATTATTCCCTCTTGAAGCAGAAGATTAAATTCTGCCTTTGCTGCTTTTAATTTATCAGGGGCCAGCCTGCGGGGACGACACGCTTCTGGAGGACCATCAGTCGTTTTGATGAAATGCATCGTGTTGTGTTTGACCGTTCGTACTTTGGCAGTTGCCCTTATAATGTTGGGGAATTCTGCCAAAATTCGGTGGTACTTATTCTCAATTGCCAGTACCTTTATTGATTCAGTGAATCCAATTTCTGCTGTGCCTTTAGTACTTAGACTTGTTTTCCCATCTAACAGGACTCCTTTTCGTAGATCTGGAAGCAGGTGATAATACGCCAAGAAATCGGCCCCGATGATGGGTGTTGTGACGTTGGCGATGACAAAACGCCACGGGAATGGCCGACGTAGTCCTAACTCCGGTTGGATCGTTATCCAACCATACGTCGTAATAATGGAGCCATTTGCTGCGAATAGCTCATAATTTGTAGGTGTGATGTATCCTGCTAACATCGAGCGGGGATATACGCTGACGTCGGATCCTGTGTCCACCAGGAAACGTTTCTTGGTTTTTTGGCACGTTACATAGAGGCGTCGGGGTCTCTGGGCGGGTCGGCTGGCCTCCATCAGTGACCGCCCTGCTCTTTTTCCGATTGGAATGCCCATGGCGGCGTGCATTTCTTGGCCTTATCCCCGAACCTATTGTGGTAAAAGCAGTTTTTTTTATTGTAGTCTCGGCTCTGGCTACGGGTTCGACTTCCTTTTCGGTCGTGCTTTTTGTCTCTTGATCTTCCTCGAGAGAGGTGTGTCGTGAGAGTAGCGACCTTCTTAGATAATGCTTGAATTTGTGCTTCAGGCGTTTCTCTGGGTGCCGTAGTTGCTGCAACTACTGTTCTGGACGTCATCTCGTGTATTCGGTCAGCCTGCTCGGCCACGTCGTTCAGGCGATCCTCCGTTCGTGTGGCCAAGATCATCTGAGTTTGATGAGGAAGCCTCCCCAACCATAAGGTGCGCAATAACGAATCCGGTACATTGTCTGCAGCCAGTGTGCGCAGATGTCTTAAGAACTGCGAGGGTTTCCGGTCTCCTATTTCCTCTAATTCGAGGAGCTGTCGGGTACGCTGCTCTTGGGAGACTGATAATCTCTGGACAAGTGCCCTCTTGATGGCTTCATACTTATTCGCTTCAGGGGGATGTGTGATAATGTCCTTGAATGTCTTTTATCTGGCGCGAATCTAATTGCGACAATACGTACGAGTATTTCGTGGTATCTTGTGTGATTCCACTCAGAATGAATTGCCCCTCCAGCTGGGCGAACCATAGTTCCGGCTCGTCGTTCCAAAAGGGAGGTATTTTTATCGCAAGCTTGTTGATGACGTTCTCTTCGTTAGCGTTCATGGTTTCTACCTTTTTCTGGATCACGTCGGGGTCACCAATTTGTGGGTAGGTACGGGATAGGAGATCTATCGCTTTAGGATACTACCCAACTTATTATATTTGTAGGTAGATAAATGAATGAGTCGGCTTTTAAGCATAAAGTGTGTTTATTTCTCCTCATACATCAGTAGCGCAAGTTGCGATTACACGCATAATAATTATTGTTGTTATTGCACATGGGCTTATGTCTGCCCCCGCGTCTCTTCGTCTGGGTCGACGCGTCGGCCGTCCTCTTGAGGCCAGGAAACGTGATCGGACTGGTCTGCGTCCCACAAGTCCTCTGCCTTGAGTATGCCTTAATAGGCGAGATTTTGATGGGCGAAATCAGCGGCGGTATTTTCCACGTTTTCGCTGGGGACGCCAAGATTCGCTCCAGTTGCGGCAAGGAGATAGGCCGGTCCTTCTGGGTTTTCGTGCCGGAATGCCCGGCAATCAGCTTTGGCGGGCTAGCGCCGAATAGAGCCTGAAACCGGTCCTTGCTTCGCTGTTTCCTCTCTGCGTCGGAGTCGCTGGTTGACTGGGCGCCAGAGCGTACGTTCTCCTTGGAGTGGCCACTGAATGGTGGCCAGCGGCCGGAGACCACCGGTGAATCCGCACCAATGGGCGACAGTGATCCGTCACTGACCGTGATTGGGGAGCAGGTACCGGCAATCGTCGGGGAGCAGGTCCCAGTGGAAGACGGCGACCGGGCGCCTGATGATGTCGTACGAGCGCCGGAGGCGGATGGCGATCGGGCGCTTAACGCTGATGGCGGCCGGGCGCCGGGTGACGCTAGCGACTGGGCGCCGACTGATGGCGGACGAGCGCCGGGTGACGCCGGCGACTTGGCGCCGACTGATGGCGGACGAGCGCCGGAGGCGGATGGCGATCGAGCCCCTAATGCCGATGGCGGCCGGGCGCCGGAGGCGGTTGGCGATCTGGCGCCTAATGGTCGGGAGCTGCTTGTATTTAGCGTGCCCTTCTCCACCTTCCTCCTCTTGACCACCTTGTGGAGTGGCGTCGGGCGAGTCCTTCGCCGGATGGCGATTTCGGCTACCGTGGATAGCGGAACGGTATTCCTTATCCGTGGCGTCGTGGATGGTGGTGCGGCGACTGGCGCCGTATTGCTGATCAACGTTAAAAGCGACTTGCGCTGGAAAGTAGGCGACTGGCGCCGAGAACTTTTCTTCCTCTGTCGAGAGTTAGCGCCTAGCGCTTTCTTCCGCCTCTTTCTCCAACGTTTTAGCGACTTGCGCTTGAAAGTAGGCGACTGGCGCCAAGAACTTTCTTCTTGTTCTTTCTCTGCAGGGGGTCTGACCTATATTCCGGCCGAACAGCTTTGCAGATTGGCCCGGGCGCCTTGCGCCGCCTAGCGGCGCTGCCCGCAACTACGCGCGGACGCGCTATATGCCCGCTGGACTGCTTTCCACATTCTTGTTGGCCCGAGCGCCTTGCGCCGACTAGCGGCGTGTCCCGCACTACGCGCGGACGGGCGAACGCTTGCGAGAAACGATAATTTTTCGCAAATATCGCGCTGCCGTAATTTTGTGGCTCCTGTGGGCCGCCACAGTCGGAAATTTTTTTTACTATTTTCCCATGTTCCTCGTGAAAAATGTCTTCAGAAACGATCTTTCAAATAGGGGGCCGTAATTATCGTAATCACCCCTTTAATCCCACATTATTGTTCTCCTTTTACATTTTCTAATAGTAATAATAATAATAGTAATAATAGTAATAATAAAATACATTCATTTTAATTTAATATTAATAATAACACATTTAAATAATATATATTACTTTGATATCATAATAGCACATACCCAGTGACCATCATATTTCGACTTACTGCTATGCAAGATTTGTATATGATTTTGCAAAGCTGAAATAGACTCTATTTTTTCGGGATATTGAATTCTCCATGTATTACGAAGACAGAAAAAAGAGCAATTTTTTAGTAACATTTGTAATGCATCCATATGGATATCTTCTAACCATGCATTTTGCTGTATATTTATGTCGTAATTTGATAATTTTATTATATTTTTCATTACCATTTTTACTTTTATTATTTCTTATTCTTTTTCAATTTAATTTGATTAATTTGATTTAATTTTTATATATACAGGGTGGTCCTCGTAACGGTCGCCACGATTTTTAAGGCACTTACAATAATCTGACATAAAAAAGTCATAAACAGAAATTTATCAGTTTCTAACCGGCAACAAATTGCAATAATAAAAATTGACCAAACATTTTTTTTCCATAAAAAAACAAGGTCACCTTCAATTTTTTAAATGGAACTGCCTACTTTTTATTGCATATTCTTGTAGCTTATCTCGAGAGCTTTTCAAAACACTATAATAAAGTATTTTTTCATTAAGTACTTTTTGAGTTATTTTATATTTTATTCTGACATATTTTGATATAAAAAATAAAATATCTCGTAAAATATTTAGTTTTCGATAATCTTACCGTAATACTTTTATGTACAGAATAATGAGACAAATCAATTAGTGTAAAGAAAAAAACAAATAATTGTTTAAAAAAATACATTATAAATAATTACATACTTTTTCTTAAAAACAATTATTTTTTTTTACTAACTGATTTGTCTCATTATTCTGTACATAAAAGTATTACGGTAAGATTATCGAGAATTAAATATTTTACGAGATGTTTTATTTTTTATATCAAAATATGTCAGATTAAAATATAAAATAACTCAAAAAGTACTTAATGAAAAAATACTTTATTATAGTGTTTTGGAAAGCTCTCGACATAAGCTATAAGAATATGCAATAAAAATAGGAGTTTCCATTTAAGAAATTAAAGGTGTCCTTGACTTGACGTTAACGATGCCATCCAAGGTCAAACCAATGACACCATCTTATGTTCCCCTCAAAACCATACAATTTTTGTTCAAAACGTTTTTCTCTAAAATGCTTAGTTTTTGGAAGAAAAGGGGTGGTCTAGGACACCCTGTATTATACTTTTTTAGTTTGTTATGTTTCGCGAATACAAGTTACTTGCGTAAAAATAAATCATTGTTTCGAAATTCTTTGATTTGAAAGTTACAGACAATTTTTTGCGCTATTTCTAGTTCTCTCTTCTCTACGTTGTAAAGCAACGTAATAATTTTTTACAAATTTATTGCGTTCTTGTTAACGGAAAACGTGGACTGAAAAATTTCAAATACGAAGAAAGTGTGATACGAAATGAAATGTTGCATAAATTCGCGCATCGAACTAGTATTTCACGTAGAAATAAATTACCAACGTAATGCAGCATTTTGGAAACCGGCATTTTTTTTTTAAATTAGTGCTTTAGCTATTATGCTATGACAGATCTATTGACGTTCAATGACGAGATAAATGATAATGACAATTTTAACTAAACGCAACGATCGATCTCAATATTAATTAGAACATTAGTACACGACATCTTCATCTTCGCGAACAATTCTGCCGGGGGAATTAGGATCGGAACCAAAAGAGAAGATAAAAATATAAATCGTACATACAAAAAATAACTTCCTGGCCTACCATCCGGGGAGTTCTTCCTCTCGGGATGCTTGTTTGAGCGAATTCTTGCGTTTACAATCTAATTTTAATTACTGACTGCGATATTTTTTATATATTTTTTAATATATTCATGTATTTATTATTTTAATTGCGCTGAAGATGGCCACAAAAAAAGGGCCGAAACGTTCGCCTTCATATTTGTATGTTGATTCGTATCACTTTTTACTTGCTTTAATTTGATATTTGTCAATTGCCTTCACACAATTAATAAATCTCTTAACGTGATACTTGTGGCTCATATTGCCTCTTTATTTGTTTATATTTATAAATCGTACATTTTTCTATAATTGACTTTTAATCGATTTTATATATTTTTTTATTATTATTTTTGTTCTTTTGTCCTTATGTCTTGTTTTATTATATTTTTAAAAGAAATCGTTTTAAATTTTTTAAAATTATATCAGTTATTAATTAATTATGTTTATTTAAACTGCTAAAAAATTACCGTTTTTTAAAAAATGTGAAGAAAGACGCCAAGTGCACGCGCACAAGCGCCTTTTCCTATAAAAAAAATTTATACAAAATAGTATTATTTCAATTTGTTGTAAAAAATTCTTATACAAAATAATTATTTTAATACAAAAACACTGTCATATTCAAACTTAAAAACTGTTTTACAAAATAGTTGTTTTAATTTTCTACAAAAATAGTGAGATATACGATAAAAATATTGTGCCAACTAATAAAAATTTGTTACAAAATTCATTTATTATTATTTCTAATATTAAAAATTGCAATGTGATTAAAATAGTGGAATATATTTAAGTGAAAAAAATTTTTAATTAAAAAAACAAATTTAAGTATAAAAAAACTTTTTAATTAGAGAAAAACTTGACACCATGTACCTTTCCCAAAGAGAAACGTGAAGTCGAATAGATGTATAGTCGACGTCTATTCGACACGTCTAAGATAGGTCGACTTTTGCATCTAGATAGATGTCATGGTGGCCTCGTTTAGACATTTCATAAACATCTCACTTTCTGACGTTTTTTTGATGTCAAAAATAAGACCAATTACAATGTTAATATACAGGGTGTCCCATTATAAAAGTTCCACCCTCATAACTTTTCAGGATCAACGTTTGAAGGAAAACGACTCGGATAAAAGTTGTAGGGAACAAAGGGGGCTATCTAATAGTGACCTTGGATGTGACATTAAAGGTCATTTTCAAGGTCATTTGAAGGTCAACTTCCGTTTTTTAAATGGAACCCCCCATTTTTTATTGCATATTCTTGTAGCTTATCTCGAGAGCTTTTCAAAGCACTATAATAAAGCATTTTTTTATTAAATATTTTTCGAGTTATTTTATATCTTAATCTGACATATTTTGATATAAAAAATAAAATATCTCGTAAAATATTTAGTTTTCGATAATCTTACCGTAATACTTTTATGTACAGAATAATGAGACAAATCAATTAGTGTAAAGAAAAAAACAAATAATTGTTTTAAAAAATATATTGTAAATAATTACATACTTTTTCTTAAAAACAACTATTTTTTTTACGCTAATTGATTTGTCTCATTATTCTGTACATAAAAGTATTACGGTAAGATTATCGAAAACTAAATATTTTACGAGATATTTTATTTTTTATATCAAAATATGTCAGACTAAGATATAAAATAACTCAAAAAATATTTAATGAAAAAAGAATTTATTATAGTGTTTTGAAAAGCTCTCGAGATAAGCTACAAGAATATGCATTGAAAAATAGAGATTTCCATTTAAGAAATTGAAGGTGACCTACATGTGATCTTCAAACGACTATCCAACCCATACAGAAATTTATGTATATTAGATATCTACTGGATGTTCTCAATGTGCATTAGGGATATCCATGAATATGTAGGAAACATCTATTAGACATGCTTTAAATATCCAAATGTCCGCAATACGAGATCTTATAAATATCCATAGGATATGTAGGCTAATATTTACAGGACATCCACATCAGTATTCAATGGATATTTATGTAGATATTGAGTGGATATTTATGTAGATATCTATTGCACGTTGGTTAAATTTTGGTCATAAAATGACTAATTAAATGTTTTAAGTTAGGTCTCATAAGACCCGAATATGACATCGATATGTCTCATTGACGGGATATCATTTTCTGACGTTTGTTTGATGGTAAAACTAAGATCAATTAGTAATAATATATGATAAAACATATGTAATATACATAATGTAATATACATATATTATATGTAAATTTATATAATTTAATTTATAAAATTAAAGATTTTATTTATATGGAAATTAATTTCTATTTTATATTTTCAGTAGATAATAACGAACGATTTTCACTTATTCGGACAAAAATTGTCCTAATAAATGAAAATCGGATATTTATCTGTCCAATTCTGTAAAAATCAGTTCAATATCTAAATTCTCCGGTATGGGAAACGTTTCAGAAAATAAACTGACAGAAATAATTACAATGTTATTAGCCGCATTTTGCAGCCTTTATATACGTTCATGACAAAAACTTGAATACGGGTATAGAAAGTGAATACTGCGCCGCACAGCGGTAAGCAAATGAATACGTAAATCTCTAATAAATATCTTTGGTAGCTTCTTGGTGGACCATGGATATGTGGATAATATGTGAATATCTAATGAATATCTTCGATAGTTACTTAATGGAGATGGATATATGGATAACACATGTATATTTAGTAGATATCCTTGGTAGCTACTTGATAGACATGGATATATGGATAACACATGTATATCTATTATAGTGGATATTTTAGGTATTTTTTTGATGGATATGGATATACGGATAATGTGTATACATCCATTAGATATCCTCGCTAGTTATTTGAGAGATATAGATATTTTTTTCATCTATTAGATGTCTACTAGTTATCCATAGTAGACATGGACATAAAATAGATATACATATAGATATTCACTAGATATCTATTCGATATTTTGTTCTGTGTGGGAAGGTCACATCAATAACACCATCTTATGTCTCCCTCGAAGTCAAAAAATGAGAATAAAGAAAAAGTGATAGATTAAAATTGGACACCCTGTATATGTTTACTATAAGATGTGTGTGTGTGTATTTTATACCTGATTTAACTATCCGTAAGTATCACGAAAGTAGCTTTATTTTTTTATAAATAAAACATACGCTATATAACACTGCACTCTTGCATTGCACTTAACCTATACCTGTCAAAAGCAGGTATGGATATGGATGCGAGCAGTAACATCACGAAGTGCCGCTAGTACTATCTTATGTCAAAGGCTCCAACCGTACAAGATTCGCGTATGCGCATTAGGGACTTGCGTGAATGATAATGTGATGATGACGTCGACGTTTCTTAAAAGAAAAATTTTACATTGAGACTTTGCATCATATTATCTCCGTTTACAATACATGTAAAGAAAAGATAAAGACACTTTTATTATATAATTTAAACCCAAGCTATCGATTAAGTCTATTAAAAATAAAATCGGTTCAGCCGTTATTGAGGTTCAATAATCTAAGGTACTCTCAACTGCTTTCAACTAGCCGACTCGCGTATAGATACCCGGTGTGCCTCGCTGTTGCTGCGCGTGACTTGGCGCGAGACACTACCGTTTCTCTTGATAGATACTCGGGGTGCTTCGCTGTTGCTGCGCGTGACTTGGCGCGAGACACTACCGTATCTCTTGATTTGTAATTATCTTACAGGGTTTTACTGATATGGTTTACTCTCGGTCAGCATGTACTTTACAAAGCAAAGCGAGGTCCACCCCACAATTGTTGTGTGGATGGGAAAATGTATTCGTGGACGCAATGTGTTCCGCCCCCCCTACGGGGGGGCTTCACTTCCGGAAGATATAATCTAACCCAAACCAAATTTTAGTTTTAAATCAAAAATAGGTTTGGGTTAGGTTATATCTTCCGGAAACGGAGCCCCCCCGTAGGGGGGCAGAACCCACTGCGTCCATGCATACACTTTTCCACCCACACAAGAATTGTGGGGTGGACCTCGCTTCGAGTTGTAAAGTATATGCGTGGACGCAATGGGTTCCGCACGGGAGAGGTTCCACTTCTAGAAGATATAACCTAATCCAAACCTATTTCTGATTTAAAATTAAAATTTGGTTTAATCCTAAAGCCCCTCCCCCATACAATTACTTAAATATATCCCAGTGAGCAATATGTTATCAAAAGAAATTCATAAAGTACTCAAGTTTAAGAGTCGGACTTCCGAAAACACTATCAAAATGATAATATTATGATATCAATAAGTCCGCGTCGATTTTAGAGGAAAGAAAGACATCATATAATTGACATCTAAAAGAATTCCACAATCTGACTTCTTTTAAATATAAAAAAAATGTCACCGTTAAGAACCGTTCTATTTGTAGTATTATATTTTTGGGCGAGTTTTTTAATTCATCGATTGATCAATCGCATGATGCGCAAGTACAGCAAAGTCCTGTATTTGCTACATTTGTGCATCATGCGATTGATCAATCGATGAATTAAAAAACGCCCTTTACATTTTTTGAAGACATAACCCAACTTCTTAGGTTGAATATAGATATAACAAAAATATATATGAAAATATTAATCTAT
This sequence comes from Formica selysi, assembly GCA_009859135.1. NCBI lineage: Eukaryota > Metazoa > Arthropoda > Insecta > Hymenoptera > Formicidae > Formica > Formica selysi. Next base: position 3,921,273 of record CM020805.1, read on the forward strand.
TTTATCCTCAAATACATATTTAATAATATTTATAATTTAAGAAAGAAAGATTATCTTAAAAATGTTAATATTGAAAAAATGCTATCTCTTTGAAATCCAGAGCACGCAGTGGCACGCAGTTCACACTAGAACATAGGGTCTCTAGTTCACACGTACGTTGCTTGCGCATGTGTGCGGCTTTCGTAAAATATCTTAAATGGCACGCTTGCTAGAGACTTTAGAGATATCTATAAAGAGATATCATAAAGAGCTCTTCTGAAAGATATCTCACAAAAAGATAACTTACTGATATCATTTCTAAGAAAATTTAATTAAGTCTTTAAAAAGTCCTCTTAAAGAGCTCATCCTCTCAATAATGCTCACTGGGATAATTAATAACTTAAATATACAACTAAATACTTAAATATATAACGCTCATGCATGGAGAAATTCAGATTATCGCATTTAATACGTGTTCTTATCATATCATTTAATTGTTAATAACTTTGTAATAAACAATGAGCAACGGCTAAAATTTTTGCAAGTTACTTAGAGTCATGTCCTTGACAACATATGTCAAGGTCATTGAAATCGGTGAGGTCGGCGCTAATATCAAGGTTTACCCTTCTTTTTTATGATTCATTTAATGAAAGTTTAGGAATAATAGCAAGTTGATTTAATAGCAATTATTTTCTACTTTTGTATCCTTCTATTTTATTTATTGTTTAATTTAATAATTATCATATAAGAGAGAAATTGTGAAAGCAGTATTTTTTATTTTGTATATATCTGGGAATTTATTTAAATCTCTATAAAAATATATTCTTTGTCTTTTAATCCATTTCATATCTATCATTTTTTGTTTTAGGGGACCTGAAAAGGCGACACTCGTGGAGCAGCGAAATCGATTATCAACTGGCGAGAACGGAAACTGCAAACATCTCGGGAGAAGACCCCGCTTCCCCAACTTCCTCAAAAGATAACAGAATCTCCTATAAGGTATTATATTAAATTTGTTGTATAACCGCTCCTATCCTCTTCGTAATATCTCTCTTGAAACGAATTATATCTTACGAATATAAAAAAAACAATTATTACACTTTCCTCTTAGAAAGGAATAAAAGATAAAGCTCAAGGATATAATATAATAGAGCAAATTAGACACATTTACAATTAATCACAGAGAAATAATAGGACATTATTACTAATCTATAATTATTATATAATTATTATCTATTATATCTTCTATTGAGGATTAAGTTACAATAATGTAATTGACTGAACGCAATTTTTATGCAACAATTTTAAATTTAAATTGCTCCTTTATTAGAAATTACTTTTCACTTATACTAGCAAATCATTGCTTGCGTTGTGCTACATTGCATCCTATTTTATTATTGCCGCTAGACAAGTGTACTCTCTGACGATCATAAAAGATCTGAGAGCTATGGCCTTTTCGGCTTTTAATGTTACTGCGCTGCACGGTTGCAATTGCAAAGACTGCATATTTCGACGTACATCTGCGTATGTGTCAATGATTCCGATATTTCACAAGTAAAGTTTCACAATTTTATGAGAGATTCATGTAGAAATTTTTTAGATATTTATATTTTTATAACTTAACAAAAAGTTAATCTTTAATTTAATATTAAATTTTTTTAAAATTTTTACACAAACATACATCTTGGAACATGCACACACACACACACACACAAATAAAAGTGTAAGTCCGATTGTGCAATTGTTACGTGATACACCTTGAATAACGCTGATGCCGGTGTTATGCGTTATGACAGTGTGATGAAAACTATGAGATGTATATGACATATATATTATATTTGTGAAACAGATTTTTCCCATTTTTTATAGTGTCAAAATGGAAAATATAATATCGTACTTGGCTTTTATTAACTTATTAAAATTTCTGTTTAAAAAATACAAGTTTCCAGCTAAGAAAATACTTTCAATGATTTATTAGAAAAATAACGGCCTTAATGGGTTTATAATATTCAGAATTTTTCATTTAAAAGACTATAAAAGTTTGGCGCATCCGAAATTATTTTTTCGATACTGTTCAGTTTTCCCAAAATATTTTACTTCACACATACACAGACACACACACACAAAATATAAACTTTTTTACATACTGACAACTTAAGAAAAGAATGGACTTTTATATTTTTAATATAAAAATCTTAATATTAATTTTTTATTTGTTATTTTTCATATATTTAATATAAAAATCTTAATATTTATGTTTTTATTTGCATTATTAATTGCAACATTTTATAATATACATTTTTCTTTGTATATCATATATTATATATCGTCCGTGCGCGTGCATACGTGTCAATATATAATATCAATACTGATCAATACATCATGTTGAAACTTTATGCACTTACATTGAACACATTATATATTCTTATTTATCTGACAAATGATATTAACGATAGTTGATGTATTTGCTTAAAATCTCTTCTTTTATGTGTTTCTTCAATATCTTCGTTTTCACAATTCACATTTTCATTCAAAACACACATCGAATGTAAATAATTTTCCTCCTTTTCCCCATTTTTCTTTTATTCTCTGGATTCTGCGCTCAAAAGATTTATAATTATTTTATTTTATCTTGGATCTTGGGACAAAAGTGCTGGATAAAAAAGAAAGTAGATACAGAAGAGGAAAGAGAGGAAGAGGAGGACTAAAAATCATAAGAAGAAATATTCGTGTCGTATTTTTAGATCATATAATAAGCACGTGCGGCTGTTCGTTCTCTTTTGTCTCGATGACTCGTGCATATCGTAAATGGGTATGATGTGATTATGCCTCTCTCGCGGAACAGCCATAAAAGATCCCACCAAGGACGCGAGCGGATTGATTCCGCAAACGACCCCGCAAGAACGAATCCTGCGGCTCATCACTGTCGTTCTGGTTTTACTTTTTCATGTGAGATTTCTTTCTATGAATTTTTATGACAATTTTTTTTATTTTTTAAATTTTATTTTATTAAAATATTATTTTAAAAAATTAAGAATGTATTTGAGACAGGCTACACTTGAGAAAAAATAATTTTTAGTTAAATATTTATTTAAAAAAAAGTTGGGCCTAGATGATTAAAGAATCTATGAATTAAAAATTATTCCTGTAATATAAATAATTGCTTTTACAAAAATTCTTTATAGATTTAATTAAAATGCGATTAAATAAATATTTTTAATAATTTTTTATCTTTGTATATATGCTTTATATATAATAAATAATTTTAGAAGATACAATGCGCGCTTACGTTTGTCAGAATTGATAAAATTTAAATTTAAATAAAACTTTGCTCCATATAAGCAATATTATATAATTATAATTGATTAACTTCTTAAGTTTAATTAAATTATATCATCTAAATCTGAAATTAAATCTTAAATCTAAATTAAATTACACATTGCATTTAATAAAATTTTCTTTCTAATAATTTTGTCACATTTTTAAATAATTTGAAAGATCTTGAAAGAAAAAAGCAAAGAAGTATAAATGTGTAAAGACACCCTGTATATGTATATATGTGTCTGATATTGACCATATGATCTCTCATGTGCAGGTAAAGCAGGTGAAACCGAGGAGAAAAGTCCTTACCATTTTGTTACCTAAAAGTACCTTTTTGTGATTTTCGTAATAATTATTGAGAAATTAATTAAAAAACATCGACCAATTTGCGCGAATATAAACATGCGGCGAGAAAGGACGGCCCAGAGACAACCCAAAAGTATACGGTCGCTAGGCGCGCGCAACGAAGTTTTGGGAGGAGCGCTCTACAAATGACAACGGTTACGTACGAGCGGTACATAACGATGGATTTTCGCGTTCTAGCAACTGCACATCAATGGGTTGTTCCTTTTTACTGCGCGTTTATACTCGTGCGAATTGGCTGATCTTTTTTAATTAATTTCTCAATAATTATTACAAACATCGCAAAATGGTAAAGGACTTTTCTCCTCGGTTTCACCTGCTCTATTTGCGCACGAGAGGTGATACGGTTATTGTCGGATATCCTGTATATAGCTACAATTGGTGATGTATATTTAAAATAACGATTATAATTATATATGCAAATTTTTTATAAGCAAATATTGAATTATTATAATCGTCTATGTTAATGTTTGCAACGGATAAATAACGCAGATTCCGTAAAAAGAAAAAATGCAGGAAAGTATAAGAAGTGCAGTGAAAATCTCGCGTACTTTGAACAGAAGAGATTTTGAACAGAATGGCATCCTTTGTAATCGAGAAAAATTGAAAGAATCTCTCATAAAGAAGATAAAACTGATGAGGCATACAAATGATGGCATGACAATTAGAGAGAGCCGAGATCTTATAATAATATTTAACCACGCAATACACGCGTAAAGTGGAAGTGAAGAAAGTACGACAAGAAGATAAAGTGGAAGAAAGGTAGGTTAAGACTGCAAACTCTCGGACGTTTCGGTACAAAGAAGAGGAAGGATACGTGGAGGAAATGGCAGGCAAGGATTTGCTCGGGGTCAATAGGGTTAAATATTTCGTGGATAGAAACTTCACCGTTTCGTGATGAAGCTCCGAGAAAACGTAGAAACGTGTAATCTTTATACGAATCTTGAATATATATATACGAGGGTGGATCAATAAGTACCCGTGTTAGGAAGGAAGACGCAAGTTTTTCACAAATTTTTTTTTTTATTTTTCAATGTAATCTCCTTTTAGGACGATACACTTTTCCCAACGTCCCTGCCATTTCTTTAACCCCTCCAAAAAATACAATCTCTTCGGTAACCACGTCTGCCGGGCGGCCTGGGCGCTTCTCATCAAAAACAGATGTACGGCCATGTTTGAATTCGTTGAACCAATATCTCACGGTTGTCATAGATGGTCCCCATAGACAGCATCCAACTTCGCTTTTATTTCTTCGCATGTTTTCCATCCAAAAATAAAAAGCGAATTACGGATCGATATTGCTCTTTTTCCGTTATATCGAAAAACACCAAACACGTTTAATACAAATGGCTGCCAAATCAAAACTAACCTATGAATCAGTTTGAAATTTGGTATGGCGTCGTTTGACAGATGGTAGTACACGATGGTAATGCCAACTTCCCTCAGCAAAGCCACTTGTCTTCAAACACGGGTACTTATTGATCCACCCTCGTATATATATATATATATATATATATATATATATATATATATATACATATATATGTATATATATGTAACATTTTCTTCTTATACTTGAATTAGATAAATGAATATTGTGAATATTAAAAAAAATTATTGCGTCAGAATATTTATTCTGACTTATTTTATAGACTCACATTATTGTATTTATTGTTTAGTAGTTAGCGCATTCTGTCTTTTGATTAATCTTTTCGGTTAATTTGGTTTGTATCTCGTCTGTGTGTGTGTAAGAAAATTATTTACTTTCTATTAATTTTGAGATATTTTTATCTTTACGTTTAATATTGTTTTTTTTTTAAATTGCTTCCTTGATTACTCATATTAGAAATTGATTTCTCTCTTCGCTAAGTTTTTGTTTATATGCATACATGCACACGTATATGCGCGAACATTTGTGATGTGTGTGTTTTCCTTTTTTTATGTAGTTATTTACGATTTCTAAAAAGAGAAATGTCATTAATCTTTAATATGCATCAATGAGTTTATCAGAACTGCGAAGCGGTATCTGCTAGCTGTTAAACACAGAATAAAAAATCTCTGAAAAAAGCAAGATTTTCATCGATTGAATGATAGATGATAGATAGGGAGAACCGTTTAAGAGTACACGTATATGCAAGTATGATAGTAGTCTACAACGATCTATAAATTTTACCCCGTTTATAAGACTGCGAGTTATTCCTCGCTCTTTCTCATTGTCAGATCTTATTATCTGATGCCAAAAGTCAAAATAGTCGAGTTCATTAATTGTCGCTTCATCTCATTTTCGTCTCACGCTCTTTGTCGGCGAGTTGTTAAAACACTCCATCCGTATGCCTTTATCTTATAAAATCATAATCAATTTCGAATTAAATCACCATATAATTGAAAAACACAAATTACGCGCTGTATCACGCTTCTACAAATAATATACATATACAATCTAGCCATTTTAATTGCACTTTATATATACAGGGTGTTTGATAATAATTGCCCCACCCGTAATGTGCAGGTAGAGCGGGTTAAACTAAACAGGAAAGTCCTATATCATTTTGCGATTTTTGTAATAATTATTGAGAAATTAATTAATAAAGATCGACCAATTCGCGCGAGTATAAGCGCGCAGCGAGAAAAGACAACCCAAAAGTAGACGCGCGACAAAGTTTTGGAAGGAGCGCTCTACAAATGACAACAGTTACGTACGAGCGGTACATAACAATGGATTCTCGCGTCCTAGCAACTACATATCAATGCCGCTCATATCAGGCCGTTCTTTCTCACTGCGCGATAATACTCGCGAATTGGCCGATAATTCTTTAAATTAATTTCTCATTAATTATTACGAAAATCGCAAAACAATAGAGGACTTTCCTATTCGGTTTAACCCGCTCTATCTGCACATTACGGGTGGGGCGATTATTATCAGACACCCTGTATACAGGGTGTCCCAGACCCCCCGTACACCCCTTTTAAAATGAAAATAAATGGCTTTTATCAAAAATCGCGAACATTTTTTAAGTAAATCGGGTATGCTCTATCGAATGGTGATATTTTCAACTTTTGATTCCGACCGGAAATACACCATCCGGACCGGAAGTTGAATTTTTTGATGGAAACATAGTACTTTTTATTACAGACTCGAATTGTACGTAAAAAAATAAGAAACTTTTGTATCAAACGTTTTTTCTGAAAGTGCTTCTGTCAACCTTAAAATTGACTATGAAAGTAACTGTCATTAGTTACGCGACAGGAACATTTGAAGTTCATAATTTCATCACGGTTACTTTCAAGGTCAATTTTAAGGTTGACAGAAGCACGTTCAGAAAAAATATTTGATACAAAAATTTCTTATTTTTTCACGTACAATTCGAATCTGTAATAAAAAGTACTATGTTCCAATCAAAAAATTCAACTTCCGGTCCGGATGACGTATTTTCGGTCGGAATCAAAAGTTGAAAATATTACCATTCGATAGAGCATACCCGATTTATTTAAAAAATGTTCGCGATTTTTGATAAAAGCCATTTATTTTCACTTTAAAAGGGGTGTACGGGTGCTCTGGGACTCCCTGTATATACAGGATGGACCAATTTAAACAATCGAACCGAATATATCAAAAACTGAGCCCTATAGACAAAAATGTTTCAGACAAAAGTTGCATGGTTTCGAGGAGGCCATATGATGAAAATATGGACTTGACCTTGAGTGACCTTTTTAAGACCAGGTCAATGTGATCGATGTTTTCTTAAACGGAAACCCCCATTTTTTATTGCATATTCTTGTAGCTTATCTCGAGAGCTTTTCAAAACACTATAATAAAGTATTTTTTCATTAAGTACTTTTTGAGTTATTTTAAATTTTAATCTGACATATTTTGATATAAAAAATAAAATATCTCATAAAATATTTAGTTTTCGATAATCTTACCGTAATACTTTTATGTACAGAATAATGAGACAAATCAATTAGCGTAAAAAAAAAAATAATCGTTTAAAAAAAACAAATAATTACATACTTTTTCTTGAAAACAATTTTTTTTTTACTCTAATTGATTTGTCTCATTATTTTGTACATAAAAATATTACGGTAAGATTATCGAAAACTAAATATTTTACGAGATATTTTATTTTGTATATCAAAATATGTCAGATTAAAATATAAAATAACTCAAAAAGTACTTAATAAAAAAATACTTTATTATAATGTTTTGAAAAGCTCTCGAGATAAGCTACAAGAATATGCAATAAAAATGGAGGTTCCAATTTAAAAAATTCAATGTGACCTTGATATGACCTTAACAATGTCACCCAAGGTTTAACTAATATTCCTATCTCTTTTCCTCCTCAGAACCAAACAATTTTTGTCTAAAAAGTTTCCTTCTAAAACTAACAGGTTTTGAGATATTTGCCTGTTAAGATTAAAAAGACTTACCCTGTATATACATATATATACAGGGTGTCCGACAAGTAAGTGACCAAACGAAAGGTGGAGGTAGATTGGGTCAAACTGAAAAGAAAAGTCCTATACCATTTTGCGATTTTTGTAATAATTATTGAGAAACTAATTTTAAAAAATCGACCAATTCGCGCGAGTATAAGCGCGCAGCGAGAAGAAACAACTCAAAAGTAAGCGCGCGACAAAGTTTTGGGAGGAGCGCTTTACAAATGATAACAGTTACGTACGAGAGCAGTACATAACAATGGATTCTCGCGTCCTAGCAACCACATATCAATGCCGCCCATATCAGGCCGTTCTTTCTCATCGCGCGGTAATACTCGCGCGAATTGGTCGATCTTTTTTAATTAATTTCTCAATAATTATTACGAAAATCGCAAAATGATACAGGACTTTTCTTTTGAGTTTGACTTGTCGGACACGCTATATATACAGGGTGGTCCTCGTAACGGTCGCCACGATTTTTAAGACACTTACAATAATCTGACATAAAAAAGTCATAAACAGAAATTTATCAGTTTCTAACCGGCAACAAATTGCAATAATAAAAATTGACCAAACATTTTTTTTCCATAAAAAAGCAAGGTCACCTTCAATTTTTTAAGTGGAACTGCCTACTTTTTATTGCATATTCTTGTAGCTTATCTCGAGAGCTTTTTAAAACATTATAATAAAGTATTTTTTCATTAAGTACTTTTTGAGTTATTTTATATTTTATTCTGACATATTTTGATATAAAAAATAAAATATCTCGTAAAATATTTAGTTTTCGATAATCTTACCGTAATACTTTTATGTACAGAATAATGAGACAAATCAATTAGTAAAAAAAAAAATAATTGTTTTTAAGAAAAAGTATGTAATTATTTATAATGTATTTTTTTAAACAATTATTCTTTTTTTTTTAAACTAATTGATTTGTCTCATTATTCTGTACATAAAAGTATTACGGTAAGATTATCGAAAACTAAATATTTTACGAGATATTTTATTTTTTATATCAAAATATGTCAGAATAAAATATAAAATAACTCAAAAAGTACTTAATGAAAAAATACTTTATTATAGTGTTTTGAAAAGCTCTCGAGATAAGCTACAAGAATATGTAATAAAAAGTAGGCAGTTCCATTTAAAAAATTGAAAGTGACCTTGCTTTTTTATGGAAAAAAAAATGTTTGGTCAATTTTTATTATTGCAATTTGTTGCCGGTTAGAAACTGATAAATTTCTGTTTATGATTTTTTTATGTCAGATTATTGTAAGTGCCTTAAAAATCGTGGCGACCGTTACGAGGACCACCCTGTATACAGGGTGTCCGGTAAAGATTGTGCCAACGCTCGTGAGCGGCTAGAGCACAGTAAACTGAACAGAAAAGTCCTGTAATATTTTTTTATATAACGCTTAATAAAGAGTTATTATTGAGTAAAATCTGGTCAATTAGCGCCGATTTTTAGCCGGACGCACGTCGGTGAGCCGCCCGCCTGATAGTATGCAGCGGCGCACACTTCACAGCGCGGGGCTCACTGACGTGCGCCCGGCTAAAGGTTGGCGCTGATTGGCCAGATTTTACTCAATAATAATTCCTTTATTACGCGTTATATAAAAAAATGTTACAGGACTTTTCTGTTCAGATTACTGTGCTCTACCCGCTCACGAGCGTTGGCACAATCTTTACCGGACACCCTGTATACATATTTATTCTTGCGTTACCAACTTTGGCTGACGGAGGACATATTTTCTAGGAATATGGCCGTTCGTTGCAGACGGTGGACCTGGTGGCGGATTGTCCATTGCAAATTGTGACAGGTGGCTCGATATTACCGTCATCCTCGAAATCGTCTACGCTCTTGCCGTCTTCGACGTTTGCCGCGTCGACGACGAGCATGGGGCAACGACCGAGCACTCTGTTGCGCCCCAAGATCTCGCTTACCTGGGTCTTACGTGGCCAACAGCAATCTGAGCCCGATGGCGCCTATCCGATCACTAATGGCAACGGAAGTAAAATCCCTTTATTCTATTTCTTTATTCTTATTACGTTTTTTTTAATTCAAGTTATTAAAGTTTAGTTTGTCGTTGTCGAGGGAAAAGTGGAGGATGCATTTTGCAATTGCAAATTATTACATATTAAAATTGTTTTAATAATACAATATTAATAACTTTTATAAAAGAGGCTAAAATTGAATCCTTATAAAAATCTTTTTATCATACAGAAATGTGTATGTGACATCTTTTATAATATAATGTATTATCCCATTGTATATATACAGGGTGTCCTAGACCACCCGGACACCCCTTTTCTTTCAAAAACTAAGCATTTTAGAGAAAAACGTTTTGAACAAAAATTGTATGGTTTTGAGGGGAACATAAGATGGTGTCATTGGTTTGACCTTGGGTGGCATCGTTAAGGTTAAGTCAAGGACACCTTTAATTTTTTAAATGGAATCTCCTATTTTTATTGCATATTCTTATAGCTTATGTCGAGAGCTTTCCAAAACACTATAATAAAGTATTTTTTCATTAAGTACTTTTTGAGTTATTTTATATTTTAATCTGACATATTTTGATATAAAAAATAAATTATCTCGTAAAATATTTAGTTTTTAATAATCTTACCGTAATACTTTTATGTACAGAATAATGAGACAAATCAATTAGTGTAAAGAAAAAAACAAATAATTGTTTAAAAAAATACATTATAAATAATTAAATACTTTTTCTTAAAAACAATTATTTTTTTTTACTAATTGATTTGTCTCATTATTCTGTACATAAAAGTATTACGGTAAGATTATCGAGAATTAAATATTTTACGAGATATTTTATTTTTTATATCAAAATATGTCAGATTAAAATATAAAATAACTCAAAAAGTACTTAATGAAAAAATACTTTAATATAGTGTTTTGGAAAGCTCTCGACATAAGCTATAAGAATATGCAATAAAAAATAGGAGATTCCATTTAAGAAATTAAAGGTGTCCTTGACTTGACCTTAACGATGCCATCCAAGGTCAAACCAATGACACCATCTTATGTTCCCCTCAAAACCATACAATTTTTGTTCAAAACGTTTTTCTCTAAAATGCTTAGTTTTTGAAAGAAAAGGGGTGTCCGGGTGGTCTAGGACACCCTGTATATACAGGGTGGCCCCGAACGTTCCAGCCAGACTTTGAGATCTTATAGGAAATTTAATTCTGAACAAAAAATTTCCTATAAACATGGGTCGAAAAATGCTTTCTTAGGGCCAATTTCACCAAGTCCGGTTAGATTAACCGGCGGTTAAAATTAGCAGGATGGCCAACAGAAAATAGAGGTGAAGGAAAACCAAGCATTCATATAATTTCAGTTGGAACCCTGCTAATTTTAACCGTCGGGTAATCTAACCGGACTTGGTAAAATTGGCCCTTAAGAAGTTATCGCTCAAAAACCTCTGAAATCGTGATTATTTTACACATTTTTCCAAATATCATGGAAAATGTGCGTCTTTTAACAAAAAGTACCGAAACAAAAGTTGTAGAAAATTAAATTATCTTTCAAATGAGATCAAAATGTTTGTTGTACGTTCCATAGATTTTGATATAACCAGTTTCAAACGTACAAAAAGTCTCATCAAAGTACAATCGAGTCTCGTGAACATCTGATCCAACAAATAAATACGACTTTTGATTGAATAAAGTTGAATCAGGAGGAAATCCGTAAAGCGACTAGATCGGTCATTACTCGATGCTGAAAGTGTATTGGAGCTAGGCGGGGACATTTTGAGAACAGTTAGTTTTTTCACGTCTTTATTCATTTTCTACTATTACGTGCTATTTTAGTTTAAAAAAATTTATTTTATTCTCATAAAAGAAAAAGATTTTTATTTTTTATTTTTATCGTTTTTTCAAGAAATTTATTAAGTTTCATTTTCTTTTTATTTCATTTTTTTTCACCTTTTGCTCTTCCTTTGCATCAGAGGTTTTTGAGCGATAACTTCTTAAGGAAGCATTTCTCGACCCATATTTATCGGAAATTTTTTGTTCAGAATTAAATTTCCTATAAGATCTCAAAGTCTGGCTGGAACGTTCGGAGCCACCCTGTATATACAGGGTGGTCCATTTTAAAAGAGCCAGTCAAATATCTCGAAAAATATGGAAGATACGGAAAAACGTTTCAGACAAAAGTTGTTTGGTTCGAAGGGGGACATAAGATGGTGCAATTGATGTGATCTTGGATAGTCATTTGAAAGTCACATAAAGGTCACTTTCAATTTCTTAAATGGAAACCCCCATTTTTCATTGCATATTCTTATAACTTATGTCGAGAGCTTTCAAAAACACTATAATGAAGTATTTTTTGATTAAGTATTTTTTGAGTTATTTTATATCTTAATCTGACATAATTTGATATAAAAAATAAAATATCTCGTAAAATATTTAGTTTTCGATAATATTACCGTAATACTTTTATGTACAGAATAATGAGACAAATCAATTAGTGTAAAGAAAAAAACAAATAATTGTTTTAAAAAATACATTGTAAATAATTACATACTTTTTCTTAAATATAATTATTTCTTTTACACTAATTGATTTGTCTCATTATTCTGTACATAAAAGTATTACGGTAAGATTATCGAAAACTAAATATTTTACGAGATATTTTATTTTTTATATCAAATTATGTCAGATTAAGATATAAAATAACTCAAAAAGTACTTAATCAAGAAATACTTTATTATAGTGTTTTGGAAAGCTCTCGACATAAGCTATAAGAATATGCAATAAAAAATAGGGGATTCCATTTAAGAAATTAAAGGTGTCTTTGACTTGACCTTAACGATGCCATCCAAGGTCAAACCAATGACACCATCTTATGTTCCCCTCAAAACCATACAATTTTTGTTGAAAACGTTTTTCTCTAAAATGCTTAGTTTTTGAAAGAAAAGGGGTGTACTGGTGGTCTAGGACACCCTGTATATATATGTGCGTGTGTGTGTGTGTTAATAATAAAATTACGTAAAATCTTGTTCATGAAGATGCGCACAGTGATCGAGATCTCTTATCTCGCGGCGACAAAGAAAGATCCTCGGGAAGAAGCGTCAAATGCTTCAAGGAAAAGGATGTTACTGACAAGGAGAATATCGACAACAAGAAAAACGTTGAGAAACGCGAAAAGAAAATTCTGCACAGAATTGAAAAGGTAATTGTATATATATAATCTCAATCTAGATAAATTTTCTTTTAATATATAAACAGCTTGTCCTTGCTGACAAAGGACATTCGGCAACGCGAAAATTCAAAAAAATCTGAAACTTTGCATAATTATATAGTAAGTTTTAATAACGAAACGATTTTTTGTTGATGCTAAAAAATGGTTTTAGGGATAAAAACAACCACTTAAAAAATTGATTTTTACATTCCAAAGCGAATATCATCGAAACGAAAAGAAATATGAAAAAATGGTTTAGACAAAAGTTTTATGGTTTAAAATGTACTTTACAATGGCGTACCTGGATTTTTCAAAAATGATAAAATTTTTCAAAATACCCCACCATCCATTACATTTTTTTAACATTTTGAAAAATTTTTCAGATTGTATTAAAGCTTATGTTGCCAAATTCAACCATGTATGAAAAAGTTATGTTGCGGAAATTAATTCTTGAGAAATAAAATAAAAACACACATTACCTATACTTATACTAATCTTATTCGCTCGCTGTTTTATGATGACTTATCTCTTTTTTCTTTTCTTCATAACGTATCGTAATACACGATAACGATTCTGAATATCAGTAATAATATTTGTAGCAGACCCTGTTATATAAATCATATTTATATATGTAACATATATTATAACAAAGTAATAGGAAAAATCACATAAAAACTTTTTGCGATTTTCTTTCGACCGAAGGTAAATGTATTATGTTCTTTTTATTAATAAATTGTATCGTATATTATATTAGTATCATGTTATCTCATATACAGGGTGAGTCATTTTAATCAATACACGCAAATATCTCGTAAAGTAAGCAAGATGGAAAAAAATGTTTTATACAGAAGTTGTATGATTCAGAGGGAGACACATGATGAAAATATGGACTTGACCTTGAATGACCTTTTTAAGGCCAAGTCAATGTGATTGATGTTTTCTTAAATGGAACCCTTATTTTTTATTGCATATTCTTGTAGCTTATCTCGAGAAGTGTTTTTCAAAACACTAATGAAGTATTTTTTCATTAAGTACTTTTTGAGTTATTTTATGTTTTAATCTGACATATTTTGATATAAAAATAAAATATCTCGTAAAATATTTAGTTTTCGATAATCTTACCGTAATACTTTTATGTACAGAATAATGAGACAAATCAATTAGTATAAAAAAAATAATTGCTTTTAAGAAAAAATATGTAATTATTTACAATATATTAATATAAAAAAAATAATTGTTTTTAAGAAAAAGTATGTAATTATTTACAATGTATTTTTTTAAAGAATTATTTGTTTTTTTCTTTACACTAATTGATTTGTCTCATTATTCTGTACATAAAAGTATTACGGTAAGATTATCGAAAACTAAATATTTTACGAGATATTTTATTTTTTATATCAAAATATGTCAGATTAAAATATAAAATAACTCAGAAAGTTCTTAATGAAAGAATACTTTATTATAGTGTTTTGAAAAGTTCTCGAGATAAACTACAAGAATATGCAATAAAAATGGGGTTTTCCATTTAAGAAAACATCGATCACATTGTCTTGGCCTTGAAAAGATCACTCAAGGTCAAGTCCATATTTTCATCATGTGTCCCCCTGAACCCTACAACTTTTGTATAAAACATTTTTTTCCATCTTGCTTACTTTACGAGATATTTGCGTGTATTGGTTAAAATGACTCATCCTGTATATATCTTTATCATATATATATATATATATATATATATATATATATATATATATATATATATATATATATTACATTGCGTAAACTATTTTTCATTTTAATATCAATCTGCCAATGAAATTTGATTTTAAACATCACGCCATAAAGTTTATCGAAATGTTATCTTCATTTTGATATAAAAGCCGTACGTTTCCGCATTTCACTCATTGTCTGACATGATTTAAACAATTATTGTACGATTCAAGTTAACTGAAATTTAATGCGATTATGAGTTCTAAATTAAAGTTTTATATACAAAATAAATCCAAGAGGTGATTTCTTAAATTAACTCCTTACGGAAGACGAATCTCTTGTGCTGGTGACAACAGAACAATTTGTGTTAAAATGCCAAGAATAAATATAGCAAATGTTATAAATTTATTAATCACAATGTTTAACATTGCAAATTTTGCTGTCTTACCTATTAATTACCGTGAAATTGAACTTCATGATACCATTTCCGATCTAATAAAAAAATGCTGTAAATGATGATGTTGCGATTGAATTCGAATGAGATGATGATTTTGATCCGTCGGAACCGCACGATGTACAATTTGTGGACGTGTATGATATTGATGCTGAAGAAGATAATTATGAAGACGAAGTTTGTATTGTGGATAACGAAGGTGGAAATGTAAGCTTAAATTACAAAAGAAAAGTAGTTGAATCTTAGAACAATAGACAAAAAGGACATTTATCTATTACTGCTGTACAGAATCGTTTTAGAAAGGTAAAATTTAATTCAAACCAAAAAATATTATGAGCTGAACGAGTAAGTAGATGTGCGTTGTGTATAAATTAATAAACGATAACGGAAACAGAAAGATGTTTCAGACTTATGCACATTATTTACATTGCATATCTGCGATCGTTTATCTACGATTATCTGCGTTAGTTCATTAATCTATTTATTTTTGAATTAGATTTTCTAAATATCAAACTTCCTTTTTTTTGATAAAATCTATTTTGCAATTGCATAGATGGAAAAAAAATGTAATGCGCGAAAGGTCAAACAGAAACAAACTTGTATTTATTGCCAAATATATACTAACGCAATTCCAAGAAGCTATTGATAGAGGATCTATCATTCACGACATAGATTTGCGAAAATGAGTATTACAAACGAAAAAGCAAATAGAGTTCCCTTTATTTAGAGCAGGAAATTGGTAGATATGGAATTTTAAAAAAGCACATTGCATTGTATCACATAAAATAACAAGTTTCAAAACCCGATCTTCTCATTCGCAACTGATGTAACAATAAGTCAAAGTGCAGAGGAATTTGTGAGACAGGTTAAACCACATATTGATGTAATCGGTACAGGATCAATTTATAATACAGATGAAAGCGGCTTTAATTTAGAAATATATTCTGGAAGAACATTAACTAATGTGGGAGTAAAAAAAAGTCGAATCTACTATTCAATCTTTATCTTCTATGACTCATAGCTATATTATTATGCCCATTATATCTGCAGATGGACATCCTCTTTCACCTCTGTATATAGTACTAAAAGCATCTAGTGGAAAATTTGGACCACGAGTAGAAGAAACTTTGTTTAAACCTTTTAATGTTTACATTACGGGTTCAAAATCAGGAAAACTCACAAGCCAATATTTCAAAAATTGGTTTGAAGAAGTATATTTACAAAATACTGGGGAAAAAAGTTTGCTATTGCTTAATTCATGGACAAGACATTGTCCGGAACAATTAAAAGAATTTATATTAGCAGACAAACAAGTAAATATTTTAACAATACCAAAAAAACAATTGCTTTTGTACAACTTTTAGATGTTTTCTGTTTTAGAATTTGGAAAAATTTTGTTCGATGTTTTTCTGATAATATTATTTTAAATAATTATGACATAAATTTACATTCACTAATAATATAATAAAACTACAAAGTTTAACATCATCAACTTTCTTCTCCAAGATTTGAAACTGTATTTAAATATGATTGATACAAAAGTGGATATTTATCAACGCGGCCTGAAAAGTTTGATAATCCAATAAATTTTTGTTATTTTAAAGAAAAAAAGACATACCAAGATGCAGTATTTGTGGTAAAAAGGCTTTTATACGTTGTGCATGATGCAAAGAATATTTTTGTTTTGGACATTTCTTTGAACAATATCATTATTGTAACAATTACATAAAATAAATAATATTTTGATAATTAATTTAATTTAATTTTAAAATTAATTTAATTCTTGTTGATGAAAATTTTATAAAACATTTAAACATTTTTCGAATATTATTATGCTTCTATATCTTGAATTGAAATTTAATTTGCAAAATATCATTTTAAAATTATATTTATTTAAAATTATAATTTTCAATATTATTCAAATATTACAAGACTTTCATTCCGTTTTTTATATTAGTATGATATAATATATATAGAATAATATGTATAGAACATAATATGTATAGAAAGATTATTTACGTAACTGGGCTACAAATGTTATTACTAATATTCAGCATCATTATCGTGTATTGAGAAACCTTACGAAGAAAAGAGAAAAGAGATAAGTCGTCATAAAACAGCAAGCGCGCGCGAATAAGATTAGTATAGGTAGCGTGCGTCTATTTTATTTCTTAAGAATTAATTTCCGCAACATAACTTTACCATAAATGATTGAATTTAGCATAACATAAGCTTTAATATAAATTGACAATTTTTTCAAAATATTAAAAAAAAAATGGATGGTGGGGTATTTTGAAAAATTTTAACGCCTATATTAATATTATTTATCCTGAAAATTATATATTAAATAAGTAATATTTGTATACATACATACATACATATATATATGTATATATACAGGGTGGGCTAAAAGTCTAGATACAGTCGAATATCTCGTAAACAATGCAATTCTGGAAAGAAAGTTTTAAACAAAAGTTGCATGGTTTCGAGGTGGTCATAAGATAAAAATACTTGACTTGACTTTGAGTGACCTTTTCAAGGTGAGGTCAATGTGATTGATGTTTTCTTAAATGGAACCCCCATTTTTTATAGGATATTCTTGTAGCTTATCTCAAGAACTTTTCAAAATACTAATGAAGTATTTCTTCATTAGGTACTTTTTGAGTTATTTTATATTTTAATCTGACATATTTTGATATAAAAAATAAAATATCTCGTAAAATATTCAGTTTTCGATAATCTTACCGTAATACTTTTATGTACAGAATAATGAGACAAATCAATTAGCGTAAAAAAAACAAATAATTTATTGTGGATAATTACATACTTTTTCTTAA
Organism: Formica selysi; assembly: GCA_009859135.1. Classification (NCBI taxonomy): domain Eukaryota; kingdom Metazoa; phylum Arthropoda; class Insecta; order Hymenoptera; family Formicidae; genus Formica; species Formica selysi. Next base: position 3,939,574 of record CM020805.1, read on the forward strand.
AAACAATTATTTTTTTTATACCAATTGATTTGTCTCATTATTCTGTATATAAAAGTATTACGGTAAGATTATCGCAAATTAAATATATAACGAAAACTAAATATTTTACAAGATATTTCATTTTTTATATCAAAATATGTCAGATTAAGATATAAAATAATTCGAAAAATACTTCATGAAAAAATACTTTATTACAGTGTTTCGAAAAGCTCTCGAGCTAAGCTACAAGAATATGTAATGGAAAAGGGGGGTTTCCACTTAAGAAATTAAAGGTGACCTTCACGTGACCTTCAAATGACTATCCAAGGTCAAACCAAGGTCACCGTTGTACGTCCCCCTCTAGACCATACAACTTTTATTTGAAAAGTTTTTTTGTATAATTGCATATTTTCGAAATATTTGCCTCTTAAGATTAAAAAGACTCACCCTGTATCAAGCGACGCGGTAACGACGCGATGCCAAGTATATAAAAAAATTCTTTCCGGCTTGTCAACGGTTTCTCCTATGTATAGGGGCAGCGGCGTTATCAAATAGCTTATCCGGAATTTTACGTCTAATAAACTTTCGATTAAAATACCTCAGGAACTAAAGCCGCAGTCAAAAACCTAACTGCACTTTTCTTATAGAATGTGGATACAAGCTTTTGATGGCTTTCGCAAGCGACCAGTTTGAATAAGATTGATGCAATCAATCCTGAGCTACGATAATCGTATACCAGAATGTGATACTTTTGGTCTTTCAGGTTCAGTTTCAGATCCAGTCGCTCACGTACATATGCTCGCACGCACACACGCAAAGGGATTTTGTCCCTCAAGCGGCGTTCATATCGTTCATGTACGATTATTCGCTTGAGTATGCAGAACGCTTTAAGAGACAAGATCATGTGGATGCGTGTACATACGTGTGAGATGTTTATATTTTATAAGAGTACGCGCGGAGTATAATGCGACAAAAAGAAAAGTGATAAAGTGATTAACGGTTATGAGAATATCGCGTAATAGTGCAATACAAGGAAGAAAAGTGATAAAGTGGAAAGAAATTATTAACGCGGAATAGTGCAAGAAAGAGAAGTGATTTCTTGTAATCACATTGAGCAAAGTTAGGTTATATTAGCGAAATTGAACAAATGCTTTATTACACGCAATGCTTGAATCTATGCATTATCAATTAATATATTTGTGATTTGTTGGGAAATGATTATGGAGGCATTGAAGGAATATTTGAAGATTTTGGCTGGCCATGTTTTCGATAAGCTGGTAATTATATGCGTGAACGCGCATTCATGTACACAGTGCATTCAAAAAGTTCGGGGACTGATTTTTTTCTGGACATACTGACTGCGCTATCTCTTGGCCTACACTGGGTCTAGTTACTATGATTCCTCTTGAGTTTTGCCATACTTTTTTTGCCGCCATTGAATCAATAGTTTAAAGGTTGTGTGTTCGAAATTTTTAAAATTTTTCACGTTGTCACGATTTTCAAAATAGAACCGTGATTAAGTTTTGTTTTAAATGTGGAAAAACTGCAACAGGAACATATTAAATGATGCAAGATGCATTTGGAAAAGATTGTCTAGCGCGTAGTAAAGTGTTCAGGTTGACATCAGCCCATCCAACAAAATTCTGCGCCGCCATAACGCACTGCTCTCTCTACTCCGATGTCCTCTGTGTCCTCTGAACCTCGCACACACTTTTCTTTTGCCGAGCACATCATGCACGATAGTGTGAACACTTCCCATATTAATTCCGTCCACATTCGACATTCTCGTGGAAGAGCGTCCTTCTCTCGAATCATCCTCAAGCGTTTCACGGCCACTCTTGAACCGTGCATACCACAAGAACACTTTACTACCTGCTAGACAATCTTTTCCAAATGCAACTTGTATCATTTAATATGTTTCTGTTGTAGCTTTTTTACATTTATAACAAAACAATCAAAATTCCATTCTGAAAATCGTGACAACGTTAAAAATTTTTTAAAATTTTGAACGCACACAAACTTTAAACTATTGGTTCAATAACGGCAAAAAAAAATATGACAAAACTTAAGAGGCATCATAGTAACTAGACCCAGTGTAGGCCAAGAGATAGCGCAGTTAGTACGTCCAAAAATAAATTAGTCCCCAAACTTTTTGAATGCACTGTGTATATAATATTTATTTATATTTTATTTATAAATGTAATTAATGCATAATTTTATATATAAATGTAATTAATGCATAATTAATATTTTTAGGTTAACTTACAAATAGCTATGCAATGAGTTTATGTTAAGTAGCAAAATAAATCTGGTAAAAATTCTATCAAAAATATCATAGAAACAACAACATTGAATATACATTTTTATTAATTGGCTTCATAAAGAATAATAAAATGATAAAATCATATCGAACCACTTCTATAGTGTTCACAAATATTTTGCGAATCTGGAATTACTTGCAACTTTTGGTTCTGGAAATTTGAGAATATTTATATTTTATATATAAATGTAATTAATGTGTAATTAATATTTTTAGATCATTTACAAATGGCTAAGCAATGAATTGCTTGTTTATGTTAATATAACAAAACATAACTTGTGAGAATTCTATCATAAATATTACATATACGGTTGAATTAAAAGCATCAGAGTTAGAGCCTGAAATAGAAATGTTAAGCATTAGTCAAAGAAAAGAAATAAGGTAACAATTTTGTTTATAAATTATATAATAAAGGTTATTTATTTTCTTGGACTAAATACTTTAAGGACAAGATTTAGTAAAAGGATTTTTTTTCTATTGCTTTCTATATTTTGATATTTATTCACTTACACAATTTATATTATTATTATTGATTATAAAATTTGTATAGTTTAACTTCTGTATGAAAATTATATCTATAAAATACCTATAAAATACAGTTTAACTTCTGTAAAATTATATCTATAAAAATAAAATTATATCTTATTAAAATTATATCGTGTTTTAAAATCCGTTAAGTGATTGACAAGAAGAGATTAAGCATTATAAGACACGTTGTGATTGTGTTCGTTGAAATTCAATATGGTATAAGCTTTGTAAATATATACTATTTATACGTGTATAATTCCTTCTGAAAAAGAATTTCTTTCCTATTGAATAAATTAAAAAAGAAAACCACATCCATGTATATGTATATTGTATAATGTAATACTTTGTATTTCGCAAAAAAAAATTTAAATTTTAAGTTTTTACAAAATATATAATATATATTGAATCTCTCTCTCTCTCTCTCTCTCTCTCCCTCTCTCCCTCTCCCTCTCCCTCTCCCTCTCCCTCTCCCTCTCCTCCCCTCCCCCTCCCCCTCCCCCTCCCCTCCCCCTCTCCCTCTCCCTCTCTCCCCTTCCCCTCCCCCTCCCCCTTCCCCCTCTCCTTCCTCCTCTCCCCCTCTCCCCTTCTTCCCTCCCCCTCCCCCTCCCCCTCCCACACCCTCTCCCTCTCCCTCTCCCTCTCCCTCCCCTCTCCCTCTCCCTCTCCCTCTCTCTCTCTCTCTCTCTCTCTCTCTCCCTCCCTCTCTCTCTCTCTCTCTCTCTCTCTCTCTCTCTCTCTCTCTCTCTCTCTCTCTCTCTCTCTCTCTCTCTCTCTCTATTTAATATTAAAATACTTAAAATAAATATCTCAAGAAATTAACAAACCCTATCTTTTTGCAAAGTTAACAATGAATTTTGACAAATTTTAACAAATTTAGCAGTTTAGTAAATTTTATATCTAAAAATTGTGGTAATTATTTACTATAACGGACCCAGCTCCAATGACGTTGACCTTGATATATGTTGTCAAGGGCATAAGCCTGAGTAACTTTTCCTTATAACTTAATCGGCGGTCATTGTTTATTAAAAAGTTATTAACAAATAAAGTTTGAGAAATAAAACGTAATTTTTACATGAGTTTGTAATTTCCACGCAAGAAACGAGGTCCATCCGCATCAGAACGTTGTATAACTCAAATCAAATTTTCAGAAATAGGTTTGAGTTAGGTTATATCTTCCGGAAGTGGAGCCCCCCGTAGGGGGGGGCGGAACCCACTGCGTTCACGCATATACTTTCCCATTCACACAACAATCGTGAGGTGAACCTCGCTTCGTGTTGTAAAGCAGTGCTCGGATTTAGTTGCACATTTCGGCCCGATTCTGTGGCTCACGCCTATTGCCCCCCACTCACTGCTCATACGTTAGCGACGAGTCGCCAGATACGCGTAACTAAGGAGCGCGACGCTTTGTCTCAGGAGCGTCCGTATATAAGAATGTCCAAATATAATAGTAAGACAATACTTTTCTAAATGCACCGCGAAAATTCTCAAAAGTAAAAGTTTTTCTTCAATATTTTATATTTCATTGATATAAAATATTGAAGAAAAACTTTTATTTATAGAAAAGTATTGTCTTATTATGATATTTGGGCATTCTTATATACGGACGCTCCTGAGACAAAGCGTCGCGCTCCTTACGCGTATCTGGCGACTCGTCGCTAACGCACGAGCGGTGAGTGGGGGGCAATAGGCGTGAGCCACGGAATCGAGCCGAAATGTGCAACTAAATCCGAGCACTGTTGTAAAGTATATGCGTGGACACAGTGGGTTCTGCCCCCTCCCTACGGGGGGCTCCACTTCCGAAAAATATAACCTAACCCAAATCTGTTTCTGATTTAAAACTAAAATTTGATTCAAGTTACGTTATATAACTCAAACCAAATTTTCGTTTCGAATCTAACTTTAACTTTAAATATCTTAAAAATTATAAGAGACCGCCGATTAAGTCATAAGGAAAAGTGACTCAGGATTATGTCCTTGACAACATATGTCAAGGTCAACGTCATTGGAGCTGGGTCCGTTATAGTAAATAATTACCGTCTATTAAATAAAAATTTACGATTTGGCTGGATATTTATTATAATGTTATTACAATATTTATTATAATGTTTATCACATTTTTGTTGTCTTGATTATTATTATTTGAGAATATAATAATTACTTTTTTTTACTAATAATTTTTCTAAATATTTTTTTTCAAGACTTTCGGCAAAGAATCGATTGGCGAGAGACGATTGGATACTACATTGGAAAAGCACTTTAATAAGAAATTTGTCGATATGAAAGATATAAAGGAGAAGGAGAAAGTGAAGAGAGCCATATCTGAGCCTTCTCTAGTATCTCACGAGTCGATATCAATACCCAGTGGACGAGAGAAGCACCGGCATAGACGAACCAAACGTTCGTACAAGCCTAGATTACCCAATAGATTTGGTTACGAGATCGCTGATCTGGATGCGTTCTTAACTAAGGTGTTTTTTATTATATATCTAAATTCTAACTCTTATTCTTTTAATACAGTCAGTGTTTTATTTCTAATAAATATTAATAAATTTAGCACATATAGGGAAAATCAATATATTTAGTATACGCGCGCACACACACGCGCCTGCACCCGCACACGCACACGCGCGCATAAATATACTAAACATATTGATTTCCCTTATATGTGCTAAATATACTAATATTTATTAGAAATAAAACACTGACTATATTTTATATCACCCTGTATATATATTGTATATACAAAGTGTTTCACAACCTACGTATAATATTTTAATAGCGTATTCTAGAGGCAAAAAAGAGTTAAAAATCTTAATACAAAAATATCGAGGCTACAATAGTTTTTGAGTTATAAGTGATCAAAGTTTGCCAATAATATTGCATAGAATTCGCGTCCTCAGGCTTGTAACTACATTTACATACCCAGACAGCACAAGGATGTCCTTAGGACGTCCAAAGGGCATCCAGGACATACATGTAGGATATCCTGAGGATATCCTATTTTAATCCTCGGATCTCCTCTGGATGTCCTGAGGAAGAATAAATGATAGCCGTACACTATCCTCTGGAGAATCCAGGGAGATCCTGTGGAACATCTTAAGGATTTCTATAGGATATGTTACGGATATTTTTCATACGTTAAAAGGAACAAATTCTAAAATTTAAATATAAATTAAGATTGCGTTCTGTTATTTACTGCCAATACTAAAAATCTAATACTAAAAATAGTTCACGTTTTTTAATATTTGAGGTTTTCGTGCTGTACATGAATATTTTAGGTTTGGCTTCCGGTTTTGAGTTGTGTAATATTTTCAAAACAATCCAATATCTGAATTCCCTATGTTGGGATTGCATCAGAAATTGAACTGATAAAAAATAATTATATTTTTAATTTCCTGTTAGTTGCTCTTTGCAAGCTTTATATAATTCTCATGACCAAATCTCAAATACGAGTTCGCGCGTCGCATAGCGGTAAACAAACGAACTAGCGGTTGAATACTATTTTTTGTAAAGTTTTTGGAATATTGCGCATAGTAACATTTCTCATGAAATATTAAATAAATAATAATTTAGAATATATGAAAATGTGCGCATCAAATTCAATTATTAATATTAAACGAAATTAATGTTAACAATTAATTGCACATGTATATATCCTCTGGAAATCCAAAGGACATCCAATATAATAGACAGGACAGATATCCTACAGACATCCAGGGGTTATCCAATGGACATTTATAGGACATTAATACTTATTACAATACTTAAAATTTCTAAATTATATTAAATAGCCTACATAACCGAAAGTAATCATGTATGCATATTAAATTTTCATAAGATATATTTATAATAATATCTTAAAACATCCTACAAATATCCTGAACCATCCTGGACATATTCAAGATGATCCTGAGGACGTTTTGTGCTGTCTGGGTACATACTGATCTGTCTCTGTTATTGCTGACAAATAAAATAAATAAATTGATTTTCATAAAACTTCTTCGCGCGATCAAAACAAAGATAAATTTTGTTTCTTAATTTGTGAAAATATTAAGTTTATATTTATATTTAAATATAAGGTAAATATGCATGGAAGGTCACACCTCACCGATTTAATCGCCACTTAGATATATTGTAGGAGGGAGTGTTCTGAGTAATTCCCCGCAAGAATCAAGTAGCGGTCGATATTGGTTTAGGAGATATAACAAATTAAAGTTTCACAGTTTTAATGCTATTTTTTACGTATTATAAGAAGAAATAGGTTTGGGTTAGATTATATCTTCCGGAAGTGGAGCCCCCCTGTATAGGGGCGGAACCCATTGCATCCACGCATACACTTTCCCATCCACACAACAATTGTGAGGTAGACCTCGCTTCGCGTTGTAAAGTGGACCAGTGGGTTCCGCCCCCCTACCGGGGAGCTCCACTTCCGGAAGATATAACCTAACCTAACCCAAACCTATTTTCAGTTTTAAAAGTAAAATTGAAGACATGACTCAGAAATTCATGTAATCGCATATTAAAAGTTGTTAACGAACTGCGAGAAATAGGTGAAATCGATTATTGACAAAATATCTATGATCATGTACCTATCCCGTAAATGTAAACAAATACTTTTTTCATGTCTACCCTACAACAAATACAACGTACACAAACTTCACTTTTCCTAATATTACTTTATAATACCCGAGAAAAAGCATTAAAACTGTGAAACTTTAATTTGTTATATCTCCTAAACCAACTCCGACCGCCACTTGATTCTTGCGGGGTATTACTCAGAACTCAGATAGCAAAGTGTCGTCATTATAACGTCGTTTTTTAGTCACTGGTTACGTCAAATTCACCTTTGAAACGACGTAAAAGTGACGTTAGAATGACGGTCCTAAGTCACAGACTGTTGACGTCATATCTATGACGATAAAATGACGACATTTCTCTAATATAAGATGACGTATAAAATTGGTGAACCTTTGGCTACTCAAAATTTACCGTTGTTTCAATAGTACAAATTCACCGGATTTTTAACTCTTTATCAAATAGAATAATAAACATAGAATTATTATAAAATATATTAATGGAATTACAAATGTAATAAATATGATTTTATATACATACATACATACATATATATTGTAACGTTCCGCTTTCGCGAGGCGGAGACAGGACAGCTCGGTCGGGATCCGGGGCTCGTGAAAGGGTAGCGAGACACGAACGCGAATATGTAGTTGTTAAAATATAATTTATTGTACTTTAAGGTGTAGGTCGTACAGTGAGCATGAGTGTATCAGATATGTGTGTGAGCGCGTGGATGTATACAAGATATGTGTATGAGCGCGTGAATGTATAAAAGATATGTGTGTGAGCGCGTGTATGTAGAAAAGATGGATATGTCAACGTGTAGCCGCATAAAAGTGTATCGCTGTATACAGTGTGTGTGTATTTTGTGCGCGGACGGCGGTGCATGCAATGCAGCGCGGTCACTCGGAGTGCTTTCCGGTATCTCAAACGCGCGATCGATTATCTATAATAAGTCACGCGGCGCGGATTCGGCTGGAGCCGCTAGTTATCGGGTCGTAGGCCGTGCGGGCGGTAATTTCGGTAGCGCCGGTGGGCGCGTATGTGCGTGATATTGATTTCGCACATCGATCGGTGTCGCGGTAGAGATGCGGGTCGTCCCTCGGCGCGGGACTTATCGCTCCGTAATAATGGCGAGTCCGGTTCGCTTACGCTGGTCTGTCGGTGCCTGCGGATAATTGACCAGTATCGATTGTTTGGATCGCGGTGTTATTCGTACGGAATCGGGAATGCAGCGGCTGACGAGGACACCCGTCCGTGGTGGAGAACTCCCCACCACGTGAGTAATGCCGGTGTACGCAGGCGGTCGGAAAATCATGAGGTGCCGAGAACTCCCGGCGGGGTCGAGTACGCCCGATCCCGTTTGCCTCTAACTCGTGATTTTGCAAGGATTGCTCTTAGAGATGCCGCAAACTCTCGGCGGAGACTGAGTACTCCCAAACCCGTTTCCTATCTTAGGAGCGTTCGTAGGATCTCGAATATTTCCAGGCGTCTTACTGACTCTGGCGGTTTCGGAAGATCTGGTCTCGAGATGCTAAAATGCGCTCTATTTATACCCGTTTTTGGCGAGCGCGTCTGCGTATTTCGTTAATTGTTCTAACGGTACTTATCGTCCTTGAACCGGCGCGCGCGACTCGGATATATTCGGTATCGGTCGGTCGGTACCCGAGCACGTCACCGGCTCTCGGCGGTTTCGCGCGCGGTTGTTTGTTTGGACGTTTATTTATAATTTAAAAATGGGCGCTCAGCGCCTTCGCATTTTGCCCGACCGGTGTTCGTCGGGCGGCGGACTTCCGGCGGATCGGCGGCTGGGTAAACGGTGGAGGGATGCATCGTTACAATATATATATATATAAACGCATGATTTTAACTTTTTCGGATATTTATCTGCCCGATTTTTAAACTATCAGTCTGTTATCTGAATTCCCTATATTGGGATTGCATCAGAAATTAAACTGATAGGAATAATTACATTTTAATCTCCTGCCAATTGCTCTTTGCAAACTTTATATAATTCTCATGACTGAAACTCAAATACGAGATAGGTCGCATAGCAGTAAATAAACGAACTAGCGGCTGAAGTATGAACTATTTTTTAAGTAAAGTTTTGAAATGTTGCGCGCAGTAACATTTTTCATGAAATATTAAATAAATAATAATTTTGGATATAAATAAACATGCATATCAAATTCAATTATTAATATTAAACAATATTTCATAGTTTTGTAATATTATAATACCGTATTTTCAAAGGTTTTGAACAGAAAGTCATGTAAACTTTATAAGTATCATAAAATATTTATTATTTTCCTTATATAAATACGTTAATTTTAATATTGACGTATTTACAACATTAATTAATTGATCAGTAAATAACCTTAAAAAGATGATTAAATGACATTATTTCTGTGACGATAATATATCGTCAAAAATATCACGTCTGTGTTACATCATTATTTAGTCGACTGACGTCATATGACAATAAATGACCTTAAAATGACGTTATAATGACGATACCTTGCTACCTCCCAAGCAGAACAGAAAATCACAATAATATCAAAATGACATCATAATGACTATCAAAGTCATTATGATGTCTTTTCGATTTCATTTTGATGTCATTTTGGTGCCATCTTGATGTCATTTGATATTATTGTGATTTTCTGTTCTGCTTGGGCTGGGACTCACCCCTACAACATATCTAAATGGCGATTAAATCGGTGAGGTGTGACCTCTTATGCATATTTACCAAATATAATAATTAATCAACCATTTAAATTGTTATTTAAAAAAAATTAAATTTTTTACGTACGACATTTATAGTTCGTTAATATCAGCTGACCGCCGTACATACGCCGTATATTCATACACATAAGAAACAATAAAATCAGCTGTGCAGTAAAAATCAATATTATCTGATTTGTAAAATCAATAACAGATGACAAATTGGTACGCGTGTATGTGTAGTTACGGAACTGAGCGCGCGACCTCTACGCGATATCATTGGCAAATTTTGATCGCTTATAACTCAAAAACTATTGCAGCCTCAAAATTATTGTATTTAAATTTTTGACTCTATTTTATCTCTAAAATACACTATTAAAGTATTGTACGGAAGTTGTGAGACACCCTGTATATATACATATATATAGGGTGTCCCAAGGCATCCTAGACAACGCTCGTGAGTACAGTAAACTGAACAAAAAAGTCTTTTACTGTTTTGCAATTTTCGCAATAATTATTGAAATATTAATTAAGGCTTCGTTTGGAAACATCACCCGTGTGCACACGAGGAGCGTCGTTCTATCTTTGTTATTTACTAAAAGTTGAACAAAGATAGAACGACACTTGTGAGCACACGGGTGATGTTTCCGAACGTAGCCTTAAAAGGATTGGCAAATGAATGCGCGTTTCGCAAACTGTGGGACGTACGCTCTAAGTGTGTCAGCGGCGAGCTTAGGAAAACTAGCTTGGGCTAGAGTAAAAATATACATGAAAAAAAAATTTTCAATATTTCTTCACTGTTTTATTAATTGCTGCATTTTTATTAGATATTATGGTAATTTCTGAGAAATATATGTAATTATATTAAACTTCGTCATTTAAAATTTTCTTACCACCGAGGGATTCGAACTTGGTACTCCATTGTTGACAGTCCTTCACTCTATTCACTATCGAGTGTTTGTAATAAGAAAGTTTTAAATTCTCCTTATATGTTATAATATAATATAAAATATGAAGTTAAAAATTTTTTCGTATTACTAAATAATATTTAATACTTTAAAATTTTAAATTAAAAATACATTTAAAAGTTTATTCGGCTGTTATGTTACTACGAGCACATAAAAGTTAGCTATCCTATTAATTGATCAATATGAATCATATAGTATAATAATTCTTAAAATCACATTTTCAATATAATAGAATGATGAAACTAACATGAAAAAACATGAAAAAACTATTCAAGAATGACAGCATTCAAGAATGAGTGAGCATTAGATATTTTCGAACGCCATTTATAATGCTTAATGGCTAGATAATCATACATATATCGGACATAGTTCCGATCGGACACATATGGTTGCAATCGGACATCATCCCGATCGGACACCATCCCGATCGGACACAGGCCCGATCGGACACAGACTCGATCGGACACAGACTCGATTAGACACAGACGCTATCGGATACAGTCCCGATCGAACATAAACCTTGTTGAAAATATTTAGTTTCAGGATAATTATTTGGAATAAAGCCTTTTCTGAATTTTGACAAATATGATCGGATCTCTCGGTCAGCACATACTTTACAAAGCAAAGCAAGGTCCGCCCCACAATTGTTGTGTGGATGGGAAAGTGTATACGTGGACGCAGTGTGTTCCGCTCCCCCTACGGGGGGGCTTCACTTCCGGAAGATATAATCTAACCCAAACCAAATTTTAGTTTTAAATCAGAAATAGGTTTGGGTTAGGTTATATCTTCCGGAAGTGAAGCCCCCCCCCGTAAGAGGGGCGGAACCCACTGCGTCCACGCATACACTTTCCCATCCACACAACAATTGTGGGATGGACCTCGCTTTGTTTTGGTAATTTTGGGGGTTTTCGGTTTTTTGGGGGGTGGGGATGATGGGGGACGGGCTTCCCCGACTGTTTATCACTGTTAGAGTTACAACAAAGAGTTTTACTGAGAGATCCGATCATATTTGTTAAAATTCACGAAAGGCCTTATTCCAAATAATTACTCCGTTTTTAATTAAACTACTGAAATCGATTTCTTTGCTAAAACCGGGCGCAATTACCCAAAGTTTAACCTAATATGTATTCCACTGAAACTAAATATTTCCAACGGTTTATTTTCGTTCGGAACTGTATCCGATATCGTCTGTGTCCAATCGAGTCTGTGTCCGATCAGGCCTGTGTCCGATCGGGATGGTGTCCGATTGCAACCATATGTGTCCGATCGGAACTGTGTCCGATTGGGTCTGTGTCCGATCGAGCATGTATCCAATTGGAACTGTGTCCAATTGGGTCTGTGTCCGATCGAGCCTGTGTCCGATCGGAACTGTGTCCGATCGGGAAATATTGTCGTGTCTGATCGGTAATGTGCGCAAGCGGGACTCACTCAATCACTAGACAGTCATTAGAGAAATTATCCAAGAATGACATAACCTCATCTCACTTTTTAAATGCTAACAAATTTTCAACTAATAGTGGCTACCCAAGGAGAAACGCGAGATCGGATATATGTCTATTAGATGTCGGAACTATCTAGTCTAAAACAACATCTAGAAATATCTGAATTAGATGCCATGTAATCTCGTCATTAAATTTTTTTAGACACCATTAAAACTTAATATTCACACAATAGCAGTGCATTGTTTATGAAACACTCTTTGGGCTGCAAATCACTTCTCGACATCTAATAGACATCTAATAAACCTCTAAGTAAATGTTAACGCAATGTGTACCCAGAGAGAAACGTGAAGTCGATAGTATAGTATAGTATAGTCGACGTCTATTCGACACGTCTAAGATAGGTCGATAGTTTCGCATCTAGATAGATATCATGGTGACCTCTTTTAGACGTTTATTAACATCTCATTTTCTGATATTTTTTGACGTCAAAAATAAGAACAATTGCAGTGTAATATATAATAACATATTAATGTGTAATACATACAGATAAATCTAAATAATTTAATTCATGAAATTAAAGATTTTATTTATACGGAAGTTAACTTCTAATTTTATCTTAAGTAGACAATAATGAATGACTTTCACTTATTTGGATACTTTATGTCCGATCGGATATCTAGCTGTCCGATTTTCTAAAAATCAGTTCAATATCTGAATTTTCCTGTATCGTGTCATAAATTAAACCTTAAGAGACTTAAATTAAATGCTAAGAGACATAAACAATAAGCCATTTTACATGCCTACCGAATCCGGTCTACGCACTTCTTCGCTCAGACGGTTTAATTAATAACTCAACAACTATTGCAAATTTTGCAAAATGGTATAGAACTTTCCTTCTCAGTTTGAGCCAATATAGCTTCACATTTCGGGTGTGTCAAAAATTATCGGACATCCTATATATGTATATACAAGGTGCCCTAAAGCACTCTAGACAATGCTCGTGAGCGGATAGAGCACAGTAAACTGAACAGAAAAGTGTTTTACCATTTTGCAATTTTCGCAATAATTATTGAAGTATTAATTAAAAAGAATTGGCGAATGAGCGCGCGTTTCGCGCGGCTAGACCGTGGGACGTGAGGTTATATAAAAGAAGGTTAAATCATGAGCCTTTCGCAACCCATAACCCATAGTCGCTATTGAAAAGAGATGCTAAAGATTGAAAAGAGATGGTAAATAAGCTAAACTACCCAGGTAGCAAGGTGTCGTCATTATAACGTCATTTTTTAGTCACTGGTTACGTCAAATTCACCTTTGAAACGACGTAAAAATGACGTTAGAATGACGGTCCTAAGTCACAGACCGTTGACGTCATATCTATGACGATAAAATGACGACATTTTTCTAATATAAGATGACGTATAAAATTGGTAAACTTAGGCTACTTCTCAAAATTAACCGTTCTTTCAATTGTACAAATCCATTGGATTTTTAACTCTTTATCAAATAGAATAATAAACATAGAATTATTATGGAATATATTAATGGAATTACAAATGTAATAAATATAATTTTGTATATATATATATATATGTATATATATATATATATATATATATATATATATATATATATATATATATATATATATAAACGGATGATTTTAACTTTTTCGGACATTTATCTGACCGACTTTTAAAATTATCAGTCTAATATCTGAATTCCCTATATTGTGATTGCGTCAGAAATTAAACTGATAGAAATAAATACATTTTTAATCTCCTGCCAGCTGCTCGAAGCTTTATGTAATTTTCATGACTGAAACTCAAATGCGACATAATGCGCATCGCGCGTCGCATAGCGGTAAATAAACGAAGTAGCAGCTGAAGTATGAACTTTTTGTAAAGTTTTGAAATGTTGCGCGCAGTAACATTTTTCATGAAATATTAAATAAATAATAATTTTCGATATAGATAATCATGCACATCAAATTCAATTATTAATATTAAACAATATTTCATAGTTTTGTAATATAATAATACCGTATTTTCAAAAGTTTGAACAGAAAGTCATGTAAACTTTATAAGTATCAAAATATTTATTATTTTCCTTATATAAATATGATAATTTTAATATTGACGTATTTTAACAATATTAGTTAATTGATCAGTAAATAATCTTAAAAAGACGATTAAATGACGTTATTTCTGTGACGATAATATGTCGTCAAAAATATCACGTCTGTGTTACGTCATTATTTAGTCGACTGACGTCATATGACGAGAAATGACCTTAAAATGACGTTATAATGACGACACCTTGCTACCTGGGTATTGTTATTGGCTCTCGCGGTCTTTCGCAATGCATCATGGGTTGCGCAAGTAAATACATACATTACATATAACGACTTAACCTTCTTATATATAATTTTACTGGGACGTACGCTCTAGGCGAGCTTCGCAGTGTCTCACGGCAACGAAAATCGGGGTACAGTCCTTTTTAATTAATATTTCAGTAATTATTGCCAAAATTACAAAATGGTAAAGGACTTTTGTGTTCAGTTTACTGTGCTCTACCCGCTCGCGAGCGTTGTCTGGGTGCTTTGGAATACCCTGTATATATATATATATATATATATATATATATATATATATATATATATATATATATATACATATTTATATATATTTATTTCATCAAATTTCAGAGACAAATTTAATTAAGCTCTTTTTTCAACAAAAATATTGTAAAAATTTATTAACTGACATATTCGTGATTTTAGCGTCATATTCTGGAAATTAAGTATTAAATTATAATTTTGATAAAATTAAACAAAGAAGGAATTGTCGCCTTTTATTTTTTTTTCTCGAATTCTTATATTCTTAATTACTTATAACTCGAGAATTTTATTAAAACAAATCACACAATTTCAATTGAAATAATAAATAATATGATATATTCTCTGTTATAAAGGGTAGGCCATTTTAATGTATCCACTGAAATATCTTAAAATCCATAAGTTTAAGACAAAAATGTTTTAGACAAAAGTTGTATGGTTTCGAGGGGACCATAAGATGATACCATTAGTTTGACCTTGAAGAGTTATTTGAAGGTCACATGAAGGTCACATTTAATTTTTTTAATGGAATACTATATCTTTTATTACATATTCTTGTAGCTTATCTCGAGAGCTTTTCAAAACACTTTAATAAAGTATTTTTTCATTAAGTACGTTTCGTGTTATTTTATATTTTAATCTGATATATTTTGATATAAAAAATAAAATATCTCGTAAAATATTTAGTTTTCGATAATCTTACCGTAACACTTTTATGTACAGAATAATGAGACAAATCAATTAGTATAAAAAAAAATTGTTTTTAAGAAAAAGTATGTAATTATTTACAATGTATTTTTTTAAACAATTATTTGTCTTTTTTATACTAATTGATTTGTCTCATTATTCTGTACACAAAATATTACGGTAAGATTATCGAAAACTAAATATTTTACAAGATATTTTATTTTTTATATCAAAATATATCAGATTAAAATATAAAATAACACAAAACGTACTTAATGAAAAAATACTTTATTATATTGTTTTGAAAAGCTCTCGAGATAAGCTACAAGAATATGCAATAAAAAATATAGTATTCCATTTAAAAATTAAATGTGACATTCATGTGACCTTCAAATAACTCTTTAAGGTCAAACCAATGGTATCATCTTATGGCCCCCTCGAAACCATACAACTTTTGTCTAAAACATTTTTGTCTTAAAATATAGATTTTAAGATATTTCAGTGGATACATTAAAATGGCCTACCCTGTATAATCATTTCTCTTTATTTCGTAGTAATAATAATAACAGAATAATTTGATTTTCTCTAAGAAATATCTCTTTAATTTCTCTATAACTTTTATGACATTTTTTACACAATAAGATATAAGAAGAATATACAATTTATAAAATCTCTTAATCTTTTAGGCATCTATAGAGAAACCAGCGAACGTTCCAGTCGTTCTATCTTTTCCATCAGTATTATATCAGACTCAGGGCGGTATTCAAGATGAAATGGCTCTTCCTCTGGGGACAGTCGTAAATGCCATTTTTAAGAACCAAGCCTGGTTATATGTTCAAACACCTCACGGCCAGGAAGGCTATGTTGATTACGCCGCCTGTTTGCCTCTGGGAATCTTACCGCATCCTACACAAGGACCTTGCTGGGAGGATTCTACCGACATCTTTCCCCGACCTCTCGGTGAGCAAAATTTCCTCCCTAAGACTCGAAAAAATAAAAGAAACCTTAACGATATAAAGAAATGTCATTCGTTTACTGCAATCGCATTTAAATTTCCGACATATATATTTTAAATCTATGTATAATTTATGTTTGATATATTTTTTCTTTATCAAATTATATATACAGAATGTTTAATAATAATTGCCCCACTTGTAATGTGCAGTTAGAGCCGGTGAAACCGCAGGAAAGTCCTTTACCATTTTGCGATTTTCGTAATAATAATTGAGAAATTAATTAAAAAAGATCGACCAATTCGCGCGAGTATAAGCACGCAGCGAGAAGCAATGCCGCCCATATCAGGCCATCCTTTCTCACCACGCGGTAATACTCGCGCGAATTGGCCGATCTTTTTAAATTAATTTCTTATTAATTATTGCGACGATCGCAAAACGGTAAAAGACCGTTCGTATTTGATTTTATCTGCTCTACCTGCACATTA
Organism: Formica selysi; assembly: GCA_009859135.1. Taxonomy (NCBI): domain Eukaryota; kingdom Metazoa; phylum Arthropoda; class Insecta; order Hymenoptera; family Formicidae; genus Formica; species Formica selysi. The sequence continues at coordinate 3,956,852 of CM020805.1, forward strand.
CGGGTGGGGCGATTATTATCAGACACCCTGTATATATGTATGTATGTATATAGGGTGTCTGTCAATCTCATCACCCATCGTGTGCAAGTAGAGCAAATGAAACCGAGAAGAAAAATCCTTTCCCATTCTGCGATTTTCGTAATAATTATTGAGAAATTAATTTAAAAAGATGGACCAATTCGCGTAAGTATAAGTGCGCGGCAAGAAGGAACAGTCCAGAGACAACCCAAAAGTTTGCGGTCGCTAGTCGCTACGCGCGCGTCGAAGTTTTGGGAGGAGCGCTCTACAAATGACAATAGTTACGTACGAGAGGTCGTACATACAGATCTGGAAACTGCGTTACTTTTTTAATGATGAGGATAAAGTGAAAACGATTTGGATAGTTCGTTTGATGGCCGCTGCCATCACGGGTAGAGATGCACCTACGCACGTCAATTGTACGACAGAGAATGATGTTTCCTTCTAATCTTTTCACCGGTAGCTGTCAAAATCCAAAATGTTTTTTATAAAATGTTTCGAGCTGTAAGGTCGACATTTGGAAGTAATTTCAATAATTTCTTTGGAAATAATTTGAAGCACCAATAAATGTCATTCAAATAGTAACATAATGAAATGAAAATCCCATCTGTAAACTGTTTTTACAGAATTATATAATACGAAAACGTTTTTGTTAATTTAACTATACAATTTGAAGATGTGAAAGGTCTTGAGGCAAGCAATTCATAAAAATAATCAATGGCTGGGATTGTAAACAAATAGAGTGCTGTTTTAACGCTTTCAGCATCTGATTGCTGCAGATATTTCCATGTCATTGGATAATTAAACATGAATGTTTTTTGAGACTAAAAAAATAATATTTACTTTTATACCTTCGCTAGATACATCTTTGCTGTTTAGGTTATTATTCGTCTCCAGAGTTAGTTGTGGTTGTAAGACATCCAGTTCTGATTAGTTCCGACTGACAACGTGTCGGGTTCGGACGTGTTTTTGCGTGCTGCGTATGTCCTTTGTTTGGACCTTTTTTTGGACTCCCTCCTCTCTTAAGAGGAATTTTTGCTTATATCTTACAAACCCATAAGAAACAATGGTGTATGGGCGACTAATGCCCAACCAGCCATAAAAGAAAGAAGAAGAAGAATCCAGTTCTGATTCTAATATACTTCTTTCGCTGTATCAATTTGATTCACCATCTATGATTATCGTGATCATAATTTATTAATGCTAATTCATTAATTTATCATTAATCAATCTATTTGCATGCGACAAGATTTTCTGTTTCATACCGTCTGAAATAAATATTGTTAGCACTGCATCCGCTGTTAAATAAGGACGTTTAAGCAAAACCTTGTGCAGAAATTGCATTCAAATTTCAATTCACGTTTTGTAAAATATCGAAATATTGAAGGCTATAACTTTTTAATAGAAGAGATATAAAAATATATCACGCAAAAGGCATATATTTGTTAACCTTAATAAGATATACTCACATCTGCGATTACTCTGCCGGTTTCATCGTATTTCACAAACTTTCTCACAATACAATTTTTTTCGAAGTGTCTCACAAATAAATTGCATGGGTTTCAAAGAGTTCATTTCCGGAATAATTGATTCCCATTTTTTGCGAATTTTATCGTCTTTGGACACTTTAAAAACTGATCTCTTCACGTGAATACTGTTATACCCTGTTTTGCATTTCGGCACTATACGTCATTTTTCAAACAACAAAAATTGTGTTCACTTTTGTTAATTGCACGTTTTATTTTCATTATTCACTGTTATTAACGGTCGTATAAACTGCTATTCAAAGCATCATTCAAATTCAAAGCGTGATTTAAAACAACATCCCTTACAACTACCGATACATGCGGCCAATATAAGAACTATAGAAACCGTTAAGCGACGCATCCCCCATCATGGGAGTTTCCAAATCTGTATGTACGACTGTGAGCGGTACATAACGATAGGGATGTTCGATCTTGTGATAAAAATCGATTTCTGAATCGATTCTGAATCGCCGGTGTGAAAATCGATTCTTATAAAATCGGAATGCAGAAGATCGATTTTGTGAGAATCGATCTTTTACATCACACAGTATAAAAAAATCCAAACATGCCAAAAAGTAAAGGAATTAACTAAAGTGCAGTTCTGTACCCAAATTGGAATCGAATTTTAGCGCAAGCCACAAATCTTGACAGATTGATGACCACTAATTTAGGAGTTAGGAAGCTTTTGAAAGGTTAAAGACAAGAATAAAAAGTATTTTAAATAATATATTAATATTTTTCACTTTTTTTTATTAATTGATTAACCAGTCTTTGATCGAAAGCGACGAAAGAAACAGCAATTGCTGTAGATGCGTCGGCGAAAGTCTGTTTCGACTTTCGATTAATATACTACCTGCCTTGGAAAACAAGCGTTCCGATGGGACAGACGTTGCTACTATAAGTAAATAATGATGTGCTACTTTACTTAGTATCGGATACACGTTGTTTTTATGCCAGTAGTTCAAAGGGTTATCGTTCAATGTAGTCGTCGGTTGATTAAGATAATGCTTTAGATCTGTCGGCATTTCACTTCCCGAATAGGTTTCTTCTTCATGAATTGCCTGATGTCGACTGAGGAGGGTCTCGTGGTGAGACCAGAGATTATCGGAGCGGTCTTTTTGGTGAGCGACGTTTTCCGACGTTATTAACGATGGATTCTCATACAGCACAGAACATTGCAATTACATTGCGATAATGTTACAATCTTGCAAGTTGCAATGTAATATTGTTGAGACATTATTGGAACATGTTATTGTAATATTTCATGAGAACGTTACAGCAACATTCCACAAACATTACAAAAAACAGTTTTCGGTAATCGCTAGTTCGTTCGTTTACCGCTATGCGGTGCGCGTTGCGTTATCTATCTCGCATTTAAGTTTTAGTCACGATGATTACACTGGTCGATAAAATAAGAACTTTCTTTTTGCCTTAAATCCTACCAAGTCATTTCTGATAGATTTTTTAGCGCTGATTATGAATCTGGCTGTAAAAATGGCATATCACGTCAAGTTTTTGAGAAAAGTTGCTCAGTCAAAGTTGCTAAAATAAGCGTTTTTGATACTTTGGCATGAGTTACATCTTTCGATGGAGACGTACTACAGACGGTAGCGACAGCTCAAAATAAAGTTCAAGACTTATACTTTATGATAAAAATGCCAGAAATCTCAGGCAGAAAAGGTTTTCCTGAAAAAAAGTGGTTGAAATATCTATCAGTGTCCTCCAGTCATATGTCTCTAATTGTCCGTTACTAAAATTTTTTAAAATCATTCTAATCATGAAAGTCGATATGTATACGTTTGCCTGGTCACTCATCACAAATCACGTGTTGAAATTTCAAATTGAAAATGCAGGATCCAAAATGGCGGACCAAATTTTTGAAAAATCATTCAAATCATGAGTATGTGTAGGTTTTTGTGATCGATATCATTTAAGAACAAAATTAGAATAGTTTTTTGTTACTTTTATTACTAAAAAAATTTTAGTAACAGACAATTGGAGACGTATGACTGGAGAATATTGCGATAGATGTTTCTTATGTTTCGATCACTTTTTTTCAGGAGAACCTTTCGTGCCTGGGACTTCGGGTATTTTTATCATAAAGTATAAGTCATGAGTTTTATTTTGAGCTGTAGCACGTCCCCAGATATAATTCACGCAAAAGTATCAATTACGCCTATTTTAGCAACTTTGACTGAAGTGTTCTCAAAAACTTGACGTGATACGCCATTTTTATAGCCTGTTATAGCCCGAAAAAGCTATACACTAGTTACTAGATATAAATTATTTTAGATATATATTATTTTATACCATTGCTCAACGTGTAACGCGAATACAGATCACGTTACGAGCGTTGCCCGAGCGAAGCGCTGACAAGGCGAACCACTCGCGAAGCCCGAGCGACCGCGCAATCACTTCATTGCGAAAACGCGGAAATCAGGGCAAGCGGAATAAGGAAATTGCGAAAATGCAAGCAAAGAAGTCCTACTTAGAACTCCTTAGCTTGCACCCGGATCTTGCTGCCAAAATCGAGCGACACGACACATGGTCCTGCCGCTAAACGATTCCCTCCCGGGAAACCAAGGGGAGATAATAAAAAGACCCATCGCTAACGAGCGGCGGACAGTCTTAATAATCAATTAGTATCGAACGGGAGGTCAATAACGCTAATTACGAGCAATCATTAAATTAAAGCCACGCAGTCGGCAGAAATAAATACGAAAGATCGAGGAGTAAGTCTCGCGACCGAAACTCGACTCCAGACACGCGCACGCCAAGATATCCGCTATCGCGATACGCGACGCGAGCTAACGTGCGGGAACTTTGTAATTAAGCCAATTTGTGAATAAAATAGATATATATATATATATATATATATATTTTCATTCCGACTACAAGAGTGTCATTGTCAATTACATTAAAATCAGTGAGTCTCTCGGGCGGAGCCCGAATTCCCAAATTCCTTCCGGCAAACGATCCCAACTACCGTGTCTCTCCGGAGGCATAACAAGCCAGATTCGTAATTAGCGCTAAAAAATCTACCAGAAATGACTTGGTAGAACTTAAGGCAAATTTGGTGTTGAACAGTGTTATATAAAGCTTGCAAAAAGCGGCTAGTAAGATTAAAGGTATAATAACTATTTTTATTAATACCTATTTTAATTTGTCTGATACGATCCCAACACAGGGAATTCAGATATTGAATTGATTGTTCAGAAATCGGACAAATAAATGTCCGAAAAAGTTAAAATTATCCGTTTATTGTCTACTTAAAATGTAAAATAGAGTCTAATATCTATATAAATAAAATTTTACCTTTTATTAATTAAATTATTTTATCGTTATCAATTTCTTAAACTTGTAAATTATTTATAAAATAGCAATGCTAATTAGATAACAGAAAATTGTTTAATACCCTCACAGCACCGAACATTGCAGTAAGAATATAGGGAGATTACAAACTTACACATTTTAAGGAACATGTTACTGGTACATACCACTAACCTTACAATAAAACCTTACTTTATAATATTGTTGGAAGATTAATGGAATCTTAATTCAATATTTTAGCAACCTTACGCGCAATAATTTCACTTTTCGCATATGCTGAAAATATTACAAAACTATAAAACATTGTTTAATATTAATAATCGAATATTTGATGTGCACGTTTTCATATATTCAAAATTATTATTTATTTAATATTTCATGAGAAATGTTATTGCCCGAAACATTCCAAAAACTTTACAAAAAAATAGTATTCAGCCGCTAGTTCGTTTGCTCATCGCTATGCAACGCGCTATGCATCCATCTCGTATTTGATTTTTAGTCATGAGAAGTATATAAAGCTTGCAAAGAGCAACTGGCAAAAGATTAAAAATATAATTATTTCTATCAGTTCAATTACTGATACAATTCCCAACATAGGGAATTCAGATATTGGACTGATTGTTTCTTAGATCGAGCAGATAAATGTCTGAAAAAGTTTTAATCATCCATATTGAATATATATATATATATATATGTATTCAATATTCCCAAAAATACACTAATATATAGCTCGTTTTATTTAATTTTATAAATTTTTTGCGAGATTCCATATTAAAGAAAAAGAAAGTTTGAACTATTAAATTATTATTGGTGAAAAACGACAATTGAAAGCTATTGAAAACCAATAGTATTTAATCGATTTTTGCTAATATAATATTTTTTTGCAAGGATTCCTTATTGAAAATAATATTAGAAAGTTTCTGGCATGTTATATGAATATTAATACAACGTTACGCGCAAGGTCTTTGAAATGTTAATGGGATGAATTTGGGCGAACATTTTCATGTTGCTGGGAGGTTAATGGCAGGTTTATTAATCTCCGTGGAATGTTACTACCTTATAATTTAAGATGACTGGAACCTTATTGGGATGTTGATGTGCTGTGAGGGTAGTTTCCATTCTTATATAAAACCAAAAATTTGATAATAATTTTTTAATATGCAAGTTACTTTTCAGATTTTAATAGATATATACTTTGAGAATATATAAAGACATCCAAGAGAGACGAGAAGAAACTCGTAATTGCGTAAATCCACAATCTTTTTTTTTATCTCTCTTGGATGTCTTTATATATTCTCAAAGTTTATCTATTAAATTTGAAGCATTTTGCATATTTGTAGCAACGCATTTCAAATACATCGCACCGTAATATTACTGTAGTCTTACATTGTAATATTTCTAAAGGCGGACATTTCAACGTTGCCGCAGGCTTGTAGTAACATTGCAGAAACATTTTGCAACTTCCATGCAATATTACAATGTTTCAATGTAAGGTCTATGCAACGTTTTTGCAATCTTTCGGTGCTGTACTCCTAGCAACCACACATCAATACCCATACAGCACAGAACATTGCAATTACATTGCAGTAATGTTACAATCTTGCAAGTTGCAATGTAATGTTGTTGAGACATTATTGGAACATGTAATTGTAATATTTCATGAGAATGTTACAGCAACATTCCAAAAGCATTACAAAAACAGTTTTCAGTAACCGCTAGTTCGTTCGTTTACCGCCATACGGCGCCCGTTGCATTATATATCTCGCATTTAATTTTCAGTCCCGATGATTATATAAAGCTTGCAAAGAGCGGCTAGTAAGATTAAAGATATATAACTGTTTTTATCAGTTTAATATACGATCCCAATACAGGGAATTCAGATATATTGAACTGATTGTTCAATCGGACAAATAAATGTCCAAAAAAGTTAAAATTATCCGTTTATTGTTTACTTAAAATGTTAAAATAGAGTCTAATATCCACATAAATAAAATTTTAACATTTATGAATTAAATTATTTAATTATTCAATTCTTTATATCAATTTCTTAAACGTAAATTATTTATAAAATAATGATGTTAATTAAATAACAGAAAATTGTTTAATAGTTTCCATTCCTATATATATAAAATCAAAATGTTGATAATAATTTTTTAATATGCAGAATACTTCGGATTTAAATAGATAAACCTTGAGAATATATAAAGACATCCAAGAGAGACGAGAAAAAACTCGTAATTGCGTAAATTCACAATCTTTTTTCTTATCTCTCTCTTGGATGTCTTTATATATTCTCAAAGTTTATCTATTAAATTTGAAGCGTTCAGTATATTTGTAGCAAGACATTCCAATATTACAAATACATTGCACCGTAACATTATTGTAATCTTACATTGTAATATTTCTGAGGTTGCCGCAGGCTTGCAGTAACATTGCAGAAACATTTCGCAACTTCTATGCAATATTACAATGTTTCAATGCAATGTCTATGCAACATTTCTGCAATCTTTCGGTGCTGTATGGGTAGGTTGTCCCTTTTTACTGCGTGCTTACACTCACGCGAATTGGTCGATCTTTCTTAATTAATTTCTCAATAATTATTACGAAGATCGCAAAATGGTAAAGGATTTTTTATCTTCTCGGTTTCATCTGCTCTACCTGCACACGAGAAGTGATACGGTTATTATAAGATACCCTATATATGTATATTGTATACAGGGTACAGTTTCATAGTGTCGCACGGCCTTGCAACGAAAGTCGAGGTACAATCCTTTTTAATTAACATTTCCATAATTATTGCCAAAATTGCAAAATAGTAAAGGACTTTTCTGTTCCGTTTACTGTGCTCTCGAGCGTTGTCTAGGGTGCTTTGGGACATCCTGTTATACAGGGTGTCCTAGACTACCCGTACACCCCTTTTCTTTCAAAAACTAAACATTTTAGAGAAAAACGTTTTGAACAAAAATTGTATGGTTTTGAGGGGGACATAAGATGGTGTCATTGGTTTGACCTTGGATGGCATCGTTAAGGTCACGTGAAGGTCACCTTCAATTTTTTAAATGGAACTGCCTACTTTTTATTGCATATTCCTGTAGCTTATCTCGAGAGCTTTTCAAAACACTATAATAAAGTATTTTTTCATTAAGTACTTTTTGAGTTATTTTATATTTTAATCTGACATATTTTGATATAAAAAATAAAATATCTCTTAAAATATTTAGTTTTCGATAATCTTACCGTAATACTTTTATGTACAGAATAATGAAACAAATCAATTAGTGTAAAGAAAACAAATAATTGTTAAAAAAAATACATTATAAATAATTACATACTTTTTCTTAAAAACAATTATTTTTTTTACATTAATTGATTTGTCTCATTATTCTGTACATAAGAGTATTATGATAAGATTATCGAAAACTAAATATTTTACGAGATATTTTATTTTTTATATCAAAATATGTCAGATTAAGATATAAAATAACTCAAAAAGTACTTAATGAAAAAATATTTTATTAAAATGTTTTGAAAAGCAAGAATTCTTGTAGCTTTCGAGATAAGCTACAAGAATATGCAATAAATAATGGGGCTTCCATTTAAGAAAACATCGATCACATTGACCTCACCTTGAAAAGGTCACTCAAGGTCAAGTCCATATTTTTATCATGTGGCTCCCTCGAAACCGTGCAACTTTTGTCTGAAACATTTTTGTCTATCGAGCTCAGTTTTCGAGATATTCGCGTGGATTGATTAAAATAGTCCACCCTGTATATATACGCATATATATTTTAAATTAGATTATATATCACAAGCCACTTTATAATTCAATCGTAATTCTATATAATTTATATAGTAATAGTAATAAAATTAATTTATATATCTTTTATTTGATTCATGATTCTATCCAAGATCACAAAGAGACTTAAAATATTTGATTTATTAATTTTCCAACTTTCCTTATTTGTTTTTTTATTTTTTTAAGGAAATATGACAGATACAGAGAAGTTACGAGACACCAGATCGGAATGCGGGGCAAGCCGTGGGCGTCAGAGCAGTAGGGTCAGACGATGTACGAGAGACGCAGTGTCGGCGTGCGGTGAGCGTAGTGTTGATCGGTTGTATCTGAGGGCAGCAGCAAACGCACGTACCAAGGGATCCCGGCACACACTACTAGTGATCAGAAGCGATTATGAGGCAGGATCCGCGAATGCTCTGACCGTCTCCAAGGGCGATGTAGTCGCTTTGTTGAGTGACCACATAAGTGACTGGTTCTGGGTACGTTCTAGGGATGATAGAGAGGGATTCATCCCTGCTGTTGTCGCTGGTCACGGCTTTCTTTGATTTTTTTTTGTCAAATGAGATTTATTTAACAATGACGGACAGTCTTTGTTCATGAAATTCACAAAAGAATTGTGTGCGTGTGCGTGCGTGCGTGTGCGTGCGTGCGTGTCGTGTGCGCGCGCGCGCACGTATACAAATATCGTATTCTCGAAATAGTATGTATATTCTTGCAATAATACCACAATTACCAAATTATTATCCATTAATAAATCATTCCACATAACATAATATAAAGAATTTTAGTCCTTTTATAGAATATAATTGTAATTTAGTATAATAAATAAATTTTTAATATCTTCTATATTTTTAATTGTAATTTTAAAACAAAATTACAATTTCAGTATTTATTTTGAGTGTGTATGTGTGTGTGTATATATATTTAAAAAATATAAAGTTTAATAAAAAATACTAATACTTTCTTATCAATTATCAAAGTACAAAATGTTTTAAAATTTATAAGAAATAATAAGTTAAATCAGGAGCGCTTGCAAAAATATTAAATGTTTTATATAAGTTACATGTGACAATTAGAAAAAGTGTTATCATAACCCATTGTAAAATATATTTATAAATTCTTAAATTTTTTATATTTACTACATTTTCGTAATTTTGTTTTCATCATTTTTTTTTGCACCGCTTTATCAATTAATTTGTTTTTGTTTATTACTTTTTTTCTTCTTCTTTTTACACTCTTTTATCAGCATATCATATTTATCACATGATTATGCATGCATAAATAAATAAAATTTTGTGCACAATCAATCTAGGATGGTTATATTCATTGTCAAATCATTATTTTTATTATTAAATTTATATTTTTCAATATTGATTTTTACTCTTCTTTATTTAATTTAAAATTTTAATGATGTAATGTATTGTGCTCCAGTGAAAAGAAAACAAAAATATCCTAATTGTAATTTAGAGATGAAAAAAGAATACAAAATATCAATCATTAATTGCTAAAATGAATATTTGAAGATTATGAAGTTACTATTTTGAAAATGTAATATTAGTTCAAATTTTGCAATATAATCTAATTTCTCTCTTTTTTCTCTAATATATTTCTCGATGTATCATCATGACGGAGAAAAATGTTTTATGTGGGATTAAATTTTATTCACAAAAGTGATTTAATTTATATTTAGAACTGTTTAAACTGCAAAATGATTCGTCAATGTGTTAAAATTAATCATGCAAATTTAAACGAAATTATGTACGCTTCAATTAATATTTCCAAATTTAATCAAATTACATTTACATTGTTCTTTGTACTTGTACAATATGTATTTAAATGAAAAAGTCAAAACGAACTAGATGTATATCCTGGATTTAGAGAGAGCAAGAAGGAAAGACAGAAATATAAAAAGCTTTATCAAAGGAACAAATCCACCCAATAAATTAACTTTGCCGCGGAAAGAAAAATCGCGCAAATATCCTTTGTATGTATTTGTACAAAAGAAGAATTGTATCACATAAAAAATATATGTATATTTTACTAATATATTTATTACAAACAAAAAACGCATTTCTAGCATTAATTACACCTGTTATTCCATCCATCTGATCGATAAGAAATTAAAACCTTTATGCGATATCAAAAAATTTTGTAGTATTCTAAATATTACGCAAATTTAAGCATCATTTCGCGATAATTGAAATTCGTACTGATATCGATACAATTCGAAGAACCAGCTGCACAGAGCACCTTATGTGGTGTTTCTTGATGTACTATACTATATACAGTGAGACTCGAGGTTGGTACTTTGGCCAGGATTTCACCCTGGTAAGTCATGTGATAAACATGAGCGGCCGCACCACCGGCAATCACGCGTTCCTCGTAGATCTCCGCCACATGTATCCCTTGATCAGCCAAATCAAAAATTGTCGCTGCCTCCATCGTTCGCATATGCCATAACGATAGACTAGGCCCACCGCCACATAGCTAGAATTAAATGAATAATTAGTATAAGAATTAAAATTTTAAATTGATGTATATGCAAAGCATTGCAAAGAATATAACGTTGGCTACAATTGTTGTTTATCTCTTCTTAATTACATTTAATTATTTATTTTAAATAACGCCTCTCCTTCTTTTAATTTCTTTTTTATTTATATTCTGTAATTATACAGTTATTGATCTTTATCTAATAAAAATTTGCCATCAATTATAGTTACATTTTGATTCTCTATCAATTATATATCTATATTTTATAATTATACTTATATTTTACAATTTCTCAATTAAGAGTATTAAATATTTTCACAATTAGAGATCAAACTAAATTTTTGTTTCGCACAAATGTGCAATTTAAAAATTTTACATATATATAAATATCTTTTCTTATTTTTTATCATTACATACCAACCAATCTTCTGTAAAATCAACAGCACCGATCCATTTTCCAAGTCGCGGTCGAGCAACTTTATCTACTAAATGGGGCGTTAATATGCTAGTATTCTCCTTCTTACGCAAATCCCATAATCTCACAGAACCATCCTCACTGCAGGATGCAAGCTGATTATCCCTGAAATTGATAAAACTCTTCTAAATTATTTAAAAACACTGTATATTATATACTTTTCTGCAACTTATTAGGTATAGATAAATGATAATTACATTATAGCAAGGCAGTGTATATAATCAGTGTGGCCTTGCATGCTTCTCAAAATTCTTCCGTCATCCAAGTTTATAATATATATGTTATTATCGCCACAACCAGCGTACAGTAAATGATTTGCTTTTGAGTATGCCATGTAATTTATATCTGGTTTATCATAACTATCCCTGAAAAAAAAAGAAAAAGAAAAAAAAAGCAGGCCAATAGTTAAAATAAATTACATTGATTTTACATATAAATATATATAAGCTATATTTTTAAATAAATGTATATATATATATATATATATATATATATATATATATATACACACATTTATTTATAAATATAGCTTATACCGCTACCGCTCAAAAGTATTCGTCCACCATCGATTTCGTGGATAATTTTTATATAAAAGCCTTAGCTGGCACTTTACCTATATTTTCTTTATGTACACATATATCGTCGTTATATAAGGCAGAATTTTGAAATAATATTTTGATTATCACTAATATATAAATAGAAAACATCATAAAACACCAGCAGCTCATTCCTTTGAATTCGCCCGAACTTCCATTGTTTATTCGGTCTGTACCATGTCATAATAAGCATTCATATTATTCTTCAGTTATCTGTTAACATTTCGTTTTTCATTTTCGCTTTGTAACGCTATAATAACAAACAAAGGCGGACACATAGATGAAGGAAAAATTTAGTTTTAAGCATTACTGTGCACACACTTTTCTGGTAATTAGATACATAAATAAATATTTTTCACATGATTACTACATTGTTTTAATTGTTTCTAACATTTATAGAACAATTGTTTTAGATGGGCAAATACTTTTGAGCAGTACTGTGTGTGTGTGTACATGTATGTACACATTAATAATTAATTATACAATAACTTTACAATAATTTTATAATAATAGTTGACAGTAAAAATTTATCATGTATTATTAACCATAATATATTATATATTTATGCTTCTTATATGCTTCTAATAACAATAGAACAATGCACATTTTTGGTATCATTTGTAATTATGATTTAGAAATATAATTTATATAACATCGATAACTATAATATATATTTCACTTTAGTTGGATTCTTTCACTTTTGCTTACTTATTAGCAGGAATTTGTATGTTCCAAGAAGCTTTACTCTTAGGACTTTTATTCGAGGTAATTGTCTTCCAATCCCATCCTGATATTTCACCACGTGTTCCTGTTACAAGGAAATTCTCGATGGAGAGCATACACGCTATTTCCTGTTCTGGATGCGCGGCAAAACGATAATTAGGTCCTTGTAATTCATTCTCCTCTATGTTGTTGGGACCTAAGGTCTTTGATAAACTAAAAATTTATATTATAAATTTTTATTAATAAAAATATTAAATTGATTACTTAATTTTATAAAAATAAAATATATATATATATAAATAATTATTGTATTATTTTTATATTAATAATATATTCTATGTTACATATGTCAAAAAAGAATTACTCAAATATTGACACGTCTCCATAAATATTGCCAGCCAGAAGATAATTTCCATTGGGAGAAAACGTTTGTGATAATACAGTATTATAAAGTAATTTCCTGTCTGAAGTTTCTATCATCTTCACAATATATCAATTGCTTTTCTACCACAGACTTTTATATATTACTAGACTGCTAATTCCCTTATGTACTGTATCAAAAAATTGACCCCAAAAAGTATATATAAAGGTAACATTTCATGAGCAGTGAAAAGCAGCAGCAGTTTAGAAAATAACTAGAATCGGTGACGTACTTCCGGCGCAAGTTTTTGCTGTTTGAAGTTCATCCTGTTGAACAGCAGAGCAGTAAGGGCCAATTTCACCAACCTCGGTTAGATTAACCGACGGTTAAAATTAGCAGGGTGGCCAACAGAAAATAGAGGTGAAGGAAAACCAAGCATTCTTATCATTTCAGTTGGAACCCTGCTAATTTTAACCGTCGGTTAATCTAACCGAGGTTGGTGAAATTGGCCCTTAAAGCTGTGTTTTGGTTATATATGTACATATATTCCTTAGAACATATATACCTGGAAGGGGAATTGCCTATGCTTCCCGTGGAAAAGATCTGTGACCAAGTTGGGTACGAGAGAGAAAGGTAGACTGTAACCTTTGCTCGCAATGCGCAAACGCACCAAACGCACGTCACGCTCACCGCGCCGTTTGAAAATGGAAATGTAATTTTTAATTGGGATACAATTGATGATGATCGAATAGGTAATAATTGTATCGTACAGAAAGTAATATTTAATCCCATAATTTACTATATACACAAAATATTACGTATATTACTTACCTATGATAAGATACCGATTTATCACGTTTACCGCATAACACACAATATGGGCCTGGCATTTTTTTCCTATGAAGGAACTTTTTTCAAAATAATTTTGCGCACCAATGTCACCGATATCTCTTAACCATAACCTCCTACAAGCAATGACGCTGAGACGGCTATTCGCTAATTCGCGCTTGCGCATTGCGAGCAAAGGTTACAGTCTACCTTTCTCTCTCGCATCCAACTTGGACACAGATCTTTTCCACGGGAAGTTCAATCTATCATTCGCCTTCCAGGTATATATGTTCTAAGATATATTCTAAGGGCCAATTTCACCAAGTCCGGTTAAATTAAGGGTCGGCAGGAGAGAGAGTAGAGACCTCTCGCGGGAAGCCGTGAATTACGAATTCGCTTCTCTCGTATTACGGCCAAAAAATAAAGAGAATCATGTTAAACCTGTGATATTTGTAATCAGTAGGATCATCCGCAGTCCTGTACAGAGCTATTTTTTGAAAAAAGAGTTAAAATAATATTTTATAAGTTGACAAGAAAGGTACATACTAGGTACAGCTCATGGCGGATTAGGTGCAGTTGGCCATGAGCTGTATTTCATTTATTATAAATTTTTAAGAGCCAAAATGCAAAATTCGGCTCTGTACAGGACTGCATAATTATATAAAGAATTTATTTAAAAAAGTTTCATGAAGTAGTATGACTTCTTCGATGTGAAATACGGAATAAGCGGATCTCACTAGATGTGTATTTAAGGAGCAGCTCATGGGGAAATTTCCGTGGTAACATACTGACTGCTTGACAAAGAGAGATGATTGCGCCGTCTTTGTCTCTCTTTCATCGTGTATGTAGTATCCGTAGATATCGCGTAAGCATATACGAGTACTGGTATATGAAAGCATATATATAAATAATACATGTAATGACGAAGTGCAAAATATTCAGTCTATCATGCAGTACACTCAAGTTCAATTCCACAGATATCTCAAAAAAATTTTTATATGTGTTTTGTTATTACATTTTATGTTTTGAGAATTATATTGAAAACAAAATTTGAAAATTTTGAAAATATCTTAATATTAATATATATTAATATATTAATAATATATTAATAATAATTAAATAAAATAATAATAGCTTTTCTTTCCTAGCTATTATTGGTTTATTACAAGATATATTAAATACATAAAATAAATTTTTTATACACATGTACAATTACAAAATGGTCAACATATTTTCAAAATTTTAATAATTATTCTAAATATAATTCTCACACAAAATGTAATAACGTTTATATAACAAAAAATATAAAAAAGTTTTGTTAAGATGTCTGTGGAATTGAACTTGAGTTTACTGCGTGATAGATTGAACACTCTTGCACTGAGCCATCACATATATCTTGTAAATGCTTTCATATTATCAGTATTTATGTAGCAGATATTTTTACACGATAATATCGATATGATCGAAAAGAAATCAAGATAGCATACTTGTCGGTCTATAAATTTGCAATTACTGAAAGATAATGTAAGCCAAGAATTAACAATCGTTCTCTCCTTGTCGCTCTATCATGCTGACAATACATAAAGTATCGATGAAAAAGCAACAAGTAAAAAAGCAATAAATTGCCAAGTCTAATAAGTGCCCGTGTTTTACATATTGTATATTAGTTCACTCTGTGAGTTATTATTTTACTGTTATTATTTATCGTCATACAATTTTTAATCATATATATAATTTTTATATATTATTGATACATATATACGCATAAATGTGCATAAACAAATATAAAATTTACAAAAAGTGGGCGCTTGTTAGCCTAGTTGCATTACTGTTTTTTGCCACGAGAGGCCAAAAAGCATTTTCAGGCCGTATCTCGGCTATAAAGCGATACGCTAGAGGAACAAGGATAACGTGATCGTTGATCCTTTTCTATCTTTCCTCTCCACGGTGCGTCCACGCGAGCAATTCAATCGTGTGTGTACGTATATAGACATACACCTCTACATAGAGATCGAGAATTTATTTCTCAGATTGGTAATCCTGAAGTCGGAGTTTCGCATTGTCACCGCGCGAGGTCTCCAATATCAATTCGGAGTTTGGCTGTCACTCCTGCCGACCCTTAATAGTATATAAGATGTAGATTTTCACCGTCAAGCTAGTAGTACCAGCAATATCAGTACACTCAGTAGTCAGTAGTCAGTAGTCTCCTTAGTCTCTTACCATCTTAGTCTCAGTCTCTCAGACGCAACCGCTTGTCTTTCATTTTCAATCAGTCAGTCAGATAGATTCATAAGCTCAATCTGTATAAGTCAAGAATAAAGACTTTGAACATACACCTGTCAACTCTGCCAAAAATGGTCGATTAAAACCGATTAAAACATAATCCGTTTTAATCGGTTTTAATCGGTTTTAATCGTTTTTAATCGGTTCAATCCGCGCCCGGATTAAAAAGTAAACGATTTTAATTCCGAACAAACTATAATCGGTTTTAATATCGCTTTCGCGGATTATTTCCAATCTGAAATCATGACATTCTAATCCATATTGTTGTCAATCCAAATAAACACGAATAATCGAATGGATATTGTGGCTGTCGTAGGTCGTCACATTAAGCACAATCCGCGATACAGTAGCGCAACTTGGCGGCCCACGCGCTCACGCGTCCGCGCGTAGTTCCGGGCGGCGCCGCTACGCGGCGAAGGTCGGGCGAGCCAACCTGAAAGTAGAAAGCGGTCAAGCGGGGATATAAGGCGGACCCCTTGCAGAGGAATTGTATATTTGGTTTTAACAACTGAGTCCGTTTCAATTGCAGAAACACCGATTCAATAATCGATTGTGACTCATGATAACAGCAAATCCGACTTCACACTACATAAAATCGATTTACTTTTCATCTGTGAAATGATGGAATTTTTTATTAAGAGGGATTATTTTTACCTATGGATTGACTATGGTAAATTTCAATTCAATTGCATTAAAACAGGTTTAATTATAACTTATGAAATCGTATAATTTCGGATTGAGGTGGATGTGTATCACCCAACATTAACCCGCCTGAAGCGTACTAAATTCGATTTGACTATTTTCAATCGGTTTTAATACCGCATTTTCGGTGCAGAAATCCCGATCGATTCGGATTACATTTTTTTTAAATCCGTTTTAATCGACCATTTTCGGCAGGGTACGTCAACCTAGCCTATCTCATCCACGACCGAGGTATGTATATGAGAAAGGAAAAGCTTTAAGCAAGTATAAAGTAGAGTCCTAGATTATCAAAGAGGCGTCAACTCTACCCCCACCATGCCCACCGCCGCCATCTTCAGACACAAACGTCAGTAGTGCCAGAGAGAAGCCTGAGAGAGGCAATGCCGGCGATTTTCGTGGGACGCTTTTTCTAGGCCGTAGAGCAACGCCGTGCATCCACTTTTAGGAATTGGAAACACTTACCCACATCCACTTTTCGGTACTGTCGGTCAAATCTCCATATGGTTCATGTCCGTGCTACATCCACTTTTCGATACTGTCGGTCATTTGGTTCATATCCGTGCTACATCCACTTTTCGATCTTTTCGATAGTGGTAGTACACTGATCGCTTGACAAAGAAAGATGATTGCGCCGTCTTTGTCTCTCTTTCATCGCGTATGTGTGTAGTATCCGTGAAGGCACAAACACCGATACGTTGAGCACACGGATGCGATCGTTGAGAGATAAATCTAGACAAGGAGCGACAATCGCGTGCTGTCCTTGTTCTTCTAACGTATCGCTTTACGGTCGAGATACAACCTGAAAATGCTTTCTGGCCTCTCGTGGCAGAAAGCAGTAATGCAACAAGACTAACGGGCGCCTATTTTTTGAGAATTTTATATTTGTATATATACATATGTGCATATATATGTTTAAATTATAGTTAAAATTATACGTGCAATTAAATATTGTATGTTGATCAATAATAATAGTAGAATAATAGGTAACAGAGTGAACAAATACACAAGATGTAAGACAAAGGGTGCCTGTTAGACTTGGTAACTTGTTGCTTCGTTACTATATAATATCGATGATACTTCGTATATCATATCAACGGGATAGAGAAATAGCACGATTGTCAATCCTTGTTTGACATTATTTTGTTAATGCAATTTACAAAAAAAAGACAAATACAAAAGTTATGTATTTATTAATTATAATATAATAGTGAATAATAAATAGCATTAAAAATATATTGATATTAATATATATTTTTGTACAATAATATAAAACCAAATATAACAAAATAAATTAATTTATAGAAATATAAAACATGATTAGTAGTAGAAAAAGTAAACAATAACTTACTTAACATAAACAATAACTAATTCTGAAATAAAATTGTATATAAGATTTTAATATAAACTGTAATACTGGTTCATAATTAAATTCTTTATATGAATATATAAAATGTAATATTTATTATATATTATATTTCTATATATTTTTATATATTATATTTTTATTTTGAATTTATATATGTATATATGCATTTACGCGTATAACAATTTATATATTAAAACAAAATGTCATACATTATATGCTACAATTTAAAGACAAATGAATCAAATGTGATAAAAGGACGAAGAGGATTAGATGTACATGTTAGATGTCAAAAAAAATAATATTAATATCCCGTTTTGCTAATAAAACACCAACAATTTTTTTATAATATAAATATAAAAATAAAGGAAGTATGAAATACATATATATATAAAATAAACTTCTTTATTCCCAAAATCAGATATCAGTTTCACCAAAAGAATATTTAAAAATGTTTATTTTTAAAGAACGTTTTCTCTCTTTGCTATAAATCAAGTTTACAAAAAATTTTATTTGAGAACTTTTTTATTTAACTTAAGGTAAAAGTACCGATTGCCGGACATGTCCCTATATCCGGACATTTACATGAAAATTTATCATTATTAATCTCAAATGAATTATTTATTATAATATCAAAATTTTATTGCAAAATCTTTAATTTAAGGATATTTATATAGTAAGACATTTTTAAATATTATAAAAATTAACATCCAATAAGAAGATGAATTTGTTACGTAATTAGACGAAGGACATATTTTGAGAACGCTCTTAAAATTTTCTTAAGAAAATTCGTCTTACTTATTAAAATGATTTTTATTTTATTCCGTGTTTTTATCTTATAAACAAAGTTTTATGAACATTATTCAAGTCGAAGAAGATGTAGAATAATTATAAAAATGTTTTTAATTGATATAAACAATATTTTTCTGGTAAATTTTGCAAATTTAGTTACTGGTGCAGTAATTTTCGTGATTGCCCAGTAACTGATCGTGTGTTTAGTTATCAGTACAACTCGCTTCGATGACACATGATTAGAAAGTACCAATAATTAAATCGGACTATTTAATTACTCTTAAGATAAATTCCGTAAGTATTTTTATAAATACTGTTATTTAATAGTATTATCAACATTAGTTTAATATCTATAAATATATATTTCAATAGTTTGAAAAGATATGTTTTAATCAAAACGAGAATGCCCTACATAACCCTTTTGCGATGTACCTGCATTGACACTAAATAAATAAATATTTTTTTATATTTATATTTTTTTATTTTTTTAAATATTTTTTTATATTTGTTTTTAAATATTTTTCTATGTTTTTGTATATATATATATATATATATATATATATATATATATATATCTTTTTATAATTACATTTTTTATTTTTAGATATTCAAAATCATGATACACAAAATCAAATAAATGAGTCAAATATAATTAAAGTAAATAAAATAAATAATAATTTACAGGATCTACAGAATAGCTCCGAATTGAACAAAGATAAATTACTTTGTATGATAATATCAAATAAATAACAAATGCTATTTTAAATTTTCTCTTGATTTTCTTGTGATTCATTCCTTCTGATATACAGATCATGATCTAGAGAACATTTATTTGAGAGAAATGGTTTTTTCATCATTTAAAAGGGCTTTATTATGACCAAAAAGAATATCTAAAAGTACGATGAAGAAAAAAACTGAAAAAATAATTTAAAGAAAGTCAGAGATGGAAAAAAAATCTCGATACTATCTATTATAAAATCATTATAAAAAGATTATATTTTTATAATTATAAAAAAGTTATATTTCTGAATATATAATTTATAATAAAGTTCATAAATAAATTATAGTTACTATATATACAAAATCGTTAGAAATCATTTCATTTTATTTACATGATAAACGTGTCCGGATATTGGGACGAAAAAGTTTAGTAATTGGGACAAGTATTTTCGATGTGTCCGGATATTAGTTCATTTGCATGCTTTAAAATTTTTATTACTATTAAAATAATTTTAACACTTTTCATGTCTTTTATGCGTCAATAATAAGCTTTCATATTTTACCTTTCAATTGGTTACATAATTAAATCATTAAAAACCGTGAGTACTTATAAAAATTGAGCAAAATCGTACTAGTATCGTTACATGTCCGGCTATTGGGACGTTTACCTTATATTTTTTATAATTTTTTCATGTTATCCATCGATTTTTTTTAAGGACATGACTTAATCTTTGTATAT
Source organism: Formica selysi (assembly GCA_009859135.1). Classification (NCBI taxonomy): domain Eukaryota; kingdom Metazoa; phylum Arthropoda; class Insecta; order Hymenoptera; family Formicidae; genus Formica; species Formica selysi. The sequence goes on from CM020805.1 coordinate 3,977,594, forward strand.
CATTCACTCTTTATTTTAAGGGTATCTCTTCGTAACGAAAACATGACTTTCTCAAAATAAAGATTCATATTCAGATTCATTTTAGATTAAACTGTTAAATACATATATTATCCTGCAATAAATAGAGAAATAATGACTGAATTTGAGCATGTCTCGATCGTTTGAACATGTCTCGATTGAACACAATTGAATACGATTCATATGTGAAAAATCCTAAATACCGGTCACTATCTGCCAATCGTGCACCTCCAGAAAAAAATTTTTAATTTTTAATTTTATTTGTTTTTGTTACGAAGAGATACCCTTAAAATAAAGAGTGGATGATATACAAAGATTAAGAAAGATAAAAAAACAACATTATGTTCCAGCCTTCATTTTGAGGAAGTCATGTTTTCATTACGAAGACATGTCCTTAAAAAAGATCGATGGATAACATAAAAAAATTATAAAAAGTATAAGTTAAATAAAAAAGTTCCCAAATAAAATTTTTTGTAAACTTGATTTATAGCAAAGAGAGAAAACGTTCTTTAAAAATAAACATTTTTAAATATTCTTTTGGTGAAACTGATATCTGATTTTGGGAATAAAGAAGTTTATTTTATATATATATGTATTTCATACTTCCTTTATTTTTATATTTATATTATAAAAAAATTGTTGGTGTTTTATTAGCAAAACGGGATATTAATATTATTTTTTTTGACATCTAACATGTACATCTAATCCTCTTCGTCCTTTTATCACATTTGATTCATTTGTCTTTAAATTGTAGCATATAATGTATGACATTTTGTTTTAATATATAAATTGTTATACGCATAAATGCATATATACATATATAAATTCAAAATAAAAATATAATATATAAAAATATATAGAAATATAATATATAATAAATATTACATTTTATATATTCATATAAAGAATTTAATTATGAACCTATATTACAGTTTATATTAAAATCTTATATACAATTTTATTTCAGAGTTAGTTATTGTTTATGTTAAGTAAGTTATTGTTTACTTTTTCTACTACTAATCATGTTTTATATTTCTATAAATTAATTTATTTTATTATATCTAGTTTTATATTATTGTACAAATATATATATTAATATCAATATATTTTTAATGCTATTTATTATTCACTATTATATTATAATTAATAAATACATAACTTTTGTATTTGTCTTTTTTTTGTAAATTGCATTAACAAAATAATGTCAAACAAGGATTGACAATCGTGCTATTTCTCTATCCCGTTGATATGATATACGAAGTATCATCGATATTATATAGTAACGAAGCAACAAGTTACCAAGTCTAACAGGCACCCTTTGTCTTACATCTTGTGTATTTGTTCACTCTGTTACCTATTATTCTACTATTATTATTGATCAACATACAATATTTAATTGCACGTATAATTTTAACTATAATTTAAACATATATATGCACATATGTATATATACAAATATAAAATTCTCAAAAAATAGGCGCCCGTTAGTCTTGTTGCATTACTGCTTTCTGCCACGAGAGGCCAGAAAGCATTTTCAGGTTGTATCTCGACCGTAAAGCGATACGTTAGAAGAACAAGGACAGCACGCGATTGTCGCTCCTTGTCTAGATTTATCTCTCAACGATCGCATCCGTGTGCTCAACGTATCGGTGTTTGTGCCTTCACGGATACTACACACATACGCGATGAAAGAGAGACAAAGATGGCGCAATCATCTTTCTTTGTCAAGCGATCAATGTACTACCACTATCGAAAAGATCGAAAAGTGGATGTAGCACGGATATGAACCAAATGACCGACAGTATCGAAAAGTGGATGTAGCACGGACATGAACCATATGGAGATTTGACCGACAGTACCGAAAAGTGGATGTGGGTAAGTGTTTCCAATTCCTAAAAGTGGATGTACGGCGCTGCTCTACGGCCTAGAAAAAGCGTCTCACGAAAATCGCCGGCATTGCCTCTCTCAGGCTTCTTTCTGGTAGTGCGTATATACACATATATACATATATATGTTTTAAATATGTGCAGCTTAATTTCTTCATATATAACATATATAAGACATTTCTACTTACCGTGGTAACAAGAAATTATAATATGCACTTATTTAAACTTTTAATATTAACACAACCACATTTGATTGATAGCTGTCAGGCTGTACGTGTGACGTTTGTATTCTAACATGGCGGCTATTTTAATCGACCAATCAGAAAGTGGAACAAGTTGGCGCCTCTCTTATAATCTAGGACTCTAGTATAAAGTACATTGAGCTAAAAAAAAGATTACTTGCTACAACGCAGTAAGTATACCCACAATTACTAACACCTTTTATATTCTCAAGGTTATTTCAACAATTGACTGATAGCCCATTTGCCCCAAACCATTACCTCAGTTCCTATTCCATCACTTTTGATAATAAAAGAAACCCCTGTCAAGCATTTGCACGTTGCTGACAGTTTCCTAGTCAGTCAACTTTAATAATCCACAATCTCTCTTCCTGCAATCACTTGAAACATCCCTATTATTCTTTCTATTACTATTATCAATACTAGACAAATTTAGATTTTGCTTAGCGGCTATTCTGCTGTTGTCATTCGGACGTGGTCCAACCCTTGAAACCCGGTTGCCGAACTTTATTGCCCTGGTGACACTCTACCCCTTTCCCGAATTTCCATCGTTGTCGAACATTGTTTTGCCCAGATCGACACTCTCCCATCATCTCCCTATACGATTCCATCGTCCGTCGAGCACATTGTGCCTTTGACGACTATCGTCTATCGAGCTCATAGTGAGCCCTTGATTGACGCCTTCCCTTACCTTGTAACCTTCCAATAAAACTGACAACAGGAAATTAAATAAAATACAAAATATTTCATCATTCTAATTTCACTCGGACGTGGTCCAACCCTTCTTTCTTTCTTCTTTCAATTTATATGGCCTCTTGTGATCAAGGGTGCATCAACAAATTCTGGCCAACAACAGGTTATATATAGTGAGTATCAGTGAGTATAAGTTTCTGGGAGAAATTATTTATAGGATAATGTGAAACCTCTTTTTGAGGCATATAGGGAAGTGGAAGGATAGAGTTTGATAGGATAATTTGTGGAGAAACCTCTTTTGAGGCATGTGGGAAGGACGGGACCCGAGCGGAATCGAACCTGGAATCTCTCGATTACCAGGCCGCGACTCTACGCCCGGCGCCACGTGTCGCCCCAGGTCCAACCCTTGAAAACCCGGTTACCGAGCTTTATTGCCCTGGTGACGCTCTACCCTCTTTCCAGAATTTCCATCGTTATCGAGCATCGAAGTATGCCCTAGATCGGCACCTTCCCATCACCACCCTTCACAATTCTATCGTTATCGAGCATCGAAGTATGCCCTCGATCGGCATTTTTCCCATACCTTAGACCTCCCCTTTGAATTAAAATTTAGGATTGTATGAAACAGTAAGATCTAGTATTGATATTAATCAAAAACCTCTTTTCCATAATTAAAAACCCGACCCCTTAATAAAACCATTTTAATTCCATCTAATTCCAATTCTTATAAATAATTGATATTTTCTCCTAATTTCTTCTCTTATTATAATATTTTTCTTCAACTATTTCTTTAACTCTTATCATTTAAAGCATTACTTTACTATTGAATCACACATGAATATTTGCGCATGCGTATATTCCTATATCTAACACTCAGTAAAATCACTCTAGTAAAAGATTAGTTCCGTGCCTAACGTCATTCCCCTAGAATCCACCAGATCAGTCCTAGGCGTCCCTGGGGTATAGCCGGTGGAAGCAGGTTGCCCTATAAAAAATAGAGAGCTATCCTTTTTTCACTAACTAAAGTATAGTAAGCAAAGAGCATTGTCGAGACGTAACAGTAACGTAATCAAAATAAAATTAAAATACAAATGCAGCAAGAAATTTTGGATGGTTGAAATATTCAAATAAATAAGACACAAAAAGGGATTCACAAATGACAAAATGACACAGTTTGAAAAACTATTGTTAAAAGTAGGAAATTATTTAAAGGAACAGTACGTTATAAACATGCAAAAAAAAATTATGAAAATTATATCCCTTAATCCTTGATTAAATTCTAATATTCTGTTGGGGGATAGTAACGTTTTATATATATTTTGTTTAATAATAATAATATCTATTATGTATAATGTAAATAAATATCAATTTTTAGTATTAGTAATGCGTATCAGAACATAATTTTTTTTATCTCGACCGAATTCATATCACTCATCATGCTATTAGCCGCAAGAAGCTGGAATCTATCTCATTCAGATTCCTGCGCAATGATTTCTGTGCAGACGCAGACGCTCGACGCTCGATGCTCGATGCTGCCATCGAAGTAATGGCAGCTTTACGTATGAGAAGTAAACATCTGCGTATGCGTGACTTAAGTAGGAATCAGTAGGAAAGAAGAGGATAGAAGCTGGATATGTAATATGGCCGATGTGACCATAGATATATAGACTGGATTGAGCATTGCGAGATAGACAAACGCGCGCCCGCTGTAGAAAGAAAGGTACTATATGGTAGACCTATATTTGTCTCTTTTCCTAGCATTTCATTGATAATTTTATATATAGAGGGGGACAAAATCACCAATGAGATACTAGGAAAAGAGACAAAATAGGCCTCCTATATAGTACCTCTCTTTCTACAGCGAGCGTGTGTTTGTCTATCGCAACGCTCAGTCCATTCTATATGTCTATGGTACAGACGAAAAATGTTTTTGTATGTGTGTGCTGTATGCGCATGTATTGTGTACATACTTTTCAGGGCCATGTATTTCGTAAGAACTATTGCACACAAATTGACATGCTGCATATGTATAGCATAAGGGCCACCGCACAAGCTTTTCCGTAATGCATTACGTTACGTTAAGTACTGATTCTAAACTTAAACTCGTACGTAATCTTACACTTCAGTCAACGCACAGAAAAAATCGTAACGTAACAAAAGCATACTACGTTACGATTTTGTTTGTGCGTTGACTGAAGTTTAAGATTACGTACGAGTTTAGGTTTAGAATCAGTTCTTAACGTAACGTAATGCATTACGGAAAAGTTTGTGCGGTGGCCCTAAAGCTTTTTCGAAAAAGCAGTGCTTTCATTGGATATCGCCTATTGCTGTTGCTATCGCCTAGTATTGTGCGATAGGCTCTAGACCGTCTGGACCAAATGAGCATCGAAATAAAATCGCCATATTAATTTACATAGCATGCTCATTGGTCTAGACGGTTTTATGCATAGACATAGTATATCTAGATCGAGCGTTTGTCTTTATTTAAGGAATGAGGGTAAAGATGTAGAAAAAGACATACTCTGTTTCGTGCCCCTTGCGTTCTCTCTCGTTCGTACGTAGCATAGCGTACTCTTTCGCTATGCTACATGCGAGTGAGAGAGAACGCAAGGGGCACGAAACAAAGTATGTCCTTTTCTACGTGCACCTTGGTCCTCACTTCTCAACACTCGGTCTAGATATACTATGTCTATGGTCTTATGCTATGTAGAGTCCTAAGGGCCAATTTCACCAAGCTCGGTTAGATGAACCGACGGTTAAAATTAGCAGGGTTCCAACTGAAATGATATGAATACTTGGTTTTCCTTCACCTCTATTTTCTGTTGCCCACCCTGCTAATTTTAACCGTCGGTTCATCTAACCGAGCTTGGTAAAATTGGCCCTAATAACACAGTTCAACAAAAAAAAAACACCGGGACAGTACTACCCGTTTCTTATGTAAGATCCTGAGGCAAGGCCTACCATCTAGGAGTCATACGAGTTAAGGTAACATTTCATGAGCAGTGAAAAGCAGCAGCAGTTTAGTAATTAACTAGCATTGTTTGGTGATTTTACATAATTGCTGCGCTGCCCATGAAATAGGTTTTCTACAGTGTTTTAAATCGTTAATCTCAATTTCAATATTAATTGAGATATAACCGAATGAGTAAAAGCACTATGTCGTATAATCAAAAATTATAGTTCCTACAAACTTACCTCTGGTGATTCCATACTTTAGAATATATGTACATATATAACCAAAACACAGCTTTTACTGCTTTGCTGTTCAACAGGATGAACTTCAAACAGCAAAAACTTGCGCTGGAAGTATGTCATCAATTCTAGTTACTTTCTAAACTGCTGCTGCTTTTCACTGCTCATGAAATGTTACCTTTAGGCGTATAGTGATAACTCCAATTTCCTTTATTACCGATAATGCGAAATCCGTTAAGAGGGGAAGAAGAGATATAAGAGAGCGAGCGAAGAGGAAGTAGAGTAATATAGCGGAAGGACAGTAAAAGTTCAGTGAGAGTATTGTGAAGGCGAGCGTGTCGGATAAAAAAGTAACAAAGGCGATTAATAATTAGTTTCTGGCTAAAAGGCTATTCTTTCTTTTATTGCGGTAGAGGTGTTAACGGTTGCGATTTAAGGCGAGTATGCTGAGATCGTAGTCATAAAACAATAAGTAAAAAAAGCTCCGACCTGATATCAGAGCACCGGCCACGTGGCCATTTATACGAATCCTTTTGGTTCTCGAATATAACGGTCAATTAACATTTATTTGACTCTTTCTGTTATTTTTGCCCTCCTTAAAATTCCTAGATCAGAACCTTACACTGATCTAGTTTCCATCGAAGTCGTCAATCCGATTCTGTTTCGGTGCGCATCGAATTTAACGTACTGTTTTCACTGAAAGTAGAATAGAAGCGAGGAAGATTGATATTTCAGTAGAGCCAACTTAACTTTTGCTTGTGAATGTAAATAAACATAATCCTTGACAAATTTCTCGTTTATTTTCCATTTTGATAATTAATACAAACAAACGGTAACTGTTACGAACATCAACATATAGACTATATATCGACTATATATTGATGGTTACGAAATAATGAAAAGTAAAGGTTGGCACCATCTACTTTCAAGCGTTTCCATCGTCTAGATTTCGTGTCAATTTGCTGCCACTCCGACAAAGCTTGTAAATCGGAGTGAGAGTGAAATGAACGCAGTCAGTCGTATTTCCATCGACTTAAATTTAGTCCTACGCCGCACTAGATGCGAATTAATACTTCGGTGGAAACTAGACCACTTATAGGTTTTTGGACGCTGAACACGATCCAGTTGTGAAATTGCTCCATCACGTCAGAATTTTGAGAAATTTGCAATTAAAGTTGCAAAAAGGGCTATTTTGACGAACTTCGTCATATTATAGCTACAATATGTGAAGTGCTGGAGAAGTTTTATTACAATTAAAATAAAGTATGTTGTTAGAACTTTCAACCCTCAAAAGGAATTTTTAGTGTCGGTTATGGTTAATAAGATATCCATGGTTAAATATGGGGTGTATTGCAGAAGTTAGCTGTGACTTAGGTCATTGACCAGATTTACCAGATATCTTTCAATTATATTTATTTAAACTTAAGAGTTTTTTAGATCGCTGAATACGAATGCAATGTCGAAATTATCAAATTCAAAATGGTGGACTCAATATGGCGGATGACAAACCTTAAAAAATGTTTAGATTGCAATCTAAACATTTGAGTCCACCATTTTGAATTTGACAATTTTGACATTGGATTCGTATTCAGTGACCTAAAAAACTCTTAAGTTTTAGTAATAATTGAAAGCTATTTGATAAATCGTTATAATGACCTAAGTCACAGCTAACTTCTGCAATACACCCTATATTTAACCATGGATATCTTATTAACCAAAACCGACACCAAAAATTCCTTTTGAGAGTTAAAAGTTCTAACAACATACTTTATTTTGATTGTAATAAAACTTCTCCAGCACGTCACATATTGTAGCTAATATGACAAAGTTCGTGAAAATAGCCCTTTTTGCAACTTTAATTGGAAATTTCTCAAAATTCTGACGTGATGGAGCAATTTCACAACTGGATTCGTGTTTGGCGTCCAAAAACCTATAAGAAACGGGTAGTCCGGTTCCGGTGTTCGAAAAAAAGTCATTTTTTGTTGGGCAGTGTAATCGGAGAGGCGAGAATAGCGTCTTGCTTGTTGATTGGCTGACCGCCATGGGTCCGTTCCACTTAACGACCGCAACGCTCACGGTATCATTTCATCTTTGTTATTCACTGAAAGTTAAACAAAGATAAATGATGCTCGCGTGCGTTGCGGTCCTTAAGTGGAATGCGCCCTATGTTGGTCCCGTAGTGAATCCTACATGCAAATTAACCGCAACCAGCGTATCGTAAGTGAGAAAAAAGTATATTTGTAATGTTATTTTCTAAAAAACAACATTTTAAATATCTCTAAGACATTTTTAAGATATTTTCGATTACAAATGGACAGCTGCGGGCCCAACATGGCGATCATGGGAAGCATGGAGGGTGTAACAATGTCGCCTCTCTAATTATTTAGGACTCTAATGCTATGCATATGCAGCTATGCCAATTTGTGTGCGATAGCCCTAAAGCCCGTATCAGTCTATGTATTGAAGATTGAAATTTGACCAATCAAGATAAAAGGAACTAAAATTTCCTTGTCCTGATTGGTCAAATTTCAATCTCAATGCAGAGTCTGATACGGGCTTAAGAGTAGCAGTCTAGTGTAATGTCCCGTCATTTTCGAAACCATATTTTAACTAATAATTAAGTACCGCTTCTATTTTTGCTTTTATTTCAGTTAATAATCAATTTAATTATTTGCTTATTGTTCTAGTTTTATATGGTTATTTAACTTAAAAATTAACTATATTTTAGTTCTTTTAATAGTAATAATCAATTGCGCAAGGAATTGAAGATTCCTTGGACCGACCAATCAGAAGGCTTTATTTAGAACTAGGCAGCTGCGTAGTAGTAACTTTCTAGAACTGACCGGCGGTTACCTTAAGAATGGGACCGCGATTGAACTTTAATATGATCAGCGATACTAATACTTCATCTTTAAGATTTTAATTAATTATATAGGGTAGAGGGAAAGAGAGAGAGAGAGTAGGGAAGAGAAGTAGGGTGCAGCGGTGGAGGGTGAAATAAGTTGAATAAAAATGTAAGGAAACTAGGTTAAGATGAGATAGAATAAGAAGAAAATATAAAAGAATTGTAACCCCATAGAGGAACAATAAAGATTATACATACATACATAAATATCGTCAATCTCCAGACTCATACATGATATATTGTCAGAAATTTGTTCTTGACAATACGAAATGAATACTAGTGTATGACCACAAATACGTTTTATGAAATTATTTTTCCAACAACAGAATTTCTGTTTTTATTATGATGCTACATACATATTGCTTAACGTTTACTTAAAGGTCTATTAGATGTCTATTAGATGTCGAAAGGTGATTTGTAGCCCAAAGAGTGTTTCATAAACAAGCACCGCTATTGTGTGAATATTAAGTCTAAAGGTGCGAACCCATGCAGCAGAATAGCGTAACGCGGAACGAGAGCGGAACCAATCACGAGCGTTCCTCAGTTTTTGCAACGTGGATTCCAAGTCCTTACATCCCCATGGAGCGTAATGAGCGCACCGCGGACCAATGCGCAACCAATCACGAGTCATTATTTCAAAAGAGTTAAAACCGCATTAAAACTTATTTAACTTATTTAACATTTTTAATCAATATTTCCAATAAGAACGCATTCATTTCAATATTTATGTATACGATAATAAAGAACGACCAATAAAAGAATATTTAAAAGTAATTTTAGAGACGTTCTGCTCGTTCTGCTTACGCTCATTCCGCTCCATGGGGATGTAGGGACTTGAAATCCACGTAACGAAAATAACGGAACTGCATGTATGTACACATATACTTTGTTAAATTGGCAGCGTGGTCAGTACAGAAACAGAGATAAATTATTAATTATTACAAGTTATTTCTTATTTTTGAGAGATAAAGGAAAATTTTGAAGTTAGCTTTTACTACCATGTGTATATGTATAGATGTATATGTACATTACGCAATCTGCAAAACCTATTCCGCTAGAAACTACTGAAAACGGAACGAAATTGCGGAACGTTCGTGATTGGTTCCGCTTTCGTTCCGCATTACGCTATTCCGCTGCATGGGTTTGCACCTTAACTGTGTCTAAAAAAATTCAATAACACAAAATTACGTGGCATCTAATTCAGATATTTCTAAATGTTGTTTTAGACTGGATGGCTCCGACATTTAATAGACGTCCCAATGAGAAATCACAGGTCGGAAAGACGGCTATTAAATGTCTATAGACGTTTATAGATTGGTATTTCTCACTGAGGTATATCCGCTCTCGTGTTTTTCCCTGGGTAGAAATATATATATATATATATACAGGGTGCGGCATTTATAGTGACGCGGGCATATTTTTCGGAAACGAAGTGAGATATCAAAAAATGTTTCAGACAAAAGTTGCATGGTTTCGAGGGGGCCACATGATAAAAACATGGATTTGACCTTAAGTGGTCTTTTCAAGGTGAGGTCAATGTGGTCGATGTTTTCTTAAATGGAACTCCCCATTTTTTATTACATATTCTTATAGCTTATCCCGAGAGCTTTCCAAAACACTATAATAAAGTATTTTTTATTAAGTACTTTTTGAGTTATTTTATATTTTAATCTGACATATTTTGATATAAAAAATAAAATATCTCGTAAAATATTTAGTTTTCGATAATCTTACCGTAATACTTTTATGTACAGAATAATGAGACAAATCAATTAGTGTAAAGAAAAAAACAAATAATTGTTTTAAAAAACACATTGTAAATAATTACATACTTTTTCTTAAAAACAATTACTTTTTTTTTACTAATTGATTTGTCTTATTATTCTGTACATAAAAGTATTACGGTAAGATTATCGAAAACTAAATATTTTACGAGATATTTTATTTTTTATATCAAAATATGTCAGATTAAAATATAAAATAACTCAAAAAGTACTTAATGAAAGAATACTTTATTATAGTGTTTTGAAAAGCTCTCGAGGTAAGCTACAAGAATATGTAATAAAAAATGGGGAGTTCCATTTAAGAAAACATCGACCACATTGACCTCACCTTGAAAAGACCACTTAAGGTCAAATCCATATTTTTGTCATGTGGCCCCCTCGAAATCATGCAACTTTTGTCTGAAACATTTTTTGATATCTCACTTCGTTTCCGAAAAATATGCCCGCGTCACTATAAATGCCGCACCCTGTATATATATATATATATATATATATATATATATATATATATATATACAGGGTGTCTCATAATTCGCGGATCACCCGCCATATGCAGGTAGAGCACATGAAACCGAGAAGAAAAGTTCTTTACCATTTTGCGATTTTCGTAATAATTATTAAGAAATTAATTTAAAAAGATGGGCCAATCACAAGCGCGCGGCGAGAAGAGACTTCCTACTCAGGCGTTGCTAGGTGCGCGGCGAAGCGGTGGGAGGCGTGCTGTATACGGCTACGTACGAGCGAACGCTGAAGCCACGCATCTCGAACTATTCTCTCTCTCTCTCTCTCTCTCTCTCTCTCTCTCTCTCTCTCACACTCTCTCTTTCTCTTTCTCGCGCGCGCGATTATTAATTAGTAAAAAAAAATAATTGTTTTTAAGAAAAAGTATGTAATTATTGACAATGTATTTTTTAAAACAATTATTTGTTTTTTTCTTTACACTAATTGATTTGTCTCATTATTCTGTACATAAAAGTATTACGGTAAGATTATCGAAAACTAAATATTTTACGAGATGTTTTATTTTTTATATCAAAATATGTCAGATTAAAATATAGAATAACTCAAAAAGTACTTAATGAAAAAATACTTTATTATAGTGTTTTGGAAAGCTCTCGAGGTAAGCTACAAGAATATGTAATAAAAAATGGGGAGTTCCATTTAAGAAAACATCGACCACATTGACCTCACCTTGAAAAGACCACTTAAGTAAATAATCAAATCTATATTTTTATCATGTGGCCCCCTCGAAACCATGCAACTTTTGTCTGAAACATTTTTTGATATCTCACTTCGTTTCCGAAAAATATGCCCGCGTCACTATAAATGCCGCACCCTGTATATATGTATATAGATATGTTACATCTATATGATGTATATATGTATACATCTACATTATGATAAAATTAAAAGAGATAATATGAGCAATATTATAGATTTGTATTCAAAATATGTACGCGACACAAACAGATATCTGTGTAAAGTCGTTGCTTCTACGAGACGATTTAACAGAAATAGAGTAGAAATCCAACATATTTTCTGTCTCTACATATTTAACACAATGCGAAAAGCTTGTATTTTATTGCTCTTTCCAAAGTATGCACATATCCTTTACAATTACTCTACATAATGATATCGGTAATGTAACTATAAAGCGTTGGTAATATACCGACACTTATAGTTACGTTTAGATGAGGGCGCTAACCCGTCGGAGTTCGCCCGTCGCTCCGGCATCCTCTTAACTGTATAACTGTAAAGAAGAACTTTTACGAGTCACAATGTTGTGAATAGCAGATACTGGGAAATCAATGAATATGATTACGCCGGTATTAATGGAAACCACATAGATTTATTAGTATAAAAATACATTACGGCGAAATAGTGATCTGACACGTACGGTATCTCGTAGACTACTCGATCAAGTGTGCGGATTGGAATGCCGTCGCTGATCGAAGTGTAGGCCGCGAGGTGTGGAAAGATATGTAAGCACCACTAGGAAATAAATAGTGTGGCGGTTCGAGAAACCACCACAATTACGCGCGAACTACCCGGTAGACGCGCGAACGAATTCTCACGCGCGGAGCACGTGAAACCCGCGCGCGAGCACCGCGCGAGCCACGAAGGCTCGCCGGGAGGCGGCCACGAGCGGGAGTCGGCGCCAGCAAGTGAAATCCAGTGAGTGGGGTTTATAAGACGGCGCACGGCGAGAAGAGTTTGATTCGCGGCCCGCTCTGACTGCGGAAAGGACCTCCTGCCCGATAGTCAGTCCGAGCTTACGGATTATTTTGTATAGCGACAGCCTACGCTGCCTCCTGTATTACCGCAGGACCTGAGTCTTCCTCGACCACAGCTGCCTCCCACTTCACCCGGGACTAGTCGGCAGCCCTTCTGTGAGGGAGAAAAGACACCAGGACTCAAAGGCGACCGAACGTGCACGAGCTACAGGGAGTGGAGACTACATCCGATAGAGCTGGCGCCGGTGCAATACACCCGGCCTCCACGTTTCTTCTTAAGCCCGTGGGACATCCGGGTAGGGCGATATACATCTCCCTCAACACCGTGGAGTCTACCACCGCTGCTATCACCACTCGCAGCTTCGCCGATACATCGCCGTGATTGCGGGACGCAATCACAGCCGGCCACACGAGTGCACAGGGGCACGCAGTATCAACCACTGACGCAAACCGACAACTCCACGCAATCAGATAGCGATTGGGAAGTCAATACACGTGACACGGCCACACAGACGGAGACAGCCTGCGAGGAGCGCAGCTACACGCCACCCGGGACTCCACCGGCACTTAGACGCGTACCCTCACTTGCGCTACCCTACATCGGCTCCCTCCGAATAACCACCACCGAGCCTTGTATCACTTGGCGGGAACGCCCTCAGCGTTAACCCGTAAACGGCCCTTTTCAGGGCCACCACATATTAGCTGATTGTAAATTGTACATAGAGACTATAAATATATTTTATTGTTACCCTTAGAAAAGAAGTCTCGTGATTGACTTCGCCTCTTTACGCTCTACCTATCCCTCGCGCCATCTTTCGAAGGCGAACACGCCTCTATACTACCCACAAATGGTATTATGTCTGGTATTAATATTGTCAATCGTACTTTATTTTTAATTCCACTCTTGCACACACAAAGCCGAACACTCCTCGACTTTAGTATATAAATCCACACGCTATTGTCCCTGCTCCACGAGAGTGCCTTGATATATTCTGACATATACTCTTCCGACTCAATTCTTGGCCGTTTACTTCCTCGCCTTTGAAATTGAACTAACTGCCTTTTCGCACGATGCGTATGTGTTATCCTGAGGTTCTGCTTTAAGCATCCTCTTTCGCCTTTAATTTGTATTCTTACTTTAAATTGCCCGCTCCTTTGCTATTCTAATCTAACATTACGTATTTATATAAAAGTTGCCTACAGCTTCGGTCATTCTGACGTATTAGTTCATCCCGAACTAATTTTCGTTTTCTACGTGACGCTAACAAGAGAGTAAACCAGAGAAAAAAGGGAAATCTTGCGTAATAGTTTTCAGCACTTCGCTAACAAATTTTTTTTTTTTTTGTATACCTTCACCTAGAAACATTTATTATCCTACACCTTTAAACTGATTTTTTTTTTCTATTCGTTTGATTCGCTCGAATTTTCATTAGTTATACTCAGTGCTGGGATTTACTTGCACATTTCGGCCCGATTCAAAATTTGCAAAATGTTTGGACGAAAATGCGGTGCCTCTATCGCTAATTATTCTTGTAGGAAGGCCAAATGAATCGAATATTATCGATAGATGTATGATAACTTCTTCGGTGCCTGTAGATTTGCAAGGATGTAGCCACACGAATTTTGTAAAGGCATCTACGACGGCCGATATATATTTGTAACCTTTCTTTGTCGTCTCTAGAGGCCCGAAATGATCCACATGCAAAGTTTGCATGGGTATTTTACTATTCTCTACTATTTCCATTTCGCCTTCCTTTTTTTCTGTCGCGATTGTGTAACTCAGACATTTAACACAATTTTCGAGATACTGTCTGACTCTTAATTTAAGACAGGGAAACCAATAATGACTAAGAATTCCCTGAACGGTTTTATCAATACCTACGTGCCCATGTCATCGTGATAAATTCGTAAAATATTAATTACCATATTCTCCGGTACCACAAACAGTTGTTTATCTTTAAAATTTCTAAACACTAAACCATCTATTAATGAAAAATATTTACTTTCTTTCGTTTCTAGTTCCATAGCAATTTCTTTTAATTTTGGGTCCATTAATTGTTTATACATTAATTCGTCTTCCACGGTAATAAGATTTACTAACATTACATTACGACTCAGGCAGTCCACATGTACCATTGTATCTGACGATCGATGCTTAAATTGGAATTGGTAATTTTGTAAGAAAATACTCCAACGAGCGATACGAGGATTTATATTAATTTTTTTCATAGCCAAAACCAGTGATTTACAGTCCGTTATTATTTTGAAATTTATACCCTGTAAATAGACATGAAATCGCTCGATAGCTTTGACAATGGCCAATGTTTCTAACTCAAAGCTATGGTATTTTTTCTCCGTATCAGAAGTTGCTTTACTAAAGTATGCGATTGGCCCAAAACGATCATCTGATTGTTTTTGTAACAGTATCGCTCCGAAACTCAGACTGCTTGCGTCGGTGTGTAATTCAGTTTCCACAGTAGGATTATATATACATAGAACAGGGGGAGATGTTAATTCTTCTTTTAAATGCGTAAAGGATTCGACGCATTTAACATCGAAGAGGAATGGCGTGTCTTTCTTCAACAATTTTTGCAACGGTCCAGCTTTGAGAGCATAATTTTGAATAAATCGTCTAAAATAGTTACTCGAGCCTAGTGTTACGTCCAGACTCAAATAAAGGAAGAGTCAGCGGGAGGGCGTAACCTACTTACCTCTAGACAAACGCTAGACGATGCGTGTCCTAGAGTCGAACGAACAGACCAGGGCCCCAGATAGGTCAACGACCGGAAGGGTCGCTCTTACTCTATCGAAAGGCTCGCTCGGCGGTCCCTTTTCTGGTAAAGAAACTGAATCCTTATTACCCGGGACGGGACCTTGTGCGATTTCGGTTAACAGGAAGGAGGTCGGGTTAATAAACTGCTCGAATTTTAAAATTTAACTTTACATTTATTCAGAAATTAAAACGAATAATTTTAAAATATAGAATTTAATGATGAATCATCTAATTCAATTTAATAAACTGTTATTATAAAATAAACTTGCTTAAGATCTAATATGGTTGTGTGTGGATGTGTGTATGTGGATGAAAATTGTGTTCTCGCGAGTGTTACAAAAATACGGAGGACATCAACCGGAATTAAGCGGGGAAACTAAAATTTAAATTCCGGTTGGAACTTACAATAAATAGTTTTAGAAAAATTACATGAAATAAATGTGTGAAAGTTGGATGGTAGGGATAGAAAAATTATTAATTCGCGGACGCTCGAGCCAATAGTTTCCGGATCTTTTTATTTTCCCGGTTGCGGATGTGTTTCGCCCAGCACTTAGAGCGCTTTGCCGGGGTTGTTTCCACTAGGAAACACACGCAAGAGTTAACAGAGATATTGATATTTAGTTAAAAGGAACAGTTTGATAATGATAAAGAAAAATGGAGAAAGCTCTTAAGGATCTCAATATATATATATATATATATATATATATATATATATATATATATATATATATATATTGAGAAAGAAGGGAAATAGAACGATTCGGAGGGAATTGTTCTAGAAGTAGAGGGAGAAGATTTTC
Source organism: Formica selysi (assembly GCA_009859135.1). Classification (NCBI taxonomy): domain Eukaryota; kingdom Metazoa; phylum Arthropoda; class Insecta; order Hymenoptera; family Formicidae; genus Formica; species Formica selysi. Next base: position 3,994,118 of record CM020805.1, read on the forward strand.
CTTCGGGGACTGGCAGCTAAGTATGAATGCCAATCATGATATTACACCAAGATCCTGGCTAATCACGCCTAGGGACCCGTGAAAGGGGAAGGATTGCTTAAGTCTAACAATAAGCATGAATGCCAATCTTGACAGTGTTCAAGATCCTGGCTAATCAAGCTTACGGACTCGCAAAGGAGAAAGGATTGCTCGAGTCTAACAATAAGGATGAATGCCAATCTTGACAGTGTTCAAGATCCTGGCTAATCAAGCTTACGGACTCGCAAGGGAGAGAGGATTGCTCGAGTCTAACAATAAGGATGAATGCCAATCTTGACAGTGTTCAAGATCCTGGCTAATCAAGCTTACGGACTCGCAAGGGAGAGAGGATTGCTCGAGTCTAACAATAAGGATGAATGCCAATCTTGACAGTGTTCAAGATCCTGGCTAATCAAGCTTATGGACTCGCAAAGGAGAAGGTTCAAAGAAGAGGAAATATAAAATATTTAATAACCAGAATTTAATTTAATAATAATACTAATAAATGTGTGTGCTTGGATATTACTTGAAAATTTGAATTTAATAACAAACTGTTTCTTTTAAGAGGAAGGAAAAAATAAAGTAAGAGAAAGGTAGAAAACAAAAAAAAGAATGAAATTCTTTGGTAGACTCACTACTTGTTGTGTGCGAAGGTGATGAATTTAAAAATTTCGCTGGATAAGCGAGCTAAGGTCTATCTCGTGGACTCGGCTGTGCGGAAGGGGTGGCTCGGAGATCGCTCGGTTCCGGTGGTGTTCGTTCGATCCACTCAAGGGCACACCACTTGTCACTTGCCCGCACGAATTTTGTAAAATTTCAACTTGTATAGCGTGAAACTCTTTGCACTAGCACAATCGCAGAGAGAACTTGTGAGAATAGATAAACTTTTGGAGACTTAATAAATCAGTGCGGACTGTAGACAGACTCGGTGCGACGGTTCGAGTCGAGAGGCGAAGATGAATTGAATTTTCTGAGGGAGGATTTCGCGTAAGTCGAATCTTGGCGTCTCTTCGCGTACCCTTTCCATTAGGCAAGCAATATTCTTTTTTAACGAATCAATCTTTAAAATGGTGCCCCTTTCATGAGTTGAGGGCGTCTCCCTTCCAAAAGAAGGTCCAAGAGTTTGCGCCTATTGGTGTAGGCTTTTGTTTTTAAAAATTAAGTCTCGCCCACTGGAGAGTCCGCCACGATCGGCCAAGTTGACAGTTTTATTGTTCACTTGAGTTTTATCTCAAACAGATAACGCGCAAGGGTGGTCTAGCAGGCGAGCACGTAGTGTCGAATGTCGCGAGTTTCAGTCGCGGATCATAGTTACATCAATAAGATAACACTCTAGTTCTTAGAAGGGCCTTTATTCAAGACTCTTCCCGTAACGCTTTTTCACTAGAGGACTTCCAAGAAAAAAATATTATTTGATATATTTATTAGTCTCTTGCATGTTTAGATTTCGAGCCTTCTCACGGTTCGAGTATCTTTTAATTGTTGTTTAAAATTCTTGGTCTTCTAGGGGACCTTTGTTCGAATATTTATCACGCATGGTTTAAGCTTTGAAATATTAGTCTCGCCTGCTAGATATTCCTTTAGTTTATTGTTTATAGTGCAAAGAGTTCCAGAGCGTAGGCGTTTAATATTACGTGAAAGAAAAGAATCGTGGAGTCCACCGGACGTAACACTAGGAATCCCTGCAATTCTTTTATATTTTTAGGCTGTGGAAAATCCAGAATGGCTTGTACATGTCTTTTGCACAAAGAAATGCCTCCCTCGGTAACCAAATATCCTAAGTATTCAATTTCTTTTTCTAAGAACGAACATTTTGACAAAGGCCATAGCCGGGTAAGCATGGTCAATCTGCCCCCGCAGGTATAGAGCTTAAATTTTTTTTGTAAGTTACTATCGATGGAACTTATAATTTCCTAAAATATTAGTCTCCCAACTACACGTGTTTAAGAGTAAAAAAATAATAACAATTTTCCGTAATTAATTTTTTTCTCGTAAGCGGTTCAATGAATCGCTTTAAAAAATATATATGATGTGGGCACAATTGCAACACACAAAACAAAAAATGAGGGTCCAAATTCGAGAAGAACAACATTGAAAAAAAAAAATATTTCAACTTAAAAATTTTTTTTTCGATATCATAGGCGCTTGGTACAACTACCATCTTTTTTAAATAATATTTTTGAGCAATAAACAACATATATTTTTTTTTAATCGATCAAACGGGTAGACGATAGTTAAATTAATTAAAGTAATTTTTTATATTTTTTTTTCTCATAAAGGGTTTGCTGGATCATTTTCGGAAAAAAGTACATTGTAGATACAATCAAAGCACATTTAAAAAGAATTGAGATCAAAGTTGGATAATAATAACATTGTAAAAAAAATATTTTAGATTTTTATAATTTTTTTTGACATCATAGACTGTTTCAACACATATCCGTTTTTTTTTTCAGATATCTTTAGGTAGCAATCTATAACATATATTTTTTATAAATTGATCCAACGGGTGATTGTTAAAAAATTACGCAATTTTTTATTTATTATATATACAGGGTGTTCCAGGAGGAAAGGTCAATATTCTGGGAGGTGATCGTATCGGTCATTTTAAGCAAAAATGTTTATATAAATATATATCCTATTACCCACGGTTTCCGAGATAGAGCGACTTGAATGTACAGTTGCAAAATTACTGACAAAAAAGAAATACTACGTACTATTTCTAATATTTATTGTTCAAGTGATACATTTTTACAGATTATAATAAATTTTCAAAAATTCCACCGTTAACATCAATGCATTTTTCAACTGTTGTGTGAACATGGCGTGTTGCTCGTCTGAGTACATCGTGACGTTCCTTTATGCGGGCACTAGCATCCATTATTTGAGCGAGCAGTTCGTCTCGTGTATTCACTTTTCTTCTGTACACGTCACTGTACAGGTTCACGAATGAAGGTTGGAGTGTACAGAAGAAAAGTGAATACACGAGACGTACATTCAAGTCGCTCTATCTCGGAAACCGTGGGTAATAGGACATATATTCATATGAACATTTTTGCTTAAAATGACCGATACGATCACCTCCCAGAATATTGACCTTTCCTCCTGGAACATCCTGTATACTGTGTGCTTGTGTGTGAGTGTGTGTGGGTGGGTGAATGCAACTGTAAATGGTGAGATGTAAACCTGATTGACAATCTCCTCGTGGTACATCTTGGGAAAACGGTGATGGTTTTGCGAATGTCAGCAGTAAATTGCATACTAAGAAACATTAGCAACGAAAAGAAGTAATTAAGAATAGTTTTATTTATTTAGCTATATTATATTAATGTCATCATGTTAAAAAAAAAATATATATATTGTGACGTGACGTTTTTGGGACGTCCGTCACAAGGGTCGAATGACCCGATCGGGGGCGGTTTTTCGGGGGCCTGCGTCCTCTCTATTTAGGGAGAGAGCGGCCCAATCGTCGGATCGACGAGATCCGACTTTTGGTAGTAGTAGTTATCGGAAATGTAAGCTCGAGATGAGCCCGCGAGTTGGTTGTCGGCACGAGATCGAGCGGCGGGATCCCATCCGGCGGAAGAAGAGAAAGAGAGGAGAGTGACGGCCGAGAGCGGGAGTCCAGGACACCCAAGAAGCAGGAGACGCCAGGTCGTATTTGTCTAATATTAAAAACATTTTATATGGCTGACAAACATCGCTGCCGGTAAATTTATATTTAATATGGCAGGAAAGGAGCGCGGAGGGCCGGAATAATCCGGCCAAAGGGGCGGCCACTTCACCCGCACGAAGCGAGGGAGTCCCAAGGACGGAGCGGCGAACGGACTCTCAATCCGGAACCTATCCAACTAGATAGGAAAGAGAGCCGATCGGGCGCAGCCGTAAGCCCGCACCTTTAAGCCAAAAAGCAGAAAATCTTGAGAACTCCGGGGCGATGAACCCACCAACACGGCCGTGATGACAACAAGGATCGCAAGGATCGCAGGACGGCCCTGCGTAATGCGAAAGCGCCACAAGTGGCGCGATAGCGATTTATCGCGCCGGCGTGTCTCCTGCAGGACTCTCGCTCGGCACTGTTCGGCGAGATAGCGAGAAGGACGCAGGTTTTCCGAGGAGCGAAATCTTAGACGATCGAGGAAGCACCGAGAACTTCCTGCCGGTGGGACGAGCGTCGCCGACCTATTTTGTTGCCGTTTATTTGTAGGTAATTAATTCGGATGAGTCGCGCCCTTAATAGTTGTCGAGCCACGCGTTTTGGTGAATTAACTTTGTGGATATTTTTGGTAGATTAAGTCGCACGGCCGACGGGCACACGTCGCTCATCCGAATTATATAAAGTAAGCTCTCTCTATTCATTTCGCCGCCGCCGACAGTCATTAATGTTAGTTTCGCGTCTGTGATTATTACATGTTGTAAAGTATCGGGATTCTCACGCTCGCGCGATCGATATTCCGGATCGCGCAAAGTATTGCGTCATACGTCTCGTACACCACAGTCGTCACCGATAGTTTTCGTCTTCTTTTTGAGTATTGTTAGCAGTTATTTTGTACACGCTATGCGTAATTAGAGTGAGTAGAAAGCGCAATTCTCCGGTATCGAGCAGAGGATCTATCGGGTGTTTGTGACCCCGTCGTTAGTTTTTGCGAGTCATCCGAGTAAAATACGTGGCATATTTCAAGCAAAGGTCGCCGTTATTATTATTGAGGCACATTCCAGCATCACGAGCTGCGTTAAAAGACCGATTCGAGTCCGGAAAATTTATATTGTATTGAAGCGGATTCACGGGCGTGCGTAAAGTAGTTACCGGCGCATTCGAGAGATTTCTTTAGTTGTCGCGGCCTGATTAAGTCTCATACGGCAGAAATACTCGCGGCCGAAAAGTCGAGTTAAAGCGTGTAAGACGCCCGGTAATTTAATACTGTTGCGCACGGTCGTGCCGATCTCCGCGGAAATAATATATCGAATTCGCCTGTAAAATAACCACTGTCATCAAAGGCTATATTTTTTTTTGTATGTGAACTGCTCTATACTCTTGTTTCTTTTATTTTTATAATATATTATTGTTATCTTTATTGTTAATTTATCGAAGGCTCATTTTCGCTCCCGTATTCTCGACTCTCAGAATTTCTCTCGTCTCCCCCGAACCTCCCCCTCTACCATTTCGGGTATACTGAGTAGCCGCGGAATTCTGCCGTCGCGTTAATTATCGATCTTGAAATTGTCTTTCGGTGTTGCGTTTATCGTGAATGGTGCGGCCTACCGTACCTGGCGCCCAACTCGGTTATTTAGTGATATATTGGCTTTTTCGAGATATCGGGATCGATATTCGAGGTACGCGCCGAAGGTGTGCCGTGGGCACCGAAGAACCGCCCGCCGAATAAATAATTATTATTAAAATAATTAAATAAAGAAATTAACAGTTACAATATATATATTGCTTTAATTTTTTAACATCTACCCGTTGGATCAGTTTATAAAAAATATATGTTATAGATTGCTACCTAAAGATATTTGGAAAAAAATTGATATGTGTTGAAACAGTCTATGATGTCAAAAAAAATTATGAAAACCTAAAATCTTTTTTTTACAATGTTATTATTATCCAACTTTGACCTCAATTTTTTTTTAATGTGCTTTGATTGTATCTACAAGATACTTTTTTCCGAAAATGATCCAGCAAACCCTTTATGAGAAAAAAAATATAAAAAATTACTTTAATTAATTTAACTATCGTCTACCCGTTTGATCGATTTAAAAAAAATGTATGTTGTTGTTCAATGCTCAAAAATATTATTTAAAAAAAATGGTAGTTGTACCAAGCGCCTATGATATTGAAAAAAAAATTTTTAAGTTGAAATATTTTTTTTTTCGATGTTGTTCTTCTCGAATTTGGACCCTAATTTTTTGTTTCGTGTATTGCAATTGTGCCCACATCATATATTTTTTTTAAAGCGATTCATTGAACCGCTTACGAGAAAAAAATTAATTACGAAAAATTGTTATTATTTTTTTACTCTTAAACACGTGTAGTTGGGAGACTAATATTTTAGGAAATTGTAAGTTCCATCGATAGTAACTTATAAAAAAAATTTAAGCTCTATACCTGCGGGGGCAGATTGACCGTGCTTACCCGGCTATGGCCTTTAATTCAAGGCCAAATTTTTTGAGTAATATCAGTACTTCTTCTAATGTTTCAAGATTTTCTTTGATGTCGTTGGAGGCAATCAACAAATCCATGTAGACTAACACCTTATCTTTGCGTATTAACCCCTCAAAAATGTTTAATATGCGTTTTTGAAATTCTGCTAGCGCTTCTGAGAAACCAAAGGACAATCTTAAATATTCGTACTGACCACTCGGAGTTGCAAAAGCGAAATATTTTGTAAAATCGGGACGAATTTGAATTTGGTGAAACCCGTCTTTAAGATCTAACTTCGTAAAAATTTTCTTTCCGTATAATTTATCCAAATGATCCTCTATAATTGGAAACGGATATTTTTGTGGATGAACGCGCTGATTTAACGGTCTCAGGTCAATACACATTCTTTTTTGTCCATTTCTTTTAGGCACCAAGATTACGCGAGAGCAATAAGGTGAAACACTAGTCTGTATGATCTTCCTTTGTAACAAATCATTCACAATTACGTCTAGCTCGTTTTTTTCCGCAATGGATAGTCTACGCGGAACGAATCGAAAAAGCGATTCATCTTTTAAGTGAAGTTTTACACAATAACCATCTTGTATTGGACTAACATTCATCGATTCGACCGTTTTAAATATGGTAGTTAATTTTCTTTTAGCTGGAACATCCTGGCTTAAGCCATTCTCAATGACATCAAATTGATCTATTTTTTCGTCTATATTGATTGAAAATATGAAATGCACATTATCCTCTGAGTCTTTTGCTATCTCAAAACTGAACCCTCCTTGCTGATAGATTAATTTTATCTCCGAAGTCGCAAAAAACTGCCTGCCTAGCAACAAATCGTATCGCATAGTGCTATCGCTTACCACTAACAATTCGATATCATACCACCGGTTCAGTATATCATGTAAAGCGATTTGATCATGAATTTTACCTTCGACAGTAATTACTGAATCATTGACGCCTTTCAAACTAATATTATTAACGATGGTAAATAACTCTTTATTTGGAAAAAACTTCCTAAATACAGCCCGTTTTATAAGGCTTACCGGGTTTCTCGTATCAACCAAGGCTTCAAAACTTACGCTCGGGTTGCTCACGCTTCGCACTTTAACGCATGCTCGGTCTCCCGACGCAAAGTCCACTGTATTTATATACACCGAGTCCTCCGCCGAAACGCCGCTGTTTTCTAATGCAGATTCCTCCTGATCGATGAGATGACTCGAACCCGCTGCTTCCGCAACCTTCTTAGGGCAGGCGTAACTGATGTGTCCTTCTTGACCGCATTTGAAACAGACTACCATTTTTGAAGGCAACTTCTTTTGTGTACAATCTTTCGAAAGGTCCGGCTTGTTTACAATTGAAGCAAGCTATCTCTGTGTTAAGCGGTCGCGAGCTCTGATTCCTGTTGGTTAGATTTCCTCGACCTCCAAATCGTATATTCCAAATGTTGTTTTTTGGTAACGTGGTGTCCTCCGTTATCCTTCTCACATGTTCTAGAAAGTCAGGAATGTTATTGATCCAGGTACTTAGCACGATTTCTTAATACAGGATCCTTGACCCCATCGGCCAGCAAATCAATTTTCTCTTTCTCCGAGAGCGAGAGTGTCTGCATCAGCGTTAATTTGTTTTCGGCATAGTCTATGAATTTCTCCGATTGCGCTTTCCATATTCTTTGCCCAATTCTAGCTAGTGTTGCTGTATAGGATTCTTTTATCTCGAAATGTCTTCTTATGTGATATTTAAAATCCTCCCATGTAGATACCGACTCCAGCTCTTGACGGTTGTACCAATCCAACGCTCTGTCCTTCAATTGTGTTATCGCCGCCACAATTAGCACGTCGTCTCCCAAATTATAGAGGCGAGCAACACTGGCGATTCGCTCTATCCACTTCTGTATGTTTTCTTCGTCTTTTCCGGAGAAAATTGGTATCATCTTTGTCGCGAATTTAATTTGAGACCATTTATTAGCGCTTGAACTGCTTTCACTATTGGTTGCACTTGATCCTCTCTCCAAAGGGGGTAAGCGTCTCTCCTCTCTTCGTGACTGTTCCCTTGCATCCATCACTTGCACTACTGCCCGAACAATATCATCTATGTTCAACGCTGTGTTCTGTCCTATTTGTGTCGGAACAGATCGGGGTGGAGGCGTCTCTTGGGGTGGAACGTTTGCGCCGGTTCCTCCGCTATTGTAACTGCCCGTAGCATGATCCATTTCACTAGGATTCACTTTTCCTTGGCTCTCATAAAAGTTTACAATCCGTTCCAGAATTATCGCTCGTGTGCCTGATGTTGATAAATTCAAACGGGAAGCTAACGATCGCAACTGATTTATCTGTAGAAATTTCAAAGTCGACCGATCCATAAAAACAGTTATAAACACACGCGATTTTGTCCTCTAGGCTCGCCTCGTGTCGCCTCTTGATTGGCTCACGCCGGCTTCATCCGAATTCTTTCTCTAACCGTCGATTACCAGAAAGACCTTTGGAGCCACCAACAATTTACTTTCACTAATTGCCTTAAAAATTGGAACAATAATAATTTTCTATCTCGCCGATAAGCAATGAACAAGCACTGGTAGATCCCACTTCTGATTTATTTACCGGCTGTAAGCACCACTAGGAAATAAATAGTATTATGTCTGGTATTAATATTGTCAATCGTGCTTTATTTTTAATTCCACTCTTGCACACACAAAGCCGAACACTCCTCGACTTTAGTATATAAATCCGCACACTATTGTCCCTGCTCCACGAGAGTGCCTTGATATATTCTGACATATACTCTTCCGACTCAATTCTTGACTGTTTACTTCCTCGCCTTTGAAATCGAACTAACTGCCTTTTCACACGGTGCGTATGTGTTATCCTGAGGTTCTGCTTTAAGCACCCTCTTTCGTCTTTAATTTGTATTCTTACTTTAAACTGCCCGTTTCTTTGCTATTCTAATCTAACATTACGTACTTATATAAAAGTTGCCTACAGATACAATTCGCAGTACGCGGAGATAACAGAGACTCCGCGTATGCACGCGCAGTCAGCAACTCGACGCTCGATTCTAAGAAACTATATGCAGGTGGCTTTAAAGCAGACGCCGCCACCTCAGACGCTTAGCTCTGTACGCTTAGTCTTAATAATATATCGGAATGTCTATCTCAATAATTCCTACACACAACCTTAGCACATCCAACTTCGACTGTACCTCTTATCCTCACTTGTGATGCATCGGATTTTGCAGTAGGTGCATTCTTAGAACAAATAATTGATGGGATTTAACGTCAAATATCAAAAACCAGTATGGATAACTGCGAACAGTAATATAGGCATGCACACACAAGAATCTAGTATATTTGAGTGCATTTGTCAAAGGAGTGTCATCAAATAGTTATTCGTCATGCATCATATGTAACTATAGATAAGTATAAATAACATTGGTGAAACGCAGTCTGTATGTGTGTGTAAAGTTAATGCATGTCTTATGAATAATTTATAAATATACATTTATTTTTCAATTTGAAACTAGAAGAATTTTGGAACTAGAAGAATTTTGGAACTAGAAGAATTTTTCAAACTGTTGATAAGATTTTGAGAAAGCCTATGGCATCATGTTTATTGTAAATCAAAACATATCGTAGTCAATTCTTGTTTCGATGTGAATGCATTGCTTGAAATAGATGAAGCATGTTTCAGTATCGTTAATGAATATAATAGATCTGTTACATTGTATTTTTCCATCTGTCGGAATGCTATTTGGTATATATATTTGACAGAAGAAATTTATTATTAAAACTGATATTATTGATTATTTTGTTCTTTTTAGCATTGAGACAAGTTACAATATGTTGATTTGCAATAGACATATGTTGCCGCAGGCTTTGTCAAAATCTTAACAGTCTGAAAAATTTTTCTAGTTCCATTGAAAGATAAATGTATTTATAAATTTATTATAAAAATTTATAAATTATTAAAAAAATAGATAGAAATAGAAATAAAATATAAATGGAAATTTATAAGACTTGTACACATTTGTGGTGTTCCTGCGGTAATACTTGAAATTATTTTGTTACCAACTTCATCAAATACGTTTATAATTATTTTCATTCATTTCATTTATTGATCAAACATTATACATAGCAACTTGTAAAAACATATAACAAACTATTTAACATTTATTTATTTGTTTACTGTCTTTCATCTTGTACACATTGTTCTTGAATATTAATTAAATATTTTATAACATAATCTAGAAGTCTAGTTATTTTACTGAATCGCTCCTACACATTAATCACAGACTGTGTTTCACCAATGTTACTTATATCTATAACTGCATATGATGCATGACAAATAACTATATGATAACAATTCTTTGACAAATGCATTTGAGTACACTGGATTCTTTTTTACATCTTTCGCTTTTGATATACAGGATGTCCTAAAACTACCGTATTTTCTCTTAATGGCAAAGTTCTTAGAATATTTCAAGACGAAATACCTAATACAAAAATGTCGAGACTATAATAGTTTTTAAACGGAAAGCGGTTATATTTTACGAATGACAGGGCTGAGATTTCGCGCGCTCAGGCACGGCGAAATAACAAATGAAAAAAGTGCTATATGAATGGGGCGCCTTTTTTATGATATTATGATTATCGTATAAATTTTTACAATAGCATTGTCATTATATGAACATATAATTGTACATACATTTATACATTATTATTGTCATTGAATAAACCCTCGCGCGTAAAGCAAAATTCATCCGTAAATAAAATTGTTCCGTAAATAAAATAGTATAGCATAGTAGACATCTTCATGATAATATTGATCGACCACTTTGACAGCTGAAGTTGAAACATGTCGCAAATTTTTACTTGTATCATTTTTGAGATGCCTTTAGTTCTTGCATCCATTATTAGTAAAAAGAATGTGCTAATGCAATGCGTATAGAAGCGGGAAAACATATAATGACAATGCTATTGTATGCAATGTAAATTTATACGATAATCGTAATATCATAAAAAGGGCGCCCCATTCATATAGCACTTTTTATCACTTGTTATTTCGCCGTGCCTGAGCGCGCGAAATCTCAGCCCTGTCATTCGTAAAATATAATCGCTTCCCGTTTAAAAACTATTATAGTCTCGACATTTTTGTATTAGGATTTTCGTCTTGAAATGGGTAATTATTTACATTAACGGACACCTTGTCAATGACCTTGACCTTAACATATGTTGTCAAGAACATGACTCTGAGTAACTTTTTCTTATAACTTAATCGGCGGTCTCTTATAATTTCTGAGATATTTAAAGTTAAAGTTTGATTCGAAACGAAAATTTGGTTTGGATTGTACAATGTAATACAAGTAGCGGTAATTATTTACTATAACGGACCCAGCTCCAATGACGTTGACCTTGACATATGTTGTCAAGGACATAATCCTGAGTAACTTTTCCTGATAACTTAATCATTGTTTATTAAAAAGTTATTAACAAATAAAGTTTGAAAAATAAAACGTAATTTTTACATGAGTTTGTAATTTCCACGCAAGAAGCGAGGTCCATCCGCATCAGGACGTTGTATAACTCAAATCAAATTTTCAGAAATAGGTTTGAGTTAGGTTATATCTTCCGGAAGTGGAGCCCCCCCGTAGGGGTGGTGGAACCCACTGCGTTCACGCATATACTTTCCCATTCACACAACAATCGTGAGGTGAACCTCGCTTCGCGTTGTAAAGTATATGCGTGGACACAGTGGGTTCCGACCCCCCCTACGGGGGGACTCTACTTCCAGAAAATATAACCTAACCCAAACCTATTTCTGATTTAAAACTAAAATTTGGTGTGGATTACGTTGTATAACTCAAACCTAATTTTCAGAAATAGGTTTGAGTTAGGTTATATCTTCCGGAAGTGGAGCCCCCCCGTAGGGGGACGGAACTCACTGCGTTCAGGCATACACTTTCCCATCCACACAACAATGCTGGGCTGAACCTCGCTTCGCATTGTAAAGTATATGCGTGGACACAGTGAGTTCCGCCTCCCCTACGGGGGGGCTCCACTTCCGGAAGATATAATCTAACCCAAACCTATTTCTGATTTAAAACTAAAATTTGGTGTGGGTTACGTTGTATAACTTAAACTAAATTTTCAGAAATAAGTTTGGGTTAGGTTATATCTTCCGGAAGTGGAGCCCCCCCCGTAGGGGGGGAGCGGAACTCACTGTGTTCAGGCATACACTTTCCCATCCACACAACAATGCTGGACTGAACCTCGCTTCGCATTGTAAAGTATATGCGTGGACACAGTGGGTTCCGCCCCCCTTACGAGGGGGCTCCACTTCCGAAAAATATAAACTAACCCAAATCAATTTCTGGTTTAAAACTAAAATTTGATTCAAGTTACGTTATATAACTCAAACCAAATTTTCGTTTCGAATCTAACTTTAACTTTAAAAATTATAAGAGACCGCCGATTAAGTTATAAGGAAAAGTTACTCAGGATTATATCCTTGACAACAAATGTCAAGGTCAACATCATTGGAGCTGGGTCCGTTATAGTAAATAATTACCCAAGTAGCAAATTACTCACACCAAATTTGGTAATTATTTACATTAAAAATTTGGTTTGGGTTATGTTATACCTTCCGAAAATGGAGCCCCCCCGTAGGGGGGGGGGGCGGAACCCACTGTGTCCACATATACATTTTCCGATCCACACAACAATTGTGAAATGGATCTCGCTTCGCGTTATAAAGTATATGCGTGGACACAGTGGGTTCCGCCCCCCCCCTACGGGGGGGGGGGCTCCACTTCCGGAAGATATAACCTAACCCAAACCTATTTCTGATTCAAAACTAAAATTTATGCTTCTGCTTATGCTTATATTAATATTTCATAACTTTTATTTGTAGAACAATTTTTTAATAAACAATGAGCGCCAACAAAAATCTTTTATGTTACTCAAGGTGATAACCTTGACAACATATGTCAAGATCAAGGTCATCGAAGCTGCCTCCCCTATATTGCATATAAGCAATATACTAATTACTTCCTTTAGCACTGACACAAAGTAGCAAATTTCTCAAACTTTTTTTGTTTATAACTTTTTAATAAACAGTGACCGCCGATTAAGTTATAAGGAAAAGTTACTTAGGGTCATGTCCTTGACAACATATGTCAAGGTCAAGGTCATCGGCGAGGTGTCCGTTAATGTAAATAATTACCTTGAAATGTTCTAAGGAATCTGCCATTAAGAGGAAATACAGTAGTTTTAGAACACCCTGTATAATCAAGATACAAGACAGATTAGTCAAACAATTTATAGCATAGCACAAGCGTATAATAATATATTTTAATTTTAATTATAGTAATTTTCTTTTAAAAAGAATGTACAAATAGATATTGTATCAATCAAAGAAATAAAAGGGTTGCTTTCTATAATTCAGAAATATAATAGATATATTCATTTTATCTGACTGCTCGTAAGCATGTGTATAGTAGCAAAACATGTATAGGGGAAAGTTGGGTAAAACCGAGTAGGCGGGTCAAACCGGGTACCCCTGTTTTTTCGTAATAAATGCTGCTATCTATGGCTAATTTGTGTTATTAGTTGTAGATTGACGCCATTATTATTTTAAGACAAACCGTACCCCTATATACACGATATTTCTTTTTTAATAGAAGTTCAAAGTTTTTAGTCCCAAAAAGATCGATATCGAGGCAAAAATCGAGTCGTCGTGCACTTTTTCTATATAGAGCATCTGTTTCGGTAAGTGTAGCATTGCATTCTGTACATATTAGAAAGTATATCATATCAGTTTTGATCGGCACTTTGTACGCCGGAATATACAACCGCCGTATTTGTTACTTTCCTTGTGTTGGGCCTAAACCGGGTACTTACACGTCTCATATAATGAAAAGAGCTGTTATCCTGACTTTGTGTCTCTACAAAAAGCAGTTGGAAACGAAAACTAACATTCACAAAAAGAAACCACTCAAGAAAAAAGCTTTTTGAGATCCTTAAAGTTAAAAAGTTAAATAAGGAAGTCCTGCAGCAATGCCGAACAAGAGAATATCTTTATTTGTGATTTTTGTCAATAGAATACATCTTTATATTGATTTTGATTAAAATAAATCTAGATTTTGAAATTACACGGTGTTTTGCATATTTTCAAATGGGTACCCGGTTTGACCCTACCGGTAGGACAAAACCGGGTACTTTGACTTCTCCACAAAATCTTATTATTCTTGGTAACCAAAAATTTTTTTCCAGCAACTAGCTTTATTTTCTCATAGTTTAAGGTTCATTAAAGACTACTAACGGTCGGCAAAATTTTTTTTACTCTCAGATTTTTGGTAGGAAGACAAATCCAAAAAAGTACCCGGTTTTACCCTACTTTCCCCTACAACACATAAAAAAAATGATATAACTGCTAAAAAATTATCTTCTTTAAAAAAAAAGTGAAAAAGAGGGGCCAAGTGCACACGCACAAGCGCTTTTTGCTAAAAAAAAACTCTTATACAAAATAGTGTTATTTCAATCTGTTGCGAAAAATTTTTATACAAAATAGTGTTATTTTAATACAAAAATACTGTCATATTCAAATTAAAAAACTATTTTACGAAATAATTGTTTTAATTTTCTACAAAAATAGTGATATATATGATAAAAATATTGCGCCAACTAATAAAAATTTGTTACAAAATTTATTTATTATTATTTCTAATATTAAAAATTGTATCTCATAAATTACAATGTGATTAAAATAGTGGAACATATTCAAGCGAAAAAAATTTTTTATTAAAAAAACAAAAAGTATAAAATAACTTTTTAATTAGAGAAAAACTTGGCCCTGCAAAAATTCAAAATGTAAATAATACGTTAATTAGATTAGTATATGTTCAGTTTAGCAGCATTATTCATCTCTAACAATCATTTTTCTCTAACTAAAAAGTTATTTTATACTTAAATTTGTTTTTTTAATAAAGAATTTTTTTCACTTAGATATATTCCACTATTTTAATCACATTGCAATTTATGAGATACAATTTTTAATATTAGAAATAATAAATAAATTTAATAATAAATGAATTTTGTAACATAAATTTTTATTAGTTGGCGCAATATTTTTATGATATATCTCACTATTTTTGTAAAAAATTAAAACAACTATTTTGTAAAATAGTTTTTTAGTTTGAATATGATATACTATTCGTTGCATCTCTAATACACATACATCGAGTCATCTTCGTTAAGCGTCGTCTACTAAATTTCTCTCTATTAAGCGTTATTATAATGCTTCTATTTTCGTTAAACATTTTTTACACACATTGCAAATCTTGCATCTATTACCTGCTTTAATGAAAGACAATGATTCGATATGTTTATATTCTAAGCTTTACATCATCTTTTTCATAATTTTACACTTATTTCAAACTTCAAATTTTTTATTTACTAGATTTTTATTACATTTTATAAAAACTTATAAAAGATAGACAAAAGTAGAAATAAGGGCCGTGCCACATAGAAAAACGTAAGCAATAAGACTTAAGGCGTAAGGAAAGTAACCAATTACAATCGAGATCGTAAGCAGCCATATTGAAATGTAAACAATGCTGAAAATTCCGAATGCATGAAATTCTTAAGTTTTAAGTCTTTAAGTTTTTCTATGTGTTACTGGCCTAACAAGGCTGAATATACCTTTGTATCATCTTTAGTTATATTTAGATTGATCGACTTACTTTTTTGCTCATATTTATATCTTAGTTTTTCTATGCATTAGTATTTTAAACTTTATACTATATAAATCGTACTTTATATACAATAAGTTAATAATTTTAAAATAAATTTATTTTGTTTTTCTTGTGCTCTTTTATTTTGGCCTGTGTATTCCATATTTGGCGTTAATTATACATGAATTAAATCGAAGAAGGGCGTAGAAAAGGTTGCAATTTTTGCAACAAAATGAATAAAGCTTATATTATGCATTAAATGTTTTTTTGATAATTTTAATTAGGATTGAAAAAGTGCTGCGCTTTTCAAGGCAGTACAATGCATAGTAAATCGGAGAAAGTCAGTCGGCTGACCTGAATTTTTATTCGAGGTCATTACAGGCAAGTTCTACTACTACACAACGGACTCTCTTTTACTCACTAGTTGGCCGTCAGAAAGTTGGTATCTTAACTCGTCGGTGGGTAAAAAACGTTATCACAATTAATGAAAATTGTATTGATATTTTCAATCCGTATAATCGAGTATCAATATTATTATTGTTTATAGATTTCGTAAGAGAAGGTAGTGTTTTTTTAATTAATAGTTAGTCAATACATATGTATATTGATTGACTGCAGAAAACTTGTGTGCATTGGCTTATCTTGTCGCCAGTGATTTCATAACATGCGTAAATTATGAAAACATTAATAGTAATTGAGAAACAATGAGAAGCGATAATCAATGTGAAAGAACACATATCTCGCTGAAAAAGTGGAAAGCAAAAACAAGGAAGCTCGTGATCGTGTCTTCTCGCGAGTTGACATATTTAATTCGGAGATTCTTGATAATCGTGCATGCCAAATAATTATCAAGTTTTTCATCGATTTATCATTAATTGCGATTGTATGAAACATTATAGCTAATTACATATAACCTTAAAGAATTGGATCAAGAATTGAAAGAAATAGAAGACGAAGATGTCTCAGAAGATTCCAGAATATGAGCTTTTGCCTGAGATGAAGACGAAAGAAATGTTGAAGATGTTCAAAGGCGAGAGGACTGGCTGGGTCTTAGTAGGCCCAAAACAATATTTTTTCCCAATGAGATTCATACAGCAGGGCATTGGTTTCTACAACTTCAAAACCAGGCCGGATGATACCTGGGTTGCTTCATATCCGAGATCAGGTATATGTATATACATATACATATATATACCTGATCGATATATATATATATATATATATATATATATATCGATTGGTACAGAACTGAATGTAATGAATGTAATCATGATTTGTTGTGAGCTATAATTGTGAATGATTTGTTGATTATATATACAGGATGTCCCAGAATTAGACCGACAAACTTCATGTGGTTATAAAAAACACCAAAACAAGCCAATTTTGTCAATAAACCCGTGTCCGCAAATGAGCCGTTTTGGCACGTTTTTGGCACAGAAATCAAAAATAACAAAGGCAAAAATCTTTAAAAATAATTATGTTTAAAAATTTTGTTAAGTGGTTAATTAGAGGTGTTTTTATTATGAAACTTTTGTATAAAACATTTTTTGATATCTCGAATAATTTTCGAGGAAAAGCAAAAAGCCGCTCTGCATATGAGGGATGATTTAACTCCTTAGAATCGTTTTTGGGCCCTAACTGGAAATTTCTAAATTCATCTATTTATCACCCCCCCCCCCCTCCTTCTACATATGTGTAAAGTCTCATCAAAAACAGAATTTTCGGGTTTGCGAAGTTCCCTTGTTAGTCTTTGATTCTCTAGTACCAAAACGGCTCATTTGCGGCGCATTTATTGGCAAAATTGGCTTGTTTTGCTGTCCTTTATAACCACCTGAAGTTTGTCGGTTTAATATAAATATACATATACTCTATCCAAAAAGAGAATGACCTCGGTTCGCGCATAAGCGGGCAAAGTGGAGAGAACATGGCGAGATACTCAATACCGTATACGTAGATACGGCTCCCTCGGGCCCGGGACTATTATCTCATGTCAGTTTAAAAAATTAAACGGATAAAATAATCTTAATTTTAATTTTTAACCGCACCTGTATTCTTATATTCCGACAATATTTTTTTTATGCTCGTAATACCAAAACCCGTCTGTTCTGTCAATTGAGTAACAGCATCTTTATTTGAAATTTCTTGATTGTCTTTTTTCAATTTTTTGTGCGAATTAATAATAATAAGCTTCTGATTGCTGTGGATCAACTGAAAATATAAATGAAAAATTAACCTTATAAACCTTATAACCAATATAGCCTTATTCAAACAATTTATTAAATTTCAACATATTTTTCTCGTAGTGAACTCATAAAAGGACACTTTAAACTTTAAAACTACAATCTCCGATATACTATATATAACAGATTAATAATAATAATAATAATAATTATTATTATTATTATTAATAATTATTAATAATTATTATTATTAATAATTATTAATAATTATTAATAATTATTATTGTTAATAATTATTAATAATTATTATTGTTAATAATTATTAATAATAATAATTAATTTATAATTTTTTCATCATTGTTTACCTGGCTTCGTTTATTTTTCTTCACAGGAGATGACATTAGTGGCATTTCAATATTCAATTCTTCCATCGCACTTTGTAAATACTTTTGTGGAAGAAAAACACTAAAAATTAACTCATAGGGTTATATTGAGATTAAATAATTACAACTGTCAAATGATCGGGGGGGGGGGCCTGTCACTCGTTGCTAGCATTGACAAGCTGCATGAGCGATACAGCGATGTGGTGGGGGCTTTCTAAGGTGGAGACTTGCGCGAAACGGACGAATTTTCGTCCGGACCGAAGTCATTGTCTTTTTGGATAGAGTTATAAATGTATATATATGTATATAAAGTTAAATATCTTTGCAATGTCTTCCTTTTGACATTTTTATTATTTGAATGTAGAATATATATTGTCACATTAGAAATATCAATTTCAAATAATAAAAATGTCAAAAGAAAGACATTGCAAAGATATTTAACTTTACAAATATGTTTTAATTAAAAAGTTCCGATTTCTTATAATATCTTTTAATTAACATCTCAATATTTCTCAAGCGTCTGTTTAATTTTTCGCGATTATGTGCTCTTAAATCTCCGTTTTATTAATTTTTTAGTTTTTCGTAACTATAATATGTGCTATCTTTTTAAATTAAATATTCTGTTAATATTGTTTGACAAATAAGATAAAGAAAATGAGAAATTATTTGTATATTCAGGTACTACGTTGACACAAGAATTGGTTTGGCTGCTATCCAATAATTTGGACTTTGTGACGGCGGGAAAAAAATTACTTGCCGAGAGATTTCCCTTTCTCGAGTAAGTGGTAACAAAAATATGGTTTTGTATAGCATAAATATAAATGATTAATAAATACACTCGCGTATATTTATCTCGCGTAAACACGTATCATAAATATCTCATCATTTTAAATTTGTTTTTAATTCGTTTATTTCGTCCATTTTTGATCATCGCAACGAGAAGGATGAGTTCTATTAGATTGTTTAGCGTTCGTATTATTGCATGTAATATGACGAATGAAGTAAATTACGCCATGTCACGTTACATTATATGACAGCCATGTATCAATAATTATATCGGGAAATAGAATTAGAAAATGCTATAATTCAAAGTGATATGCATGCACTTATTTGTATTATTATGTAATATCCCAAGCAGAACAAAAAATCAAAATGATAAGAATCTGAAAAAAATCAAAATCACAATAATATCAAAATGACATCATAATGACTATCAAAAGTTATTATGATGTCATTTCGATGTCATTTTGATGTCATCTTGATGTCATTGTGATTTTTTTGTTCTGCTTGGGATGTCTTGTATCAATATGTTTTGTACGAATATGTAATATGTGTTGAGAACATTTTCTTGTTCAATGTCTGTTTTATATTTTATCGTCTCTATCTAATTATTGATGTTCCTATTCTAATTATAATTCCAAAAAACAGAGATCCTAGAAAAATAATAAAATTCCCGAGGTAGCAAAAGGAGCCATTATTTTGATGTCAAATTAGGTCAAAATGACGTCAAAAAGGCTACTTTTGCTACTTGGATAGTAAAACTTTAAAAAATATATTATCTGTTTGCACTAATATTTGTGCATTATATAATCTTGCAAAAGATTAAGACGATAACTGCATTATAATTTTATAATTTTATAATTTTATAATCTTTTTATATTTCGTCAAATTATGCTATATATATATTGCGTTATATGTGTTAAATTTTATAATTTTTTATTATTTTTATCAGATTTGATCTTTACATATTTTTTAGATTCAGTCTATTTAATCATCCTGAAGTGACATGCGAGTTTCTTGAAATCAATAAGGGCGATCCCATGAGAGAACAATTATGCCGGGAGATAGCTAAACCTGGTTATGAGATCGTTGCCGCGATGACATCGCCCAGATTTATTAAAACGCATTTTCCATTCAGCATGTTGCCTTCTGGACTTTTAGACGTTGGTTGTAAAGTACGTAATGGCAAAAAACTGAGAAACTTAGCAAAAATTGTTACCTCGTGGCATTTCTTTTAAAGGTCGTTTACGTGGCTCGCAATCCTAAAGACGTGGGTGTGTCGTGGTATAATCTGAACCGATCGATTAAAACGCAAGGATACATTGGCGACTTTCCCACTTTCTGGAATTATTTCCAAAATGATCTTAGTGAGTACAATAAAATATATAAAATTATGGATGTGATCTCTATATTACGCCATAGATATTCTTATTATTTAATATTATACGAGATATTAGGCAAATGAGTGATAAGTTAAGAGAATTGCGAATGTATAAATATAATTTCTCTATTTTCACGCGATATATGTATTTTACTATATCTGATAATAAAAATTTGCCTCTTATGTATTTGTAGTTTATTAGTTGAATAATTTTCTGTCAATGAATATGGAATGTAATTCTTAATTCGTTTTTCCAGCACCGTGGAGTCCTTACTGGAGTCATTTAAAAGAAGCCTGGAACCTGAAAGATCATGAAAATCTTTTGTTTTTATTTTATGAAGAAATGACATGTGTAAGGATATCCTATATTCATTTTGAAACACGCATTTTACATATATTTTAAACATTTATATCCAATATACATTATTAACTACTACTTAAACTCTTTAAACCTAATATATGTATATACTAATATATTATTATACATATATATATATAAGTATATTATGTGATTTATGCACTGGAATAAAAATAGTCTTGAATTTTTTCCAGGATTTTCCGAAAGCGATCAGGAAAGTAGCAAAATTCTTGGGCAAAACATACACCGACGAAGAGATAGATAAAGTGACAAATTATTTGAAAATTAAAAACTTTCGCAACAATTCAATGGTGAACTATTCTGAGTTGAGAGCCTGTGGCATTATAGAAGAGGGAAATTTTGTCAGAAAGGGTGGCATTGGTGGATGGAAGGACATGTTTACTCCGGAACTTGACGTTAGGGCAGATAAATGGATCGAAGAGAATCTCAGAGACACTGATCTGCGTTTCCCATTTTTCAATAACGATATAGACAACGATTGAGGAATTGAACATTTGATAAATCGGTGAGATGTTGATCCCGAGTAAAGTTTGATTGTTTAATAAATGCATATATTTATTTTTTTTTAATGTTTTGTCTAAGTACTACTTTGATAAAAAAACTCTAATTAACTTATTTTATCATGAAAGTTACTTTTTATTACTTTTTTACACACATATATACTCGCAAACTCGACATATTTTATTTTTACTTTGTTTCTATTCATTTACAAATAAAAGTTTATTATAAAAGAACACGTATATATGGATAATACACATCGGACACGTTTTTTATTATTATATAAAATATTTATTCTTCAAAAGTCGCGCATACATATGATTTAATAATTGAAAACAGATTATTTGATACACTTGCATATGTCATTCAATTTACAAGTGAGAACCATATATTATTGTAAAAATACATAATGATACAATATTCTGAATCTTGTGTCTAAAGGAGGATTTCAGAAATTCTTCAGATAGCCAAAAAACTATTCTTATTTAAAAAGAGAAAAAAACTTGACAAGTTTATAATTTGCAAAATTTACTTTAGATATGGATTTCAAAATAGATCTCATGATATTACACATTCTCCTTACCAATTTTTTTCGCCAATATAGAGGAGAGCTTCATTAATTTTTGTATACTTACATTGCGAGCAGTCAAATGAAGTGAAAGATCAGTATGAATGCATACACAATCATCCAGTGAACTATTATGACATGGAAAGGGTGCAACATTAATGTTTGTGAAAGCACGTGTGGACGGATACCAAAATTAATAGGGCCAAATTTAAGAGAACTTTACTGTATACTATATATAAAAGAAATTCAACAAGTCGAGTCAAGATTGATCGGTTCCATTAGATAGACATTTAGAATAATATAATGTGGTATTAAATAATATGTGAAACATATATATTTCTAGTTATCTGTTTATGACAACCCATAGAGCTTCAAAGTTCTGTCCATGCTAGTGGATGCAATATATTGCGCGTGTTTTCCGAAACGAACACCAGTAGCCGCTGCAGTGTGATCGTTCAGAACTTTCAATTCCTGCCACTGCTTACAGAGATATATCCTAAAAATAACCATGTATATTTGTAATATGCGAGCTAATTCAAATTAATTCGTATTATTAAATGGTAATATAACATTGCATATTTAAGTTATTATTAAAATATTCGTACTACACTTGTTATTAACACATAGTAAGATTTTCTTCAGAGAGATAAGACACATTCTGTATTTTATTAGTTAGTATATATATGTAATTAATTCTCTCAATCATTATTATTATCATTGTAGAGAGGGAGAGAGAGAGGGAGGGGGGAGGGAGGGAGGGAGGGAGAGAGAGAGAGAGAGAGAGAATAATAATTAACAATTTACCTCACGTCGGTTCCTGCTACAGCCAGATAAGTTCCGCTTTGATCGAAGCAAATGTCCTTCACCTCGTAAGATTCCTCTAACTGCAGCGTCTTAAAGTTCTTTAGCTTGCGCAAATCCCAGAGTTTAACGCACGAATCCTCCGCGGCGGTCGCCAAGTAATATCCATTCTCGGAGAAACTAATCGCTGTGATCGGGCCGGTGTGACCCGGGAAATTTGCAACGTTAGATTGCTCTTTCAAGTCCCAGATTTTCACCTGAGAATCTGCTGTGCCAGTACCGAAGATCAGACCGTCAGGATGAAATTGCGCCGTAGTTAACGGTTGTCCTGTTTGTCCTGCCACCTTTAA
This sequence comes from Formica selysi, assembly GCA_009859135.1. NCBI lineage: Eukaryota > Metazoa > Arthropoda > Insecta > Hymenoptera > Formicidae > Formica > Formica selysi. The sequence goes on from CM020805.1 coordinate 4,017,330, forward strand.
ACAATTTAAACATATCCTTTTCATACCGAGAGATGCCTATTTCTAGAAACGAGATTTTTGATGCGTTATCTTTCTTTCCCTTTTTTTTTCTTGTTTAAGACTTGGAGCAACTTTGCGACTTAATATAATTGTATATACAAAAATTGCTCAAAACGTACTTTAGTCAATAATCTGCCGGTGCGTATGTCCGAGAAGGCCCAATGCTGATCTAGAGACGAGCTTAATAGATAATCACCGGTCGGATGTAGAGATAATCCAGTTACTGGAGCGTCGTGAGCCTTCAGTAATAAGGTCGTCTGACTAGTACCAACGTTCCATACACGAATCGTAGTATCAGGTGACGCGGTCATTACTACGTCTTCCTCTGGATGATAAATAACTCGTGTAACCTGTAAGTATAATGAAAAGAAATTAAGATGCGCTTGAAAAAGCAATGAAATGAGATTTACTTACTTTCTTCGTGTGACCTTTGAGAATTGCCACCACTTGTTCAGTGTCCTTGTTGAAAACAGTAGCATTCTTGTCAGCGCCACCCGTCAGAATCTTGCTAGTGTCCGCGCCATGAATATCAAGCGCCAAGATTCCAGGTACACTGGCAGAATGCAGTCCCTAGAACAATTACATGTTTAATTAATAATAATAAAAATAATAATAATATTCGTCAAACACAATATTTAACACTGCCAAGTGAGAATTATAAATATATAATCGCCATATAAATGAAACAATTAGAACATGAAAAATATATATAATGCTTAAATATAGGGATTGTCAAGAGATTACTAATAAGGTATTCAAAAAGATAAATTAGCCTAAAAGTCGTACATGACACACACATACAAAAGTACGAATGAAAATTTATGTCAACCATTTATATGGCAGTCGGATTAATAGTGGAATAATTAATTTTTAAAGACACATCAAAAGTTAAAAAAAGTTCTCACAGGATGAGACGCGAGGGTCTGGAATGATCGAATACTATCCTGAGGCATCAGATCCTCTGGCACTGAGCGTCCACGTCGTTTTCGCTCCTGAGTGAGAACGGTCGCTCGTTCCTGCAGTTTCTGAATCACATCCTCGGTGATACCAGCTTGTTCCATTGGTTGAGTTGCTGTGCCACCAGCTTCTACTGCCACAGCCTGAAGAAAAAAACAAATTTAAAATTAATTATAAATTAAAAATTAAAAATTAAAAATTAATCAAAAACTAAGAATGCTTACAATTATTAATATATGCTAGATATAAATTTTTACGTTTCCTGAAATTTACAATCTAACATTTATGATAAATTTGTAGTATGTGTGTGTGTATGTGTGTGCATACTTGTTTGTGTACATATATGTAAATATAATAAGTAATATAGACATTTGCTACTTAGGATTATCAATATTTATAATTTAAGAAATATTTTAATAAAGACTAATTTGATGACAATAACGTACAGGTTGTGGTATTGTAGCAGCCTGAACAATTCCAGCCTGTGGCTTAAGAGTGGCCAGAGCTTCTCTAGCAGCAGTAACTTCTTTTGTCAATCTAGCAATGACACGACAAGCTGCATCATGCTGGTACAATGCATGGGACAATTCTTGTCTCGCAGTCTGAAGTTGTTGTCGCAATGTAAATGAATGTAACATAACAGCATCCCATTCATCTTGCAGGATTTTTAATATCGCTGGAATGGAAGTTGCGCTAGGTGGTTTAGGCTTGACAATTGGAGTTGCTGCAACAAGTAATAGATTTTAATAATTACACATAAAAGATTATTACACATTAACATTTTATGTTAAATAAATAAAATTTTTAAAAATACTTTTAATATCAATGAGCTGTTCAATAGTAAGTTCTTTGCCATTGATAGGATCCACTCCATTCTCAGTCACATATTTCTCAACAAGACGTTTCTCAAATATCGATCCAGAAACAGGGGATACTACTGGGTGCTCTGGCACTTCGTTAGAAACTGCAGATTACAAAAATAACTTATAATAATCTTTATAAAATATTACTATATTGGAAATTTTGATTTGTTTATTATGAATCTTTTGTGAATATCAAAATAATATACAAAAAACAAAATAAAAATATATTATAAATCTGCATTATATATATAATATATATGCGTGTGTGCATGTGTGTGTGTAAACATATATTAATGCTAATAAAATATCTATAATATAATGAATTCGATTATGCCTTGTAAAATTCTCTTCTTATGTATCAAAACCATTTATTCTATATATTATATTATTATATTCTTATTATGTTTTTTCATTTTTATTAGTATATGCGGTAAAGTATTTTTAGGTTATGTTTGTCAATTCTGTCAGTACATAAAATTACGAGATTTTTTAACGATAAATTTAATTTTATTATTAAGCAATATCATGCTAACTTAAACATTATAAAAAAAGAATAAAAGATAAGTTAGCTTGATTATAAATTATTCTGCGTGCTAACAAACTTACTAGCACAAGACAGCGCCATTTTTTTTCGGTAATATGGCTCCTGTACCCGGTACCCATAGACATAGTATATCTAGACCATAGACATAGTATATCTAGACCGAGCGTTTGCCTTTATTTAAGGAGTGGGGGCCGATGCCCACGTAGAAAAGGACATACTCTGTTTCGTGCCCGTTGCGTTCTCTCTCGCTCGCACAGAGCATAGCGCTCTCTTTCGTCATGCTACGTGCGAGCGAGAGAGAACGCAAGGGGCACGAAACAGAGTATGTCCTTTTCTACGTGTATCTTTACCCCCACTTCTTAAATAAAGGCAAACGCTCGGTCTAGATATACTATGTCTATGCCTGTACCCCTGTACCAGGCCCGCGTCCGAAACACAGACTACGTTTACACGTCAATCCTAATTTTTAGAGCCAATTTCACCAAGTCCGGTTAGATCTGTGACGTCCCGCCATTTAACGAAACCATATTTTAACTAATAATTAAGTACCGCTTCTATTCTTGCATTATACCTATGGAATATAGAACAATTATTTAACCCATTTGTTTTTATTTCAGTTATTAATCAATTTCATTAATTGCTTATAGTTCTAGTTCCATATGGTTATTTAACTTAGAAATTAACTACATTTTAATTCTTCTTATAATAATAATCAATTGCGCAAAGAATTCAGGATTCCTTGGACCGACCAATCAGAAGACTTTATTTAGAACTACCTAGTTGCGCAGTAGTAACTTTCTAGAACTGACCGGCGGCAGAGAGAAGCCTGAGAGAGGCAATGCCGGCGATTTTCGTGGGACGCTTTTTCTAGGCCGTAGAGCAGCGCCGTGCATCCACTTTTAGGAATTGGAAACACTTACCCACATCCACTTTTCGGTACTGTCGGTCAAATCTCCATATGGTTCATATCCGTGCTACATCCACTTTTCGATACTGTCGGTCATTTGGTTCATATCCGTGCTACATCCACTTTTCGATCTTTTCGATAGTGGTAGTACACTGATCGCTTGACAAAGAGAGATGATCGCGCCGTCTTTGTCTCTCTTTCATCGCGTATGTGTGTAGTATCCGTGAAGGCACAAACACCAATACGTTGAGCACACGGATGCGATCGTTGAGAGATAAATCTAGACAAGGAGCGACAATCGCGTGCTGTCCTTGTTCTTCTAACGTATCGCTTTACGGTCGAGATACAACCTGAAAATGCTTTCTGGCCTTTCGTGGCAGAAAGCAGTAATGCAACAAGATTAACGGGCGCCTATTTTTTGAGAATTTTATATTTGTATATATACATATGTGCATATATATGTTTAAATTATAGTTAAAATTATACATGCAATTAAATATTGTATGTTGATCAATAATAATAGTAGAATAATAGCTAACAGAGTGAACAAATACGCAAGATGTAAGACAAAGGGTGCCTGTTAGACTTGGTAACTTGTTGCTTCGTTATTATATAATATCGATGATACTTCGTATATCATATCAACGGGATAGAGAAATAGCACGATTGTCAATCCTTGTTTGACATTATTTTGTTAATGCAATTTACAAAAAAAAGACAAATACAAAAGTTATTTATTTATTAATTATAATATAATAGTGAATAATAAATAGCATTAAAAATATATTGATATTAATATATATTTTTGTACAATAATATAAAACCAGATATAACAAAATAAATTAATTTATAGAAATATAAAACATGATTAGTAGTAGAAAAAGTAAATAATAACTTACTTAACATAAACAATAACTAACTCTGAAATAAAATTGTATATAAGATTTTAATATAAACTGTAATATAGGTTCATAATTAAATTCTTTATATGAATATATAAAATGTAATATTTATTATATATTATATTTCTATATATTTTTATATATTATATTTTTATTTTGAATTTATATATTTATATATGCATTTAAGCGTATAACAATTTATATATTAAAACAAAATGTCATACATTATATGCTACAATTTAAAGACAAATGAATCAAATGTGATAAAAAGAGATTAGATGTACATGTTAGATGTCAAAAAAAATAATATTAATATCCAGTTTTGCTAATAAAACACCAACAATTTTTTTATAATATAAATATAAAAATAAAGGAAGTATGAAATACATATATATATATATATAAAATAAACTTTTTTATTCCCAAAATCAGATATCAGTTTCACCAAAAGAATATTTAAAAATGTTTTTTTTTTTTTAAGAAACGTTTTCTCTCTTTGCTATAAACTAAGTTTACAAAAAATTTTATTTGAGAACTTTTTTATTTAACTTATACTTTTTATAATTTTTTCATGTTATCCATCAATCTTTTTTAAGGACATGACTTAATCTTTGTATATCATTCACTCTTTATTTTAAGGGTATCTCTTCGTAACAAAAACATGATTTTCTCAAAATAAAAATTCATATTCAGATTCATTTTAGATTAAACTGTTAAATACATATATTATCCTGCAATAAATAGAGAAATAATGACTGAATTTGAACATGTCTCGATTGAACACAATTGAATACGATTTATATGTGAAAAATCCTAAATACCGGTCACTATCTCTGCACAATCGTGCACCTCCAGAAAAAAATTTTTAATTTTTAATTTTATTTGTTTTCGGTACGAAAAGATACCCTTAAAATAAAGAGTGGATGATATACAAAGATTAAGAAAGATAAAAAAACAACATTATATTCCAGCCTTCAGTTTAAGGAAGTCATGTTTTCATTACGAAGACATGTCCTTAAAAAATATCGATGGATAACATGGAAAAATTATAAAAAGTATAAGTTAAATAAAAAAGTCCTCAAATAAAATTTTTTGTAAACTTGATTTATAGCAGAGAGAAAACGTTTTTAAAAAAAAAACATTTCTAAATATTCTTTTGGTGAAACTGATATCTGATTTTGGGAATAAAAAAGTTTATTTATATATATATATGTATTTCATACTTCCTTTATTTTTATATTTATATTGTTGCGTCCCTGCGGGTCGTCTAAGGCGGTTATTCGTGAATCTGCTGTATTTGTATCCGGGAGAACGTTGCTAAGCGTTGTTGTTAAACAACGGCGGACATCTTGAGAGAGATCGGCCATCTTGAGTCTCGCGACGGATGTCATTCCGGGCGGACATATTAGATATACGATTACTGTTATTACCCGTTCTGTGTTCCTTGTTCAATTGTGTGTTCTGTGTTGCTATATTAAAGTTCCTTTTATTCTTTCTAAAGAGTGTCAATCATTTACTCGCGGTACGCGGGTGCCGGTTGTGTCGCGCGTGTTCGAGTATTATCGAAGTCGACGCGCGGACGCAACAATATTATAAAAAAAATTGTTGGTGTTTTATTAGCAAAACGGGATATTAATATTATTTTTTTTTGACATCTAACATGTACATCTAATCTCTTTTTATCACATTTGATTCATTTGTCTTTAAATTGTAGCATATAATGTATGACATTTTGTTTTAATATATAAATTGTTATACGCATAAATGCATATATACATATATAAATTCAAAATAAAAATATAATATATAAAAATATATAGAAATATAATATATAATAAATATTACATTTTACATATTCATATAAAGAATTTAATTATGAACCTATATTACAGTTTATATTAAAATCTTATATACAATTTTATTTCAGAGTTAGTTATTGTTTATGTTAAGTAAGTTATTATTTACTTTTTCTATTACTAATCATGTTTTATATTTCTATAAATTAATTTATTTTGTTATATCTGGTTTTATATTATTGTACAAAAATATATATTAATATCAATATATTTTTAATGCTATTTATTATTCACTATTATGTTATAATTAATAAATAAATAACTTTTGTATTTGTCTTTTTTTTGTAAATTGCATTAACAAAATAATGTCAAACAAGGATTGACAATCGTGCTATTTCTCTATCCCGTTGATATGATATACGAAGTATCATCGATATTATATAATAACGAAGCAACAAGTTACCAAGTCTAACAGGCACCCTTTGTCTTACATCTTGCGTATTTGTTCACTCTGTTACCTATTATTCTACTATTATTATTGATCAACATACAATATTTAATTGCATAAAATTGCATAAAATTGCATGAAATTGTATAATTTTAATTATAATTTAAACATATATATGCACATATGTATTGTTGCGTCCGCGCGTCGACTTCGATAATACTCGAACACGCGCGACACAACCGGCACCCGCGTATCGCGAGTAAATGATTGACACTCTTTAGAAAGAATAAAAGGAACTTTAATATAGCAACACAGAACACACAATTGAACAAGGAACACAGAACGGGTAATAACAGTAATCGTATATCAAGTATGTCCGCCCGGAATGACATCCGTCGCGAGACTCAAGATGGCCGATCTCTCTCAAGATGTCCGCCGTTGTTTAACAACAACGCTTAGCAACGTTCTCCCGGATACAAATACAGCAGATTCACGAATAACCGCCTTAGACGACCCGCAGGGACGCAACAGTATATATACAAATATAAAATTCTTAAAAAATAGGCGCCCGTTAGTCTTGTTGCATTACTGCTTTCTGCCACGAGAGGCCAGAAAGCATTTTCAGGTTGTATCTCGACCGTAAAGCGATACGTTAGAAGAACAAGGACAGCACGCGATTGTTGCTCCTTGTCTAGATTTATCTCTCAACGATCGCATCCGTGTGCTCAACGTATCGGTGTTTGTGCCTTCACGGATACTACACACATACGCGATGAAAGAGAGACAAAGACGGCGCGATCATCTCTCTTTGTCAAGCGATCAGTGTACTACCACTATCGAAAAGATCGAAAAGTGGATGTAGCACGGATATGAACCAAATGACCGACAGTATCGAAAAGTGGATGTAGCACGGACATGAACCATATGGAGATTTGACCGACAGTACCGAAAAGTGGATGTGGGTAAGTGTTTCCAATTCCTAAAAGTGGATGCACGGCGCTACTCTACGGTCTAGAAAAAGCGTCCCACGAAAATCGCCGGCATTGCCTCTCTCAGGCTTCTCTCTGCCGGCGGTTACTTTAAGAACGGGCTCGTGAGCAAACTTTATGCCCGTATCAGACTACGCATTGAAAATTGAAGATTGAAGATTAACACCCGTATTCATAGATGGTCCTTATCTTAAGGATTGAGGAAGCCTTATTGGAGGATTCCTTATTTTAACAAGGCTTCCTTGTTTCATAATGAAACTTTAAGGTCTCCTTCCAGAAGGAACTTGTTCTCTAGGAACTTTTGGTAATTTACGGTTAAAAACTTGAATTATGCCACTGCCGCGAAATAACCTAATACTTTTAAACTGACTTTGACTTCTCTCACAGTGCCTCTCATAAAATTTTTGTAAAGAAAGTTAAAAGTGCAATTATGGACTGTGAATAAAAAAACGTCCATTATACTGAAACTGAGCGGATGCTCCTTGCTCAATTAATAACAGAAAAGAAAGTTATTGAAAATAAAAAAACAGGAGCGACGGATTTAAAAGATAAAGCTGCAGCTTGGGAAAGAGTTACTACAAAATACTGCAGTCAAGGCTTCCCACCTCGTACAAGCAAGCAATTAAAAAAATGCTGGGATAACATGAAACAAAAGTATGTTAATAATTTTCTTAAGTTGCGTGAACAACCCACATATTATTGTGCTATCGAATTTTTATGGGTGCTATCTGCTTTGTATATCCCAGGTAGCAAAAGTAGCCATTTTGACGTTATTTTGACATCGCAAATTAGGTCAAAATGATGTCAAAAAGACTACTTTTGCTATCTGGGATAGTTTACATTCATATCATAAATGATAAGTATATTAATTTATGAAAGGTTATTTTAGAAAAAAGAAGTTAAATACTGCAATGAAAGTCCAGCGTCTCATGACGGGTGGAGGCGTTTCACCGGCAGTGCCAGTTAATCCAGTTATGAACTTTATGGATGCTGCCTGTTGAAAGATTAGTTAAGAGATTATTTTCATTTTGGCATCTTATTTTTTTTCTTCTTTCCGGCGTCGGAGGTTCGCGGACTCGGGATGTCTTCCCTGAGTTTTACGACCGTTATTATTCGTACGTTCTCGATGAACCCTCCCTCGCTCCGCGAAACCCGCGACAAACACATTCCATTCTTCCTCGCATAACCAAGAGTCAGAGTACGACCGACTAACCGAGAGAGAGCTCGTGTTTGCGATACGATCCGAAAACTGTGCCGTTAATTTATAATAAACAGTGCTAAAATAAAACAACAATTGAGAATCTCATTCAAACCCATATCCCTCCTTTCAAAGTCTGATCTGCAGTGTTACAAAAAAAAACTAAGCAAATTAATGCTTGCAATTATCGAGGGTTGTGAACACTAATTAAATGGTCCTTCGAGCCGGATTATGACGATTGAACGGAAGGAGCGGGATTACTGAAAATCACGACTTTCATTAATTTCCTTGTCGCTGAATACGACGGGACGCGTATCAAAAAAGAAATTCCATCCTGCTGCTGGATTGTGTGGAGTGCGCCCGCGATTACGGAATGCATGCGTCCATGCAACCACGACAATTAAGTGAATACGGAGTGAATAATAACGAAAATTTAGTACGACACTAGCGATTCGTATGATATTCACATATCGCTTAAGTGACTAGTCAAATATAAGAAATTAGTGACCGCGAAAGGACAAACTCATATTTATACTTGGGACCAGGCGTTAACCGCTTCCTCTCGCTCACGCTCACGGCGGGCGGTATTCTTACACGTCATCGGCAAACTCTCTCTCGCTTCTATACGGTAAGAAAAGACGGAGCCCTAGTACAACAGAAAAAAAATACGCTTGTAATCAAAACAATTTAAGTGCAACCACTCGTAAGCTTATTTCGACACGGCTTATTTACACAACGTATAAGAACAAATTATATTAAATCAAATATTTCGAACAATCTAAGTGTTAATTCTCCGGTGCATCAATATTCGGACGTTCTCTATATCCGGCAGGGCAGCCAAAAATTAAGTCACAGAGTAATTGTACCGCATCTTAAACCCGTACCCGAGAGTTTAAGACCCCCTTAAAGAATAAAGGCTCTTCAATCATGCCCTCTCTCAAGGACTTGTTAGTGGAGCAGCGCACCACAATCACGATGATGACACGTATTTTGCCAAACTATCGCAAAATCGGCAAAGAAAAATATTCTGCGATTAAAACACAAAATCGCATTGAAGCATTAGAGAAACTCTGGACGGACACCAAAGCTCTGCATATTCGTCTACAGCAAACTGCGACGGACAAGGAGCTCAAGGAAGAAGTCTACTTCAGCTACGAGGAGTTTTTCACCGCAGAGGAAGAATACGAGGCTTCCCTGGATTCACTCACGGAAATGTTGGCCAAGCAGCGGCCGACTGCACCACCTTCCATGACGAAGTCCACGGATTTGTCAGTCGTTGGTGAACTGCAGGGTACTTCAGTGTTCGCGCTGCCCCGTATAACAATTCCAGCATTTAAGGGCGATCCCACTGAATGGAAGAGCTTTCGAGATTCGTTTGAAGCGTTGGTAGGGAACAACGACGCACTTTCCAAATCGCAAAAATTGTATTTTTTGAAACAATTTATAGAAGGCGAAGCAGCCGAATTAATACGACACATCAAAGTATCGGATAATAATTATGACGCTGCGTGGACTACTCTTAAAGACGAATTCGATAACTCACGTGCGTTAATACATGCTCATATCCATGCGTTCGCGAGCTTACCTCCCATGAAGTTAGAATCGGCTTCCGAGTTAAAACGTTTGCGCGACGTAGTCAATGCGTCTATCTCTGCCTTACGAAACCTGCAACGCCCAGTAGACAATTGGAGCGATTTGTTAACTTATATGATTACTCACAAGTTCAGCGCGCGTACACGAACTGAATGGAATTTGAGATTGGGCGCGTCTAACGATTACCCCACGATAAAGCAGTTACTCGAATTCATGACAGAACCAATTCGCGGCATTGCCAAGCCCGATGCTAGCATAGATGTAAATTCTACGTCCGGTATATCGAAAAAAAAATGATAAGACAAAGGCTTCCGTGCACAATGCTACTGGAAAACGGCAATGTCCGAACTGTCCAGGGACACATTTTTTAGCTTACTGCCCGGGCTTTGGAAAAAGGTCGACCGATGAACGGTATCAAATCGCGAAGCAGTCGCGACTCTGTTTTAATTGTTTAAAACCCGGTCACTATCCGACGCAATGTCCATGCGAGAAACGATGCTCGAAATGTAAAAAAGCGCATCATACTCTATTGCATCGCGATTTCTCCTCCTCCCCGAGTGACGCGGAGACCTTAGTACAGTCTTCATCTATTCCGAAAGCGCAAACCTTACCAACCACGGTTAACTGCGTTTCTTTAACAAAAGTAACTGCGGCAAATTACGACTCCTCTGCGCCTACTATAGACAAAACAATCCTACAAACATCAGTCCTGCATGAATCGTCCAACCGTCTCCGGTCCTGCTGGCCACAGCGATCGTGATTTTGCGAACCCCTGAGGGAAGAAAAGTTAAAGCACGCGCGCTACTCGATCAGGGCTCGTCATATAGTTTTATAACAGAGTCGCTAGCACAAACTCTGCATACTTCGCGACGTCGCGCAAAATTATACGTTTCCGGCTTCGGAGAGCAATACAGCGGCGTTTCAAAGTCACAAATTCGGCTCACAATTGAGTCGCACAACGGACAGGGTCCACGCGTACCATTAAACGCGTTCGTTTATCAAAAACTCTCTGCGTATGCGGCTTTAAAATCCCGTGCGATCGGCTCATGGCAACACCTGCAAGGTTTGTTCCTAGCCGATCCGGATCCTACCAGCAATGAGTCAATTGACCTTTTAATTGGCGCTGACTTGTACGGTCACTTATTATTAGGAGAAATTCGTAAAGGCCCCATTGGGACGCCTACCGGTCAGCTTACCATGTTAGGCTGGATAATTTCCGGTCCGACTTCCAATTTTGGTGCAAAAATCGAAGTTGCGCGCGTATTAAACAGTATCGCTGTGTCTGACCCCGACGCGCTCTTAAGGAAATTCTGGGAAATCGAAGAGCTCCCAGAAAAATGTCGCCTTCTCACTCCTGCCGAGGAGCAATGCGAAAAGCATTTTATAGATACGCACTCCCGTACAGCTGCGGGACGATATATCGTGCGCTTACCATTTCGAGATGGTCCTCCTATACAAATAGGAGATTCATTTAAAAAAGCAATGTTACTCTATCAAAAACTGGAGCAACGGCTAAAAAACAAACCCGACATGAAACGCGAATATGATAATTTTCTCTCCGAGTACGAGTCTATGGGCCACATGGAAATTGCTCGCAACGAGTCACGGTTTCCACCCGTATACATCCCTCATCACCCCGTAATTCGCGAATCAAGTTCAACCACCCGCTTGCGAGTCGTGTTCAATGCGTCTAGCATCACGACGAATGGTACAACGCTTAATGATCATCTGCTTTCCGGTCCGAAATTGCAACAGGACATCGCGGCAATAATATTAAAGTGGCGACAACATCGTTTCGTCTACACTGCGGACATCGCCAAGATGTTCCGACGGATCTTAGTTCACCCAGATGATGTAGACTTTCAGCGCATTGTATGGCGATCCCGTGACACTGTCGATAGTTATAGATTGCTTACGGTTACATACGGAACAGCTCCTGCTCCGTATCTTTCTATGCGAGTCTTGTCGCAACTCGCCAATGACGAAGGAGAGTCATTTCCCGACGCAGTTTTGCGGCGCTCTCTTTATGTGGATGACGTCTTATTCAGAGCGGACGACGTCGAAGCCGCTCATCAGATTCGCGAACAACTCAATGCGTTATTAAATAGAGGAGGCTTCCATCTGCGCAAATGGGCCTCAAACGATCCGGCACTACTAGAAGGCATTCCAGCTGTTAAACATGAATTAGCCCTCGAACACCCGCTCAACGAAAACGACGCATTAAAAATCCTCGGCTTAACGTGGTTACCTTGTGAGGATGCGTTCCGATTCCAAGTAGCGACGTTACCGATCTTGACTCACACCAAACGTTCAATTCTCTCGTTTATAGCGCGTCTATTCGATCCACTAGGTTGGGCGTCTCCCGTAATCATCACAGCGAAAATCCTCATGCAAGATCTTTGGCTTGCAAAGATCGATTGGGACGACAACGTCCCCTTTGAAATTTAAAAAAAATGGGAAAATTATTATGAAAATTTATCGCGCTTATCCGAAATTCGTATCCCGCGGTGGACCGGAAGTTTTCGCCAAGAGCACGCGTTCGAACTGCACGGATTCTCGGACGCATCCGAGCGAGCATATTCTGCCGTAATTTATTTGCGGGCGTTACGTTCTCCTAATGACATTCAAGTGACCTTATTAACTGCCAAGACAAAAGTCGCTCCCCTCAAGACCGTCAGCATTCCGCGGTTAGAGTTGAATGGAGCTTTACTATTAGTAAAATTATTAGAATTCGTACGGCGTTCGCTAGATTTCGACACAACTCCTGTACACGGATGGACTGATTCAACGGTGACATTAGCCTGGATCTCTGAACACCCGTCAAGATGGAAACCATATGTCGCTAATCGAGTCTCTGAGATTCAGACTCGCGCGTCCGACATGAAATGGCATCATGTCGCGTCGCATTCAAATCCAGCGGACTGCGCTTCTCGTGGCATTCCAGCTCAGGATTATCTTGAGCACTCCTTATGGTGGCAAGGACCAAAATGGCTATCACAACCTTCAGTCTACTGGCCAGATCTACAATCAGCCAAAAAACTTGACGCCGATTGCTTTCGAACATCTGTTGCTCACGAAGAACGTAAGGTCGCTACGTGCCACATCGCCGCGACACGCGAAGAATGGGACTTGACAACCCGTTACTCAGACTGGGCAAAATTGCTCAGAGTTACCGCGTTAGTACGGAGTTTTGTTCGAAAAATTCATGATCGAATCGCCAAGAAACCCGCGAGTGACTCTCCAAATTTTAGTGAAAAAATAAAAAACGCGCGATTATTTTGGATTCGATATATCCAGCAAACATCTTTCGGACTTGAAATTCGCGCTTTAAAAGAAGGCTCAAACCTGCTGAAATCCAGCTCTCTGAAAGCGCTCAATTCATTCCTCGACGGAAATGAAGTTCTTCATCTTGGTGGAAGACTTCGTCATTCATTTCTCTCATACGATGAGAGATTTCCAATTATTCTCCCAAGGCATCGATTATCGGCGTTAATAGCAGAAAACGCTCATCGAAGAGCATTACACGGAGGCACACAACTAACTTTGCGAGTCTTACGCCAGAATTTCTGGATTCTAGGAGCACGTTCGCTTATCAAAAGCATCGCCAATAGATGCGTACCTTGTCTTCGCGAACGCGCGGACACGGCCCAACAGCTCATGGGCGATCTACCGCCGCCTAGAGTTACACCGTCAGCTCCGTTTTCCCATTGCGGCGTGGACTACGCAGGTCCAATTATGATAAGTCCTTACGTAGGTCGTGGTCAACGCGCGCGTAAGAACTACGTCGCGATCTTCGTCTGTTTAGCCACTTCATCTGGAGCTCGTGGGTGATTACGAGACGGCGGGCTTTCTTGCGGCGTTCCGACGCTTCACCAGTCGCCGCGGACTTCCGTCGCACATGTACAGCGACAATGGTACAAATTTTCAAGGTGCCGATCGTGAGCTTTGTCGGGCTTTTCAATCGATATGCAAAACCCGTGACCTTCATGCTCTCCTCGCGAATGAGGAAGTCACTTGGCATTTCATTCCCGCTGCCGCGCCTCATTTTGGTGGCATATGGGAAGCCGGCGTTAAAAGCTTCAAACATCATCTGAAACGAGTTTAAGGATCGCGTACTCTTTCCCAATTAGAATTTGTGACATTGTTGAATCAAATAGAAGCCTGTCTAAATTCGCGGCCGATTGCCGCACTAAAAGATGATCCCGAGGACTTTCTTGCGTTGACTCCAGGGCATTTTTTGATAGGCAGACCTCTTGTGAGCGTGCCAGAACCGTCCCTGTTGGACGTACAAGAAAATCGCTTGTCCCGTTGGCAACACGTACAGGCGATGCGGGAAAGTATCTGGCGAGCATGGTCTCACGACTATCTACACACCCTCCACCAAAGATCTAAGTGGCAAGAAGCAGAAAATGAGCTGAAGGTCAATGAGTTAGTTTTATTAAAAAACGATCTACTTCCGCCGGCAAAATGGGCTCTAGCTCGAATAGTCTCCACCCATCCCGGTAGCGACGGCCACATTCGAGTAGTAACAGTTAGAACGGCAAAAACCACATTTAAACGTCCCATCACGAAAATATGTCGTCTCTTTTCGACGTAAGAAACTCGCTCGACGCAAAACACACCGATGTGTTCATTCGTATTCATTGTCGCGTTGCGAAAATTAAGTATTAATTGAGCGTAATTTAGTCCGTAATACCAGTCTGGTCTTTCTAGATCAAATAAAAACTGTTGTAAAAGATTCAGTATAAGATTTCAAGGACGGAATGTTTCGTCACTGTCGTCACGAGGCGAGCGGAATGTTGAAAGATTAGTTAAGAGATTATTTTCATTTTGGCATCTTATTTTTTTTCTTCTTTCCGGCGTCGGAGGTTCGCGAACTCGGAATGTCTTCCCGGAGTTTTACGACCGTTATTATTCGTACGTTCTCGATGAACCCTCCCTCGCTCCGCGAAACCCGCGACAAACACATTCCATTCTTCCTCGCATAACCAAGAGTCAGAGTACGACCGACTAACCGAGAGAGAGCTCGTGTTTGCGATTCGATCCGAAAACTGTGCCGTCAATTTATAATAAACAGTGCTAAAATAAAACAACAATTGAGAATTTCATTCAAACCCGTATCCCTCCTTTCAAAGTCTGATCTGCAAAAAAAAAACTAAGCAAATTAATGCTTGCAATTATCGAGGGTTGTGAACACTGCCACTTTAAATTTAGATATTGAAGTGCCGTGTTCATTTGACAGCACAGCTCAATTAAAAAAAGAGTGTATGATATATTTCCGTATTTATTTCTTGACCTGAAAAAACAATTTTTCTAGTTCAATGACATTTGTCAATCTAATTTGTTTGTACTTATCTCTTTTCAGACCATATAAAAAGTAATTCAAATAAGAGGCAATTAATAATCTCTGACGATGAGGATGAAGATTCAATATTAATAGATGATGTTGGAAATTCTTCACATGATGTGGGAAATTCTTCACATGATGTTGGAAATTCTTCACATGATGTGGGAAATTCTTCACATGATGTGGGAAATTCTTCACATAATGTGAGAAATTTTTCACATGATGTGGAAAATTTTTCACAAATACTTTTAAATAGAGAAAATTGCATAGGCCAATATTCGGTGTGCAATGTAAAGAAAATTGCTGCGGGCGGAACCAGAAAAAGAAACCAAATCCCAGCATCCAAGACTCAAAAAAATTTTCGGAATATAAACGGTAAAAGAGTTAAGATTAATAAAGCTTTACGAAGCAATCGAACAGCAGCGGGAACTTCATTCGATGAAAATGAAAGTTACTGATACGGAAGTCAAAATTGCATTGCTCAAGCTATCAATGGCTGAAGAAAAAGTACAAATGCAGTCTGAATCTCTACTATAATTTAAGATACATATTTTTCGACAATACTCGCTGTGAAAGTTTGTGTTAAAAATAGTATATATTTTAATTTATTATAGTATACAGGGTGAGTTTTTTAACTTGAAACTGTAAAATATCTCGGAAAGTAAGCTTTATCGAAAAAAATGTTTCAAACAAAAGTTGTAGGGTTTGGAGGGGGCCACATGATAAAAATATGGATTTGACCTTGAGTGACCTTTTCAAGGTGAGATCAATGTGATCGACGTTTTCTTAAATAGAACCCCCCCCCTTTTTTATTACATATTCTTGTAGCTTATCTCGAGAGCTTTTCAAAACACTATAATAAAGTATTTTTTCATTAAGTACTTTTTGAGTTATTTTATATCTTAATCTAACATATTTTGATATAAAAAATAAAATATCTCGTAAAATATTTAGTTTTCGATAATCTTACCGTAATACTTTTATGTACAGAATAATAAGACAAATCAATTGGTAGCCCATTAGGGCTAGGGCATTTAGGCATTCTTACATGCGGACGCTCCTGAGACATAGCGTCGCGCTCCTTAGTTACGCGTATCTGGCGACTCGTTGCTAACGCGCGAGCGAGGAGTGGGGGGCAATAGGCGTGAGCCACGGAATCGGGCCGAAATGTGCAAGTAAATCCCAGCACTGGTTTATACCAAAGAGTATGTTTGGTACTAAATGTGTTAATTATAAATTTTGTTTTTATTAATATATGCAGTTTTATTTTTTTTAACAATAGAGAGTATTCTTACGTAATGTAATTGTTTGTTATTGAAGTGTTAAATAATGTTATTTAATTAATGTTAAATACATTTATATTGTCATCAATAAATATATATTAATAAATATATTAAATATATTAAATATATTATATTATTTATACATTTATATTGTCGAAGTAACACACATATATGTTCTACGAAAAATGCCTTATTATAAAAGCTCTTCTATATGTAAGTCCAATGCCATCTTCTTCTCGATTGAAAACAGCCTCGAATACTTCATTCCGTATATATTCTTGTTCAATTTCCTCGAATCCATGGTGAATACATATATTATGCAAAAAGCAGTAGCACAAATAGCTGCAACCGATGTACTTAGTTTTGTTCTTAAACCGTAGTATAAGCATGGAAAGCGGCGCTTCCAAACTCCGAATAGCTGTTCGACAATAACTCTGGTCTTCCTATGTGCATTATTATATCTAACTTCTGCATCGTTATCAGGCCTTAATACAGGAGTCAGTAAATATTTTCTGCATGCGTATTCACTATCTCCAAGTAAAATCCCGTCGAGATATCCCAATTCGAAACGACACCGAACACCGCTTCGATCAAAGATTACAGCATCGTGCGCTGAACCAGGATGTCTCACAACAATGTCCAAAAATTCCCTTCGAGGCCCACATACAAACTATAACATACAATAAATATTTTAACTCACTTTATCCTGTTCTTTTCATACTAAATACAGCAATTGAACGACATACCTGCACATTCAAAGAAAACCATCCTTTTCGATTCCGAAACACCTCTCCATTATTTCCTCCAGGATTGGCAATACGTATATGAGTACAATCGATACATCCTATTATACATGGTAAATTCGCTATTTCATAAAATCTATTAGTATTTTGCCTTTGACGCTGTTGTGTAGAGAAGTTTATGTATTGTCCTACATAAGATGCTAAAATTCTTGACACTCGTGCAACAATACGCGATACAGATGCTTGACTGTATCCTCTAATATCTCCGTTAACAATAAAAAGTACATTAAATATATGAGAAAGATGTATACTTGATAAGCGAAAAATAAAATTTACATACATACTTGAAAGCTACTTGTTGCATAAAATCGTAAAGTTATTAAAAGTTGAATCAACGGAGAAACCGGTAGTCCACGATTATTGAATCGCCTTAACAGAGCATCTACCAGAGGTAATAAGGTCTCGATCACAGCTCCTTTGTTGAATCTGTATCTTTTCCGAAAAGAAATATCTTCAAAAAATTCTACGGGATTTTCCCAATCGCGAATGTATCTTTTCGGAATCCGCCACAGAATCCGATTCTCTGGATTTTCGTCTCCAAATGCATCGTCAGAATCATTTAAAAATTCATTGTCCATTATCCCTTTTTTCCTTTATACACTTTCAGTTTGAGAGCGCGACCACAGATATCTATACTACTACTAGATCGCTAACTTCGTCAAAAGAGCTGTGGCCGGCCGGATTTCCGGATTCGGCCATGACACCTTACAACAAAATGGCGGCGGTGCATGTGTAGTGCGTATATGATACCCGGCCATGACATCTTACAACAAAATGGCTGCTTCCGCTTTTTGTCAGCTATTGCTATTGCATGAGATGTACTAAAATATTTATTAAAAATGAATGCATTTTACTTACCTAAATAAATGAAAACCATTTTTTGTAGTATTTTTGCATTTCGGAATGCAACAACTGCTCGGCATCTTTCCAGAATTTTCACAATTACAAATTCACAATTCAAAAAATAAATTTAAATTATGAAAAATTAGAAAATAAATAAAATAAAATTCAATAAAGATAAATAGATAAATTAATTATAAGCAATAATAATTTATAATAAGGTAAATTTAAATTCACAATTTAAATATTGGGTATCATGTACGCACAAACACTAACACACGTCGGGTATCACATACACGCACTACACACGCATCGCCGCCATTTTATTGTAAGGTGTCATGGCCGAAACCGGAAATCCGGCTGGCCACAGCTTTTCATATATCAAAGCCCGAAGTTAGCGATCTAGGTTTAGTATAGACATCTGTGAGCGCGACAACAAATAACCACAAAACCACAGATTGAAATGTAACGAAACTAACTTTTGGAGGTTATATTTGGTTATATTCTGCGTATCGTCTGCTAAAAAGGTCGCATCCACTCCTCAAGGAAGTTCGTGACCTCCCTGCCGAAAATGGTCGATTAAAACGGATTTAAAAAAATGTAATCCGAATCGATCGGGATTTCTGCACCGAAAATGCGGTATTAAAACCGATTGAAAATAGTCAAATCGAATTTAGTACGCTTCAGGCGGGTTAATGTTGGGTGATATACATCCACCTCAATCCGAAATTATACGATTTTATAAGTTATAATTAAACCTGTTTTAATGCAATTGAATTGGAATTTACCATAGTCAATCCATAGGTAAAAATAATCCCTCTTAATAAAAAATTCCATCATTTCGCAGATGAAAAGTAAATCGATTTTATGTAGTGTGAAGTCGGATTTGCTGTTATCATGAGTCACAATCGATTATTGAATCGGTGTTTCTGCAATTGAAACGGACTCAGTTGTTAAAAACAAATATACAATTTCTCCGCAGGGGGTCCGCCTTATATCCCAGCTTGACCGCTTTCTACTTTCAGGTTGGCTCGCCCGACCTTCGCCGCGTAGCGGCACCGCCCGGAACTACGCGCGGACGCGTGAGCGCGTGGGCCCCCAAGTTGCACTACTGTATCGCGGATTGTGTTTAATGTGACGACCTACGACAGCCACAATATCCATTCGATTATTCGTGTTTATTTGGATTGACAACAATATGGATTAGAATGTAATGATTTCAGATTGGAAATAATCCGCGAAAGCGATATTAAAACCGATTATAGTTTGTTCGGAATTAAAATCGATTACTTTTTGATCTGGGCGCGGATTGAACCGATTAAAACCGATTAAAACCGATTAAAACGGATTATATTTTAATCGGTTTTAATCGACCATTTTCGGCAGGGCTTCCTTGAGATAAGGGAGCCAATAAGATTCCTTGTTCGGTCAAGAAAAGTTTATGAAACGTGGAACGAGGAACAAGGAATCCTTATTCCTCAAGGACGGACTATGAATACGGGTATAAAGATTGGAATTTGACTAATCAGAACAAAAGGGACTAAAAATTCTTTATCCTGATTGGTTAAATTTCAATCTTCGATATTCAATCTCAATCTTCAATGCGTAGTCTGATACGGGCTTTAGGCTGTGTTCCGATTCCCCACCCAGGTGCACCCGATATTATAGTATACGTGACATATACTATAATATTAGGTGCACCCGGGGGGGCGGGGGAGGGGGATCGCAACACAGCATAACGTAATCAGCGATATTAATACTTAATCTTTAAGATTTTAATTAATTATATAATAAGTATTTTTGCGTAAACGAGAAGAATATAGTTAAAATCAATAAAATAAGAGAACATGCGCACCACTCTTTATGGAATCGTAAAATTCATACAATAATAATTTGTTAGAAACATTTTCTTACACCTCTTGCAAATAATTATAACTTTCAATATTATCTAAATCTTATTTGTAAAATAAAAAACAATAATTTGATAACTTTATGATAACTAATCAAAAACAAATTATTATAGAACGTTTCCATAAAGGGATTATCACTACGAATTAACATATGCTTTGTAGTAGCCATAGACATAGTATATCTAGACCATCGACATATAGAATAGACTGCTGATTGCAATGGAAGGGATAACTGTACGAGTAGAGTGAGAGGCAAATAACATGAAGTAACATTCCGTCTCTTTCTAATAAAGCCTGATTGGATCAGCTGTACTGCTGATTTCTTGCCAACCAATCATTCATTAGAAAGAAACGGAACGTGACCTCATATTATCTGCCTCTCACTCTACTCGTGCGGCTCTCCTTCCACTGCCATCAGCAGTCCATTCTATATGTCGATGATCTTGTTATAGCCCGAAAAGACTATACACGAATTACTAGATATATATTATTTTAGATATATATTATTTTATACGGTAAGGCATTGCTCAACGTGTAACGCGAATACAGATCACGTTACGAACACTGACCGAGCGAAGCGCTGACAACGCGAGCCACGCGCGAAGCCCGAGCGACCGCGCAATCACTTCATTGCGAAAACGCGGAAATCAGGACAAGCGGAATATGGACGTTGCGAAAATGCAACGTAGAAGTCCTACTTAGAAGCAAAATAAAAAGGAATAAGGAAATTGCGAAAATGCAAGCAAAGAAGTCCTACTTAGAACTCCTTAGCTTGAATCCGGATCTTGCCGCCAAAATAGAGCGACACGACACATGGTTTTGTCGCTAAACGATCTCCTCTCAGGAAACCAAGAGAGATAATAAAAAGACCCATCGCTAACGAGCGGCGGGCAGTCTTTATCATTAATTAACATTACGCGGGCAGTCAATAACGCTAATTACGGGAAACTATTAAATTAAAGCCACGCAGTCGGCAGAAAGAAATACGAAAGATCGAGAAGTGAGTCTCGCGACCGAAACTCGACTCCAGACACGCGCACGCCAAGATATCCGCTAACGCGATACGCGACGCGAGCTAATGTGCGGGAACTTTGTAATTAAGCCAATTTACGACTAAAACAGATATATATATATATTTATTCCGAATACAGAAGTGTCGTTTTTATTTATAATAAAATCAGTGAGTTACTCGGGCGGAGCCCGAATTCCCAAATTTCTTCCGGCAAACGATCCCAACTACCGTGCCTCTCCGGACGCATAACAATCTAAACCGAGTGTTGAGAAGTAGGGGGCCAAGATGCACATAGAAAAGGACATACTCTGTTCCTTAGAACATATATAAATGGAAAGGGAATGCCTTTGTTTCCCGATAGAAAAACATGTCGGAAGGAAGTGAGAAAGAAAATCATAGTTGCCTCTCTCTTGTGAGTAACTGCTCAAAAGTGCGCATGCACGGCTTACCGGTTTGGCCCAATGAAAAATAAGGTTACATTAGTCACATGTGTGTGTACACAAAAGTATGTATACTATAGACACGATACTTGTATGTATAGTTACTCACAAGAGAGAGGCAATTACGATTTTCTTTCTCATTTCCTTCCGACACTTTTCAGCCTGCTATTCCCCTTCCATTTATATATGTTCTAAGCATGCTCCTTGCGTTCTCTCTCGCTCGCATATAGCATAGCAAAAGAGTACGCTATGCTACGTGCGAGCGAGAGAGAACGCAATGGGCATGGAACAGAGTATGTCCTTTTCTACGTGTATCTTTACCCCCACTCCTTAAATAAAGGCAAACGCTCGGTCTAGATATACTATGTCTATGGTAGTAGCATTAGCCAAGCGATCGCAAATAATATATAGATTTAAAAAACCTACATTTATGGAATCGTGGATTACATAGTACATGTATAACAATTATTCGGAATAACTCCTTTTAGTCATGGAATACTAAAACTCGATAATTTCCAAATTAACTACCAGACTTGAAACAAATTGAATAAGTGATTCCATAAATTAATATTCATAAGTATTAATAATATTCATTTTTATAATATCCTACATAATATCCTTTTTTCATATTATCCTATACCTCTTTTCATATTATACTATAAGCTTTAATATTGTAAAACTATCCGAAATGAAAGAAAAGCGTATAAAAGATGCATCAGTGAAATGATACGGCGAGCAATAAACAGGTGATCCGCGGCGGCTCCGAGTGATCCACGACATAGATGAACAAAAACATAAACAATCGATAAGAACTTACCGCTAACCAATCGGCAATTCATAGAAATAGTTTCATCATAAATTTCCTTAGAAGACCTTCATCTTAATAAATTTCTAGAACGCAAACTAAATTCCCAGAACGATCTGCACACGGGCCGCAATTCCTTTGATTCTTAATAGTATATAAACTACAGATTTCAAACCTCAGCGTCTCACAAAGGGAGGGCGCGACGTGATACCAATCGGTTTCAACTAAACTCATTGTAGCGATAGATCTTCATGTGATGTAGTATTGGGTAAAGGGATAAGATGCGCTTCTTAAGCGTTCGCGAGAAAATCGAAATTAAAAAATTCCGAGAGCCTTCCCAGACAGCATAAGGATGTCCTTAGGCCGTCCAAAGGGCATCCAGGACATATATGTAGGATATCCTGAGGATATCCTATTTTAATCTTCGGATCTCCTCTGGATGTCCTGAGGAAGAGTAAATGATAGCCGAATACTAGCCTCTGGAGAATCCAGGGAGATCCTGTGGAACATCCTAAGAATTTCTATGGGATATGTTAGGGATATTCTTCGTACGTTTCAGGGAGCAAATTCTGAAAATTGCATCCTGTTATTTATTGCCAGTACTGAAAATGTAATACTGAAAATTGTTTACGTTTTTTGATGTTTGAGACTTTTGTAATCTACATGAATATTAGGTTTGGCTTTCGGATTTGAGCCGTGTAATATTTTCTAAACAATCCAATATCTGAATTCCCTATGTTGAAATCCCTGCCGAAAATGGTCGATTAAAACCGATTAAAACATAATCCGTTTTAATCGGTTTTAATCGGTTTTAATCAGTTCAATCCGCGCCCGGATTAAAAAGTAATCGATTTTAATTCCGAACAAACTATAATCGGTTTTAATATCGCTTTCGCGGATTATTTCCAATCTGAAATCATTACATTCTAATCCATATTGTTGTCAATCCAAATAAACACGAATAATCGAATGGATATTGTGGCTGTCGTAGGTCGTCGCATTAAGCACAATCCGCGATACAGTAGCGCGACCCGCAACTTGGCGGCCCACGCGCTCACGCGTCCGCGCGTAGTTCCGGGCGGTGCCGCTACGCGGCGAAGGTCGGGCGAGCCAACCTGAAAGTAGAAAGCGGTCAAGCAGGGATCTAAGGCGGACCCCCTGCGGAGAAATTGTATATTTGTTTTTAACAACTGAGTCCGTTTCAATTGCAGAAACATCGATCCAATAATCGATTGTGACTCATGATAACAGCAAATCCGACTTCACACTACATAAAATCAATTTACTTTTCATCTGCGAAATGATGGAATTTTTTATTAAGAGGGATTATTTTTACCTATGGATTGACTATGGTAAATTCCAATTCAATTGCATTAAAACAGGTTTAATTATAACTTATGAAATCGTATAATTTCGGATTGAGGTGGATGTATATCACCCAACATTAACCCGCCTGAAGCGTACTAAATTCGATTTGACTATTTTCAATCGGTTTTAATACCGCATTTTCGGTGCAGAAATCCCGATCGATTCGGATTACATTTTTTTAAATCCGTTTTAATCGATCATTTTCGGCAGGGATTGCATCAGAAATTGAACTGATAGAAAATAATTACATTTTTAACTTTCTGCCAGTTGCTCTTTACAAGCTTTATATAATTCTCATGACCAAATCTCAAATACGAGATCGCGCGTCGCATAGCGGTAAACAAACGAACTAGCGGCTGAATACTATTTTTTGTAACGTTTTTGAAATGTTGCGCACAGTAACATTTCTCATGAAATATTAAATAAATAATAATTTTGGATATATGAAAATGTGCGTGTTACGTCCTGGCGACTCCACGATTTCTTCCTTCCGCGACGTTGCGGTAACGATCGTCAGTTGGTGATAAGAATGAATCGTTTAATAAACAAAGCATCTTGTGCCATACGTTTCTTTTAAACACTGCCATTTGTCAGTAACTACATCCACAAGTATCCGTGGGAAAGACGCAAGGAAATCGGAGATGGAAACCATGCTGGTCTCGAGATAAATAAAAAATATCAGCTACCCCTTGCAGTAGAATTTCCGGCGGAAGAACAAGAACTTTTAACGAAATGTTTAATAAACGCAGCTGCATTAATACTGATAATAATTTTCTAACGGACAAGTACAACTGGACCAATAACGATAAAATCTCCTTGATGAAAGATTTAATAAACACAGCTACATCAACGTTGACAAAAATAATTATAAGGAAGTAAGACCCTTTTCTAATCAGATCATGTGCGCGACGGTCCCCCGGAAAGGCTAATGTTTAAGGAACTTTTGAACTGATATCGAACTCACCAACCGACGATCAGCACGGATAAAAATATGAAAATAGGAGACACCCCCTGCCGAATGAGGACACTGGCATGATTCTAATTCGTTAAAGTTGAAGAATCCCCACTTCTACATAATGCCAATTTGTTGAGGTTTTTGGAAGATCCCCACTCTTAAAATTAGAATATACCCCCACAAGAGGATTATAAAAAGAGAACTCGTAAGACATTCAGGAGATACATTTTTTTACATTTCACAACTTCACACTTATTCTTCAGTCTTCAGTGTAACGCAGTCTTACTCTGTGCTTTTGCACCGTAATTCGCGAGTTAGTTACTTGTGCAACCAATGTCCTCATTTGGCATCATCTCCAGGGCAACCACAAGTCGAACATCGGGCTACTGACATGAGACACAGAGCGAAACACCGCACAAATTCGTCACCCCTCCACTTCTGAATCACTATTAAAAAAGTAAGTTTAATTGAATAATTTTTCCTTTCCAATTCATAACTACAATTCATAACCGCAGAATGTTTCATTCTTTCAAAATCATTAATCCATTTCGGCAATAAGTCTTAGAAAGTTTAATCTTAATCTAACACATATACGAGCGACCAATTTTATACTTTCGACCATTCTTAACATATACATTTATTGATTTATATATATTGATTTTGATTTTATTTTTCTTATCCTATAATTAAATATACTTTTATATTGTATTAACCAGTCAGAACCCTAATGTTAACGATAAAATATTTGCCTCGCCACTCTGACTGATGTCCTCCGTATTAATGTAACACCCGCGAACTAAAACACACTCTCACTCACACAAATTGTTTTTTTTCCTTTTTTCTAACAGATATTTGTAATAACCAGTCAGAAATTCAATATTAACAATAGAACCTTGCCTCATTATTCTAACTGATGTCCTCCGTACGATTGTAAAACCCGCGTACAAATAAACACACACACGCACACATACACATATTAAAATAACTATTGTTCTTATCATTTCGATAGAATAAATGTATACCAACATAATTTAACTTACTATGAATAAATTTATATTTTAATTTAAATCAAATCTTTATTAACCCTTCTCATTCCCAGTCTAAAGATCGCACTTGGTCCCATTCCGTGTAATAGAGATTAAATTCTTTTAACAAAAAGGGACCGCCGAGCGAACTTCCGAAAAACAGAGTAATAGCGACCCGAACGGTCGTTTACCTGATTTTCGGACCGTCAAGTTCGTTCGACCCGATTCTAACGCTTCGAGACGTTTGACTTCGGGATCGTAAAGAAGTGGTTGCGCTCTTCCACTGACTCATCCTTCCTCGAGTCTGGACGTAACATGCGCATCAAATTCAATTATTAATATTAAACGAAATTAATGTTAACAATTACCTATACTCTATCCAAAAAGAGAATGACCTCGGTTCGCGCATAAGCGGGCAAAGTGGAGAGAACATGGCGAGATACTCAATACCGTATACGTAGATACGGCTCCCTCGGGCCCGGGACTATTATCTCATGTCAATTTAAAAAATTAAACGGATGAAATAATCTCAATTTTAATTTTTAACCGCACCTGTATTCTTATATTCCGACAATATTTTTTTTATGCTCGTAATACCAAAACCCGTCTGTTCTGTCAATTGAGTAACAGCATCCTTATTTGAAATTTCTTGATTGTCTTTTTTCAATTTTTTATGCGGATTAATAATAATAAGCTTCTGATTGCTGTGGATCAATTGAAAATATAAATGAAAAATTAACCTTATAAACCTTATAACCAATATAGCCTTATTCAAACAATTTATTAAATTTCAACATATTTTTCTCGTAGTGAACTCATAAAAGGACACTTTAAACTTTAAAACTACAATCTCCGATATACTATATATAATAGATTAATAATAATAATAATTATTATTAATAATAATAATTAATTTATAATTTTTTCATCATTGTTTACCTGGCCTCGTTTATTTATCTTCACAGGAGATGACATTAGTGGCACTTCAATATTCAATTCTTCCATCGCACTTTGTAAATACTTTTGTGGAAGAAAAACACTAAAAATTAACTCATAGGGTTATATTGAGATTAAATAATTACAACTGTCAAATGATCGGGGGGACCTGTCACTCGTTGCTAGCATTGACAAGCTGCATGAGCGATACGGCGATGTGGTGGGGGCTTTCTAAGGTGGAGACTTGCGCGAAACGGACAAATTTTCGTCCGGACCGAAGTCATTCTCTTTTTGGATAGAGTATAGCAAGCAAAATGATGCAAACTTTGCGCAAAGTTTGCAGCAAACCCGAGCATGCCTTTACAGCAAAATTGTGACAAGGTGTGTCCGCAAGAAGCTTAGCTTTTGCTGGCAAGGCTTGTCGCAATAGTGTGATGCACATTTTACGCAAATAATAGAGCAAACCTTGCCGTGCACGGCATGACAGCAAATTTGTGGCAAGAACAGGACAAACCTTGCTGTGCTCGGGATGACAGCAAATTTGTGGCAAGAATAGGGCAAACCTTGCCATGCACGGCATGACAACAAATTTGTGGCAAGAATAGGGCAAACCTTGCCATGCACGGTATGATAGCAAATTTGTAACAAGATCAGGACAAACCTTGCTATGCATGGCGTGATAGCAAATTTGTGGTAATTTTCTATACGGGGTGAGTGATTCAGGACTTCTGTGATAAATTGTGAGAAACGATAAATCTCGCAGAGAGGACTATTTTTTTGTGAAACAATCCGTTGTTTGACGCGTCGTTTAGAAGCTATGCGACCGCCCAGACGAAGTCTTA
Organism: Formica selysi; assembly: GCA_009859135.1. NCBI lineage: Eukaryota > Metazoa > Arthropoda > Insecta > Hymenoptera > Formicidae > Formica > Formica selysi. The sequence goes on from CM020805.1 coordinate 4,045,132, forward strand.
GATGACATTTATTATAATTATGAGATGATGATAATATATGAATAATTGAAAATGGATTCATAATATGATGAATATATGAATTATATATATATATATATATATATATGTATATATATTTACATTTTAAGTAAACAATAAACGGATGATTTAAACTTTTTCAGACATTTATCTGTCCGACCTAAGAGAAACAATCAGTCCAATATCTGAATTCCCTATGTTAGGATTGTATCAGTAATTGAACTGATAGAAATAATTATATTTTTAATCTTCTACCAGCTCTTTGCAAGCTTTATATACTTCTCATGACTAAAACTCAAATACGAGATGGATGCATATAGCGCGTTGCATAGCGATGAACAAACGAACTATCGGCAGAATACTATATTTTTGTAAAGTTTGTAATAAAGTAAAGTTGTAAATTTGCTGTCATGCCGTGTATGGCAAGGTTTGCTCTGTTATTTGCGTGAATTTTGCGTCTCGTTGTGCCAGAGTATACTTTGCTCGGTTCTTTCCGTAAATGTGTTATCATATCGTGTACAATAAGGTTTGCTCTGTTCTTGTCGTAAATTTGCTATTATAGCGTGTATAACAAGATTTGCTACTAATTGACGTAAAGTTTGTGTTATACCGTGAATAGCATCATACGTGTTCTTCTATGCGTAAAATTTACGGGCAAGCCTTTTTCTATTATTTACAGCATCGTGAGACGAAAAATTTTGCCGTCAATTTGCTTCAAACTTTTTGAGAAACCAAAACAAAACAAATGTTTGGTACACAATTGTTGTCAAAATTAAAGCACACCTTGTCGGAAAGCTTTGACAAAACGTGATTTTAACATTCTTGGCTATCTGAGTAATTGCACATGTATATGTCCTCTGGAAATCCAAAGGACATCCAATATAATAGACAGGGCAGATATCTTACGGACATCCAGGAGTTATCCAGTGGACATTTATAGGACATTAATACTTATTATAATACTTAAGATTTCTAAATTATATTAAATAGCCTACATAACTGAAAATAATCATGTGTTACGTCCGGACTCGTGGAGAATTGAGTCGGGATGGAACGCAACTTATACTTATCTCGAAACATACTCTCTCTTTCTTTTGCGAGACAAGTGTTTCCGAGTCGAACGAACAATACAGGGCCTTAGACAGGTCAACGATTGGAAGGGTCGCTCTTACTCAATCGAAAGGCCGTTCGCTCGGCAGTCCCTTTTTGGTAAAGGAACTGAATCCTTATTACCCGGGACGGGACCCTGTGCGATTTCGGATAACAGGAAGGAGGTCGGGTTAATGAATTACTCGAATTTAAAATTTAACAGTACATTTATCCAAAAAAAAAAAATAAAAATGAATTATTTTAAAAGGATAATATTTAATAGTGAAATATTTAGTTTGATTTATAAATCTTATTTATAAAATTAATTGTTAGAGATATAGTAAAAATTAAGTTCTTGCAATTTTCGCAGATGGCCTTTTTGTTACTAGATCGCGGCGTTGTGCTGTTATATATATATGTTGGTTATTTTCTTGTTCTTTCTCTTCCTGTGCGATCGTTGTGGCGTGTAGTAGTTCTTGCCACAGTAAAGAAAAGAGATTGTAGCAATTCTTAACAATAAGTCTTAAAGTTTATATCTTTATATAGCATAAAGGATATTTGTCTATATCATATATTTTAAAGATATAAAAGTAAGGCTCTTAAAAGATTAAAATCAAATAAAATCAGAGTAAAATGGCGAAAGAGCCACGCGCAGTTTTTAGGGCGCAAAGATATATAATTTAAACCACAAATAAATTAAAAAATTAAAAAATTAAAATTTCTTTAATTACATGGTTCGCGAAAGGCGGACGTTTCGGCCCTTTTTTTGGCCATCTTCAGCGCAAATAATACTAAATTAAACGATATAAAACGGTATACAAAAAGAGTCTTAAACAATTAGAGCGCAGAGTTACATAGTAACCAACGGTAGAAGGCGTAATCCCTCATGTCGCTCCAAAAGGCAAAAACCATTCTCCATGTAGTCCATGGTATTTCGGGGCAGAAACCTCGATTCTTTAAGCATGAATCCACTAACATGGTGATACGCTAATAATTGTGTCTGTAATTTGAGCGGAATGGTTTGTGTCAAAAAACGAAAAGAGAGAGAGGGTCCATGTCGGAAATTACAGTAGTAAGACTTACATAAAAGAGACGCAACGCACAAGTCGACAGTACAAATTCTTCAGCAACGCACAATCTTAAACAGACTCACTAACTAACCACAGAGTAATGAGAAGTATTGTTCGGCGAAAAAGGTGAGATGTTAAAAACACATGTTACCAATAGCGGTAAACAACGATACAAAAAAAAATTAAAGATTGTCAAAACAGTGAAACGAAAAACAACATCAGCATTGTCTGTAGTATAAAAACAAATTAATAAATAAATAAATATATATGAAACAGTTCAGAAAGACTATCTAAAAAATAAAATAAAAAACAAACTTTTTGTCGTTGTGAAAAAGATGTTTGTCAAATTAAATAGATAAATAAATAAATAACATTTAAAAGGTTGTCAAGTACAGTAAAATAATTATAAATTAAACATAAAAATTCTAATGAGATATAAGATAATTAAAAACAATGACTATAACCGCTGTCGAGTATGGTAAAACACGATAAATGAAAATAAAATGTAGAGTGTGAAAAGGAGAACGACAGAAAATTAAATTTTTGAGAGCCTGTCTAAAACTGTTAAATATGCCTCTGGGAGACATTCGGTGTCTGTTTGTAGATTTAAACTCTCCCTTTGTCGCTTAATGTGTAATACTTCGGAAATCAATCGCTTATGTAGATGCGGTTCATTATCAAGTATTTCTATTTTGTCCCACTTAAAGTCATGATTAAGAGCAATTCTGTGATCGGTTATAACAGAGTGATTTGTCGTATTTCTACGAATATGATTTCTGTGTTCCGCTATCCTCGTGTGTAATTGTCTCTTAGACTGTCCCACGTATGACGCATCGCAATTATCACAATTAATTTTGTAAACAACATTGCTGCGGGCCGATTGTGGGCAGGAATCTTTATGCACCTTAATAAACTTGTTCATTTTATTAAGACTACGATATGAGAGTTTCACATTTAGGTCTTTAGTTATGTTTTTAAATTGTTCGGATATTGAAGGAACGTAAGGTATAGTAAAGTAAGAAACTCTCTCAGAATCTTCAGTATGTTTATCGCAGTCAAAATTAGAACTGTTATGAACAAGAGTTTTCAGGCGTTCACGAACGACATCGAAAATGAACCTTAGAGGATAACCATTATCTATCAAAATTCTAATGATTAATTCAAAATTTTTCCGATGAAACAACGGGTGAGACAACCGAAACACTCTGTCGGTTAAACCGATCACAGTACCCCTCTTCTGACAAAGAGGGTGATTCGACAGGAAATGTAAATATCTCCCTGAAAAGGTAGGCTTGTGGTACCAGTCAAATGTCAGGTGGTTGTCATTCAAGATCATGATAATATCCAAGAAATATTTAATCATATATTTTACTTTATAATTTCCTCAAAAAGAAATAAACGCGTGCGTGCGTGCGTGCGTGCGTGAGTGTGTGTGTGTGTGTGTGTGAGTGAGAGGTATTCTTTTCGCGGGTGACACATTAATGCGGAGGACATCAACCGGAATTAAACGGGGAAACTAAAATCTAAATTCCGGTTGGAAGTTTACAATAATCATTTTAAATACAAATATAAATTAATAAAAAAAAGAAAAGTTGAAAAGTAGGGAGAAAAGGGTAGGAGGGCTATTGGAGATCTTGAAGTTGTACAGTGGAAGGGGAAGGGAACTTCATCCAGAAGACCTCGATGGGGACGGCTAAAGGAAAGGGGCAACCTGGGACAAAAAATGGAATGATTGAGCCAGGTGGACTAGTATGAAGAATAAGATGGAATTGGTCAAGGTCTACTATATCTGGACCGACCCGATAGTCATTATCCGTAAGAGGTACTGGGTAAGGAGGAAACTGATTTAAAAGGTATCTGTACCAGTTTCGTCTAGCCTGTTCTTCGTGGAACTCAGACTCTCCTTCGGTATCGAAAAATCCCTGTTCGGGATCTTCCGGTTCCTCTCTGAGGTCCGGTAACTCTTCCGCGAGGTCTTGGAAGGCTTCCTCAAAATCGTGCGACGCTCCTAAAAGATCGGACGATTCGAGGTGTGAAGAGGAGGGGGGAATGGGAATTCTCGACGGTTGATGGTCGAGAGATGGTGAGTAGTCGAAGGGGGGAGGGGGAGTAGGATTTCTCGGCGGTTGCTGGAATTCAGAGGGGGGAGAGGGGGGACCAGGATTTTCCAGCTCTTGAGGAGATTCAGGGAAGGTAGGTGAATGTTCAAAGGGAGGAGTAAGATTTTCTGACTGTTGAGGGGATTCAGGGAAGGCAGGTGACGGGGGACGCTCGGGGGAAGAGACGGGTGAATAAGAGGGGAGAGAATAATGAGGAGAAGAAGTAGGAGGGCAAGGGGGTAGGTTGTGTATTTTGTGTGTTCGTGTTTGCTTATTATATATTTTAATTAAACGATGAGTTCTTAGGTCGAAGGAATGCTTATCTAGGTTAAATTTCTTATAATCTATAGTGTAATTAAGGTCTGCGGCCGCCCGAGCCAATTCTTTTCTCAGGTGTATATTCCGACGGTTTCGCGACCCTTTGATGGTCGCGCGCGAAGATTGATTTAATCTTTCCACTAAGGAAAGGGGCCGTGATGAGTAATGATAATAATGAAATCGATAGTGAAGAAATTCTTAATTCACGAAACAATTCTTGGAAGTTTCTCTTTAATTAACTGAATAACTCTAGATTTCAGATCCGGGTAATAAAGAAAGTTTATATTTTATATTTGTATATGAAAATTTTCGGGCGAACTGGGAGTAGAAAGGGTGACAAATGTAATTGAGAGTCGCTCTGTAGAATACAGGTGACTCTTAATTCCAGGTCGGAAATCACGAGTAGCTCTGCGAAATACAGGTAACTCATGGCGACGGACGGGAAATCGAGAGTCGCTCTGTGAAATACAGGTAACTCTCGACGACAGGCAGGAAGTCGGGAGTTGCTCTGTAAGACACAGGTAACTCTCGACGACTGGTAGGAAGTCGGGAGTCGCGCTGTAAAATACAGGTAACTCGTGGTGACTGGTAAGAAGTCGGGAGTCGCGCTGTAAAATACAGGTAACTCGTGGTGACTGGTAGGAAGTCGGGAGTCGCGCTGTAAAATACAGGTAACTCGTGGGTTGATAGGAAGTCGGGAATCGCGCTGTAAAATACAGGTAACTCGTGGTGACTGATAGAAAGTGAAAAAAAGGGGATTTGAGATAATATTTCAAAAGAAGAAGTATGAGGATTAAGGAGGAGAAGGTTGCACAGGAAAGCAAATCAAGATCTAAGTACGAAGTATCGAAATGAGATACTGATCGATCCAAGAATTATTTCGGAATACAAGACGTAAAATATAATAATAATAATAAAAAGGAAAGGAAAAGAATTGAAAATTGTTCAACCCACTTACTACTTGAGGATTGGGTTGGACGAAACTTGTAGTGGCTAAGAATACTTCGGCTCCAGCTGTCGTAGCTGATCGGAATGGGCTCGGCAGTGATGGCTCGGGAACCCGGCTTGTTGTTGTTGGTTTAAACAACGACTTGCTTGCACTTAACACTTAAGTATCACTAGGTCTTTCACTTTTATTTAAACTCGCTCTCTACGCAATTTAGAGTCGCGGGAAAAACGAATACTTGAGCTCAAAGCTGACTATTAGCTAAGTAGTGAGTCGGTTGAAGAACGAAAACGGAATGAATTTTCGAGCGAAGATTTCGCGTATCCTCGAATCTTAGCGTCTCCCCACGTACCCTTTCCATTAGGCAATCATAATTCTTTTTTAGCAAATCAAATCTTTACTATTTACCCCTCTCATGAGTAGGAGGTGCTACCCTTCCAGAAGAAGGTCCAGAAATTGCGTCTATTGGTGTAGGCTTTTGTTTTTAGAAGTTAAGTCTAGCCTATTGGAGAGTCCGTTATGATCGGCTAAGTTGACATATTTATTATTCCCGTTGAAATTGATCTCAAACAGATAACATAAGAGGGTGATCTAGCAGGTGAGCAAGCGGTGACAAGTATCGCGAGTTCTGGTTACGGATCTTGGTTTCATCTGTAAACCATTGTTCTTGTCCCTCTCAATATTCTTTGTTTTAAACCCTTAAGCCCGTTGCGCGGACCTTAGAGTTGAATATTTGATCCATCTGTTTGTTTTCCGTACGCACATGGTCTAGATTTCTAGCGTTCGAGGGTCTCTTATCTTTGTTTAAAATTTTCCAATCTTTGACGTGGGTCTTAGTCCCGGAATATTTATTGATCCGTCTCACGGTTAGAAAGTTTTATCGTTCTGAAAGATTAGTCTCGTCTGCTAGATATTTCTTGGTTTATTGTTTACGTCGTGTGCAGAAAGGTTCCAGAGCGTAATTTTTAATATCAATGAAAGAGTTTTTATGAAAGAAAAGGATCGTGGAGTCCACCGGACGTAACACATGTATGCATATTAAATTTTCATAAAATATATTTATAATAATATCTTAAAACATCCTACAAATGTCCTGAACCATCCTGGACATATTCAGGATGATCTTGAGGATGTTTTATGCTGTCTGGGTTATGAGCAAATGGAATAGAGCGTTTAATCGAAGAGCGCGTGGCGCAGCGGCAACGTACTAGACTTGTAGTTCTCGTCCCGCCTCTTCGGTGCGCGTACATGCTATTTAATAACAGTATTGAAAAAAAAAAGTAGAAAACAAGCTTAAATAGAGAGTAATAGAGCATATTACATCGTATTCGAAAGCTAAAACAGTAAAGAACACTGAGGGAAGGAAGCGAGGAAGATACAACCAAAGGAAATACTGGAAACAGTATAATTCAAGAAGTTAACCTCAAAAATGTAGGCGGGGAAACAAGCGGACAAAGCATAATATCGCAATATACGGTAGTACTAACCAGAAGAACAAAAAGAAAGCATAGTGAAGCCAGTGAAATAGACATAATAGGAAGCAGTATGCCCAAAAGAATAGCAAATAAGATAGAGACCAAAAATAGGTTTGCTCTATTGGAAGATGAAGAACAAGAGGATGATAAAATGGAAGCAGAAAATACAGATAATGAAGGAAATAACATACAAGAAATCAAACAGAGGAAGCCACCACCACTAGTGGTACATGGGTGCGTACAAGATCATGCAGCATTTGTGCAATTAATAAAACAAAGCGTGGAAAATAATTTTTATATCAAATATCACGAGAATAATGTAGAAGTATTTCTAAGTAATTATAGAGACTACGAAGCATTAAGTCAAACATGGAAGAATAAGGAAGTTAAGTTTCATACGTACACAGCAAAGGATGAAAAAAGAAGGACATATGTACTCAAAGGATTACATGAATTAGTTAAACCAGAAGAAATTAAAGAAAATCTTAAAGAATTGGGAATAACAGTGCATAATATCAATTTAATGAAAGGGACTCGCAAGCCAATGTTTATGGTGTCAGTAACAACAATCAAACTAAACGTACTCAAGCAAAAAGCGCAATTCCTGTGCTACACGAGAGTAGAATGGGATAATTACATCAATAAAAGAAGAATTGCACAGTGTCATAGATGCCAGGAATGGGGACATGCAACAATAAATTGTCATGCGGACCCAGTGTGTTTAAAATGTGCAGGAGAACACTTAACTAAGGATTATAAGAAACCTAGGAGCGAACTAGCTAAATGTATAAACTGCGATAAAGATCATCCAGCTAATGCCACAATATGTGAAACGTACAAAAGGAGACTTGCATGGATTGGGATGGAACAAGACCGAATAAAATCAAGAAGTAAGGAGCCAAGGAGGCAACGCAAGGAAGATGGATAATCTGAAGCAATTTCCCAAATTAGGAGTAGAACCAGATGATGGACATGGAAAAAGCTGGATTAACAACAATAAAAACAGAAGTATTAGTTATAGTCAGAGTGTAAAAGGTATGCGTAAAGACTTTGAGGAGAATAATAATGGCAATAAAGGAGACAATGAACTTAAAGATCTTCTAACACTTTTAAGAGAATTTAAAAAACTGAATGCGAAATGTAATATCAGAAGAATGTTAGAATTAGTTAGATCATTAAACGAGCAATTAGATAAGTGTAATAATCAAATAGAAAAATTTCAAGTATTCGTTGAATTTTGTCAAACTCTTGAAGAACAAACATATGTGATATAAGAATTTGTACTTGGAACGCAAATGGAATTAAACATAAAACTTGTGAGCTTATCGAATTTCTTAATAGAATCAAAGTAGATATAATGCTCATTAATGAAACCAAATTAAGTGGCAAAGATAATTATAAGATAAAAAACTATACATGCGAAAGATATAATAGAGACAATGCGGCAGGAGGAGTAATGATACTCATTAAGAATAATATTCCTTATAAGTTAATTAAAATTAAAAATTGCGTAGTAGAAAATGTGTGCATAAAATTAGCTAATGATATTCATATCATAGCAGCATATAACAGACCATCCATACAGTACACTACAAAAGATTTAGATATACTATTAAATGTATCTAATAAGGTGTTGTTAGTCGGGGATCTCAATTCAAGACATAAAGCCTGGAATTGTCATATTAATAATGCAAATGGTCGTACTCTATATGGTTATAGCCAAATGAATAACTGCAGTATTATGTTTCCAGATGAGCCTACTCATTACCCGGAGAACGGTGGTACACCTACAACAATAGACATAATAATTAATAAAAAAATCAGGAACATTACGGAAACAATAGTACTCAACGAGTTGAATTCCGACCATAGACCTCTATTATTTAAAATAGGGCAAGTAAATTGTAATAATATATATGAACAAGAAGTATATGAATACAAAAGAGCAGATTGGAATAAATTCAGAAGTTTTTTAAATTCAAAAATAGTAATAAATAATAAAATCTATACAAAACAAAATATTCAAGAGGTACTAAAATTTTCAAATAGTTTAGAAATAGCGCTTAAAGAAACAGTGAATAAAGCTAATAGGAAAAGAGAAGACGAAGATCTGCCAGAGGAAATTTTGGATTTAATTAAAACTAGAAATAGAAATAGGAGAATATGGCAGAGAACTAGGAATCTAACTTATAAAGATATCTATAAACAGCAAATAAATATGATTAAGGTAAAAATAATTAACTACAGAAATGAAGTATGGAGGAAAAAATTATCAAAGATAAATATATATGATAAATCCCTTTGGAGAATGACCAAAATATTTAAAAAGAAATTTCAAACAATTCCAACGTTAGAAGATAATAATATTGAAGCTTTTTCAGATGATGATAAAGCAGAAATGATTGCAACACAATATGAGAAAGTGCATAGCATTGATCTGAATAACAATAATGAACAACAAAAAGCGGTAATTAAAATAGTTGAAGATTTAATAAGAAACAAAGTAGAAAATATAGAAGACTACAAGCAAGAGATAATATCGGCAAAAGAAATTAATAATATCATTAAAAAACTACCTTCGCTAAAAGCACCTGGAAAGGACGGTATACAAAATATTGTTTTAAAAAACATTAGTAGAAAAGCATTAGTCCAATTAATGTATATAACAAATGCGATTATTAAACTAGGATATTTCCCGCAAGAATGGAAAAAGGCAATAGTTATACCGATATTAAAACCTCGTAAAGACTCTACTAAACCTTCTAGTTACAGACCAATTAGCCTACTTTCAAGTATAAGCAAAGTTGTAGAAAAAGTAATACTAAATAAAATAAGAAAACATGAAGCACAAAATAATATAACTATAGATGAACAATTTGGATTCAGAGAGAAACATAATACTGTACAGCAAGTTGTTAGAATAGTTAACGATATAAGGTGTAACTTCAACAAGGGTAACGTGACAGTTATGCTGCTGTTGGATATAGAAAAAGCATTCGACAAGGTATGGATGGATGGTCTGTTGTATAAGATGATCCAATGCAACTATCCTATTACTATCATCAGGCTAATACAATCATACTTATACGATAGAAAATTACAAGTAAGGGTAAATAATGTAAATTCTGAAGAGAAAGTTATAAGAGCAGGAGTACCCCAAGGGTCGGTATTAGGACCAGCCTTGTTCTCGATATATATTAATGACATAGTACAATTTGAGAAAACAAAATTAGCGATGTTTGCGGATGATACAGCGATATATGCACACTCTTTTAGCGCTATAGTCGCTGCTAAACAAATACAAATACATACAGATCTACTACAGGAATATTATACAAAATGGAAAATAGCACTTAATGCTGCAAAAACGGAAATGATTGTATTTACTAGAAAAATAAAAGACTCGCGAATAATACAACCAGTTAAAATATATAACCAAGAAGCAATTTGTAAAAGTACAGTTAAGTATTTAGGGGTTAATCTGGATTACAAATTAACATACAAAATACATATTAAGACTACTTTGAATAAGATATATGCGGTAATGAAACAACTCTATCCATTAATGGTTAAAGATTCTACAGTCAGTAGATGCAACAAGATATTAATATATAAAATGATACTTAGGCCAGTACTGACATATGCGGCGGCGGTATGGTGCGGCACGGCGAAAACTAATTTAAAACCTTTGCAAAGTTTTCAAAATAAATGTTTAAGATTGATACTTAACGCTGGTAGATATAGCCGGATTGCTGAACTACATGAACAAACACAGATACCATACATTAAGGAATATATTTATAATATAGCGGAAAGATTTTATAATACACAGTTAGAACATAATAATCTAACAAAAGATATAACGCAATTAAGAGATAGCAATATGCCAAAACACTTTAAATATGAAGTTCCTTATCAAAAACTAAATATCTTTTATAAGGCATTATAGATATTATAGATATTAAGAGATATTACTGTTATTTAATCCAATTGTTATGTTTAATTGATTAATTAATTAATTAATTAATTAACTAATTTATTTCTTTCTTTCATTTCTTTGATATGTAGGTTTTTTTTGTTATTTATATTTTTCCTACGATATGTAACACAGAGTAAGATAGTAAGCAAGGACAAGACAAAATAATACCGGAACTGTTAAAAATTTATAGTTACTATAGATTATATGTACTTGATGAGATAGGTTAAGCCTAAATTAGGCAGGAACTATAGAGTTAAGCAAATATGTGATAATTGCTAATCACACTGTAAAGTATGAAATAAATATATATATATCGTTAAAAAAAAAAAAAAAAAAAAAAAAAAAAAAAAAAAAAAAAAAAAAGACTTGTAACGTCGACATTGCTGTTTCGAGTCCCAATGAGTAAACTTTTTTTTTTCAAAAGATTTTTTTATCGTAAAATGCAATTATTACACAAAAAAATATATAACACATAGATTAATACGTTTTGTTTATTTATTGTATATTATAAAGATGCATTCTCCCGTTTGCGTCCCCTGCCTACAAAATTCGTTTGTCGAATAGCTGTACGGTAGAAATAAATAAATGTAATAATTGATTGTGTTTTTAAACAGAAATAATTGCGAAAAGGATTGTCATACATAACACAAATAAATATGAAAATGTTAATGACGTATACTCCGCTTGATATTCTAAAAAAACTATGCGACTGTAGAAACGCAGCTTTTATATCATGCGCAAGATGTGCGAATTATTGTTTCGCTTGTTTCTACGACAAATATCATCCTGCTAATAAGTATGTACTATTCTATCTACTTCCACGAATCAATAAAACATTTACATTTATTTGTGTTGTATATGGCAATCACTTTGCCACAATTATTGTTGTTTAAAAACACAACCCACACGGAACATGACATCCATTAGACGTCCATATAACCTCCATAGCTCCATGCGACATCTATCTCCACAATGGATATTGTATAGATTTCTAATAGAAATCCATATTATCTCCACGGTAGACGTCGTCTCTAAATCCATAATGGATGTCCATTAGACATCTGTTATGGATGTATGATAGATTTATACACATTTTCTAACAAAGCAAAATTTAATTTTTATTTAAGTCTTATTTAAAATTTTCATTGTTAGTTAATGTTTTGAGAGTATACTTAAAAATTTGTTGTGATATTATATATTCTATTTTTAATTTATAAATAATACAAATTTTTATTGAAAATTTTTATTAAACTTTAAAATATAATTAACAAAATTTTAAGATAAAGAATGTTCTTCGATATCAAAATTTTTTACACAATTCATAACATATATCAGCAATTTATTACTAAAGGAAGAAAATTCTTAATTTTTAGATTGAAACTAGAGATAATTGAATTATTCATATTATATAATTGGTTTGTATTTCGTAAAATCAAAAATATATTGTTTTTAATACAATTATTTACGCAAACAGGAAAATGAATAAATAATACATATCCAACAATTTCTACACATTTTTTTTTTAATTATTGCCTGTAAATGTATTGTATATAATTTTTTATTGAAAAGAAAAATATTTTTTCGGATTTATTGATAAATTTGAATTAAATTATAATTGTATATATTATCATATATAACCGATATGAAATAAAATTACAAATATTTTTAACGGTACAATTAATAAATTCAGAAGATTTCGCACTTTTTCGATCAGTCGGTTCTATTTTTATCTTAATAGTAAAAGGAAGATAATTGCAAACACACAAAAATGAAAAAATTGTGAAAAACCTTTTTCTATTTATTGTAAAACCAATAACAAATACAAATCATATAAATAAGAAATATTTTGCAGTAATTGATGATAACAACGAATGATGATAATAACGAATATGTGTCAATAAAAATCTCATAAAATTAAAATTTTTATTAACACATGCATATGTTCGATTATCATATGCAATCTTAATATATTTATAATGCGCGTAACTCGAAAAACTATATAACTTATTATTAATTAAAATATGGATGTAAATTGTCCATGCACATCTGAAACATATGTAAAATCTATTATAATAGGCTTATTTTTAGACAGTAAGCGAATTGACCAATCATAATCGAGATTCACTAGGGTTATTTCGAGAGTACCCAATTGTGATTGATCAATTCGTTTACCGTCTAAATCTCACTGTTTTTATATTTTTCTAATGGCTCTCAATACTGAAAATTTATAATTTACATAACATATACTATTGATTTTCAATATTAGCAGTGAATATTAAGACCCAGTCCATTCTGCTTAAAGCCAATGGCTTTTACAGAAACATAAGCAATAGTAGTGTACAAATAGTGTCGGAAATAACCTATAATTAAAGAGCCATGCAAATTTAATTTCAATATACAGTGATGAGCGTGAATGGTGAGTATAGATACATATAAAAATCTAAACATATAAAATATAAACATTATTCTGAATACGAGCTTAGAGAATTGTGTGTTAAAACAATAATATATTTCTCCCCTTATTATCTTTTCGCTGTCTCTTCTCATATCTTGTATTAATTTTTTTTTTATTTTTTAGGTAGTCTCAGACTTGCGATATAAGCTATTGGAAACTTGCACATCGCGTTTCATCATTGACTGTTTCATAAAAAGAGCTGAAAACGAACTTACGTACATTATTGCAAGTGAAAATAACTGCGAAATATGCAAATAATTCTATAACACAACGTACAATAGAATTGGTATGTAATATGTTGCCAGTAATGATTAAAATAATTAATATTTCATACCTTTTGACATTATTAATATACCTTTCCAGTTCTTTATTCTGATAAATTAGAAACGTTGCCTTCGCATCTATGGGTCCGCTTCTTCTCATTTTCATGTCTCGCTTTTGAATGTCGAAACCACTCCCTAACCCTTCGTTGTATTTTGCCCTGATCGGAATCTGGGATATTGTGAAGTATGGATCCTAAAAATATTTTCATTATTTTAACTTTTTCTTCTATACTAATTGATAGTAATTCATAGTGTATTCTCTTTGTTTAATAATTATTTCTAAGTTATACAATGTAAAAATGGAAATAAAATTTAATTCAGATAAATTTAATTCATCAAAAACTTTATAAATTTGATTAAAGTAGTAATCATAAATATCTATATATGATACAAAATGTTCCATGGCAAGTTATTGAAACTAATTAGCTGTCATTTTTACACGCATATAGAGAGGAAAAGAAATAAAATATCTTCTAACAGAAGATATTTTGCAGTTGTATTTACATATAAACAAACTTACTGAAAATAACTTTTATTAGTTCCAATTTATGCAGTGGCTCTTTTCCGCGTCGGCCTTCCCAGTTATATTTCTCCGCCAATTTATTTGAGAATGTTTTATACAACGTTCTCTTTACGGCATCATCGACGCATGTTCCTCCGATAGATTTGATATATGCGCGCTATAAGGTAAGAGTAAAATATTATTAGATTAAATAAAGTAATGTCTTTTTCTTAACAATCTTCAATCATTTTCTATAGCAATTTTAAGTGATTAATATCTCTGATAATATCTAATAAATAATTAATAAAAATTTAATTGGGATAATTCATATGCATAAAATTAAAATAGGAATTAAAATTTTTGAAAAGGACATGCAATGTTTTCACTGTGGAAAAGTTTACTTAAGATTGATTATATAATGTACTTATAAAAGGTTTGATAATAATTGTGAAATACATATATATATATATATATATATATATATATATGCATTCAATTACTAAAATATAATTTCACATGACTATTATATATAAATTTATATGCGTTAACTTACTATTTCAGTGTTATGTTGGGAATCTGAAACTTTCAAAATCTCATCAACTTCCGCTAATTGGGCTATAGTTTGCAACGGAAATCGATTTTCAGCGTCACCGAAAGAAAATTTCGTACTTGCACATTCTGTGCTCTTATTAGTTCTTTCAACTAAAATATCTAATAAGCTCAATGCTTGTCTCATGTCATATTTTATAGTCACTATTTCTCTTGTTAATCTCTTTAAATGATCCACTGTAAATAGCATTTATTATTAATAAACAGTTATATATATATATATATATATATATACACTTATAATGTATAAATAGCATATACATGTATATAATATATATAAATAAATGTATATAAATGTATATAATAATATAATAAAATGTGATAAGTATAGTAAATAAAATATATAAATTGCATATAAAACATATAAATTAGTGGCATTACATACGTTCCTTTGTCAAAAAATATAGCAGACAAGAACATATATTTCGATATACTATACAATTTTACTAATAAAAGAAATAAAATGTAGATTATTGCATTTTTTTTTTTAAACTGATAGTTCTATATTTAAATATTTATAATTATTATTATCTTTCGCATATCTATTATATAAAAGTTATATAAAATTATAAAAAAAAATAATAATAATAATAGATTTTATTAAAAACTTTAGAAATAGGTAAAAGTTGTAATACCTATTATTTTTAAATTTGTATAGAAAACAATTTAACACGTATAAATAAAGGCCTTACAATTGCTAAATTTGCTCACAATATACAATTGCTAAACTCTATTACAGTTGTAAAATTTCTATATGTACACCATTTATTTCAAATATATATATATAATAAATGGTGCATGCGTGTGCGTATGCGTGTGCGTGTGTACGTGCGTGCATGTATGTGTACATATGTGTGTGTGCGTCCATATTATATTTATATGCATTACATTTACTTACCAATTGCAGTTTGCGAAAACTGATGATTTGAATCATCATTTT
Organism: Formica selysi; assembly: GCA_009859135.1. Classification (NCBI taxonomy): domain Eukaryota; kingdom Metazoa; phylum Arthropoda; class Insecta; order Hymenoptera; family Formicidae; genus Formica; species Formica selysi. The sequence continues at coordinate 4,060,955 of CM020805.1, forward strand.
CCTTTTCCTTTACATATCGGTTTCTTTGCATACAGCTAGATCGACCAACTTCCTCCATTTTATTAATATGTCGGTGTATTAAATTGTCTCCATATTTCTCTCTTGTAGCAATGTTAAACGCTTCTTCATCTCTTTCGTACGAAATACCATAATCATTCGCATCTGCACATAAAATATATTATAAATACATTTAGCATTCAAAATAGGAGTTAGAAGAAAAATTGAATTTTGACAAGATATATGTAAACTTTATGAGTATAGTGCACACATATATATTATTCTATATATACATATATGTATATTTCGTCGTATATCCATATATGTATATATGAAATATGTAGGCACACAATTTTTAAGATATTATTAATATTGTATATGTATTATTTTAAATGTTGTATGTAAAAGATTATGTATATTTTTTTAAATTTATAATTGCTGATAATATTAATGAGATAAATATGAAATATATATGTATAAAATTAATGGCGTGCGCGCGCGTGGTGTGTGTGTGGGCGCGTGTATGTGTGTATATATTATATTTATATGCATTACATTTACTTACCAATCGCAGCTTGTGAAAATTGATGATTTAAATTATTATTTTCCTTTTCCTTTATATATTGGTTTCCTTGCGTACAGTTAGATCGACCAACTTCCTCCATTTTATTCATATATCGGTGTATTGAATTGTCTCGATTTTTCTCTCTTGTAGCAATGTTAAGCGCTTCTTCATCTCTTTCATACAAAGTACCATAATCATTCGCATCTGCAGATAAAATATATTATAAATACATTTAGCATTCAAAATAGGAGTTAGAAAGAAAATGGAATTTTGACAAGTTATATATGTAAACTCTATGAGTATAGTACATATATATATTATTCTATATATACATATATGTATATTTTGTCGTATATCCATATATGTATAGATAGAATATGTAGGCACACAATTTTTAAGATATTATTAATATTGTATATGTATTATTTTAAATATCGTATGTAAAAAATTATGTATACATATTTTTAAATTTATAATTACTGATAATATTAATTATAAGTATGAAATTTTATATAATATTATATGCATTGTTACATGGAGATATGTAATAAATTTGCTCACCTTGCAAAGATGATGAGTAGGAGTTTGAAATTTGTTTGAAAAGTTTGAAATTTGTGATGATCCTTTGTATTTTTTTGCAGAATCCCAAGAACGTGTAATGGATGCACTTTCACATTGTACTGTTTCGTTTGTATTGTACAGTCGTTGACCTTTCATATTGATAAAATAAAATATAATGTTAAGATATAAGAGAGATATATGAATTTTATATATATATATACACGCGATTAGAATTGTTTATAATTATGTTTTGCAGGAGGACATGGAGCAGGTGGCAAAATTGCACTTGTGCATGACTCTTCTTCGCTTTCGGATGAAGATAAAACTTTCCTCGCTCTATATTTTCTATAAGATTTAGTTTCTTTCTCAGTGTCCATATCTGACGTGTATAAGGCCTTTTCTGGTTTCGCATCAGCCTTCTGTAAGGACGCTGAAAATGTTGTAAACATTTAGTATTATGAATAGGTAAAACTTAACAGCAATAAAAGCTATTTTATTGAAATACTTACAATACTCGCCAAAAATCCGATTAATTTTAAAGGAAGGCCAATCAGAATTTGGTATTTCCTCTTTTTCAATTGCCTTTCGCAGTCTTAAATCCGTTTTGAAATGTGAAGGATATTTGCATACATCCTCACTTTGTAACCAAATTTTGGGTATTACTTGGATACCATCGGAGAATTCTACGACGATAAATCCTCGACATCTTCCTGTGAAATTATACAAAAGAGCTTCTGCGAGTAATATTGTAAACAAGATTTCAATTTGTATAGATTAATGTGTAACAACATCCGTTGCTATAGTAACTAAGGCCTTGTTAAAGCTCGTTGCTATGCGCTCGGGTCTTCTCTTCCGAGCTGTGGACTGTGTTAGACGCATGTATTGCAATTAGCAAAGAGAATTATTAATTCAGTGGTGAGCATATTGAACAATATACTATATTGGACAACAAGAGCTATCCAGAAAATAAGACAAGTAAAATCTGTAACCTATAATCTTTATGAAATAGTTTCTGCTTGAATATATAGTACATATTTACATAATTATTCATGTGTTAAACATTACAATAATACATACATTCAATCAGCTATGCCGAAGCGTAAATATCTGTCATCGCATATTTCAACGAGATATCGCCGTAAATTAATTAGAGAAGAGAGTGATGAATTATTTCCACTTATTTGTAATGAAAAACCTAGAGTAAATTTGTGCGTAATTGTAAATAATTCCGCTTTGAATAATGACAATGATGAAATTGTACATGTCAATATCAATAACGCTCTTTCCGAAATTGTACAAGAGACAAAAAATTTACCATTTTCCGATGAAACGAATATTTCCGAATCTGATGCTTCGTTGAACAATATATTTTCGCACGAAACTTTAATAAGAGAGGATAATAATTCAGAAAAAGAAAACAATGATTTTGAGGCATTCTTAGTACAATGGGCTATCACGTATCGTATTTCTCATGTAGCTTTATCACATTTATTGTCTGGTTTGAAAAAAGTACATCAAATTTTTTTTAATTTACCAAAATGTGCAAAGACATTACTACGTACACCACGATCTTCTGTTATTACTGACATATTTCCTGGTCAATATTGTCATTTTGGTATTGAACATGGTGTTCTACAATTTTTATCTACAAGTAATAGTACAGTTTCATCTTTTATTCAGATTCAAATCGGTATTGATGGTGTGCCGATATCTCGATCCAATTCAAATCAATTATGGCCCATTTTAGGTCGAATCATGCCTCATGGAAAAGTATTTCTAATTGGTTGCTATTTTGGCAAAACCAAACCAGCGGATGCAAATGAATTTTTAAAACAATTTGTAAAAGATATAAATATTTTGATTAATAAGGGCATAACTAATAACAATGAAACAACATTTCCAGTGTCAATACACTCTATCATATGTGATGCTCCTGCTAAATCTTTCATCACACTTACTAAAGGACATACTGGTTATTTTAGCTGCACAAAATGTACAATTGAAGGTGAATTCATCGCTAACAGAATTTGTTTTCCCAATTCTGACTGGCAAAAAAGAACAGACGCTAATTTTCGTAATCAAACTCAAGAAGAATATCATTTCGGTCGTTCTATTTTATTAAACATTCCACATTTTGACATAGTATCTCAAATTCCATTAGATTACATGCATATGATATGCATTGGCGTTGTTAGGAAGCTGATAAAATTATGGATAAGTGGTCCTCTTAAAGTTAGATGTTTATCCTCGCAACGAATAAAAAATGTTTCTCAATTTCTTCTCGATATTAGGCATCTTATTCCAAAAGAATTTGCAAGAAGACCGCGAGAAATTCAAGATTTTGCACAGTGGAAAGCAACCGAATTAAGACAATTTTTGTTATATACCGGTCCTGTTATATTACAAAAAGAAATAAATCCTGATATATTTTCAAACTTTCTTACTTTACATGTTGCTGTTCGGATTTTATGTCAAAATAATAGTACAGTTGAATATATTGAATATGCGAATAAATTATTGAAACATTTTGTTGAATGTTTTATCAAAATTTACGGGCCCGAATTTGTATCCCATAATGTTCACGGTCTTCTTCACATAACTGACAGCGTAAAACAATTTGGGCCATTAGATACTTTTAGTGCCTTTCCATTTGAAAATTTTATGAAAGAATTAAAATCTCTTTTGAGAAAATCTGAGAAACCATTAGAGCAACTTAGCAATCGTTATGCGGAAATGAGTTTTTATAAAATCAAATCTGACAATGCAGATATATCAAAAATAAGTGTAAAGAATTCACACGAAAAAGGACCGTTGATATCAGGTTGTTTCAATCCACAATTTTCGAAGGTTGAATTTCCCCATTTTATTATTTCAATCAAATCTTCTGATAATTGTTGTCTCATAGAAAAAGATATTGTCTGTTTGGAAAATATCGCAACGTCGAGTGAAGGTAATTATATTGCAGTAGGTCGTAAATTTAAAATTGTTGAAGAACTTTATAATAATCCATGCAGTTCTATTAATTTGGGTATATTTAAAGTAAGTCAATTATCTGACATTCAAACCTGGCCTTTGCATAAAATCAGTCATAAATTCGTAAAATTGCCATACAGGAATGAAAGATATTTCGCAGTAATACCGCTTATAAGCACTGCATATTAATGATATTTGTATATTGCGCTTTAATTTGTTTAATAAAAAATTAAAATAAATTCTGACAATAAAAGCAAAATAAAATATGACAATAAAATAAAAAATTGAAATGATTTCTGATACACAATAATCTATACAAATTGAAATCTTGTTTACAATATTACTCGCAGAAGCTCTTTTGTATAATTTCACAGGAAGATGTCGAGGATTTATCGTCGTAGAATTCTCCGATGGTATCCAAGTAATACCCAAAATTTGGTTACAAAGTGAGGATGTATGCAAATATCCTTCACATTTCAAAACGGATTTAAGACTGCGAAAGGCAATTGAAAAAGAGGAAATACCAAATTCTGATTGGCCTTCCTTTAAAATTAATCGGATTTTTGGCGAGTATTGTAAGTATTTCAATAAAATAGCTTTTATTGCTGTTAAGTTTTACCTATTCATAATACTAAATGTTTACAACATTTTCAGCGTCCTTACAGAAGGCTGATGCGAAACCAGAAAAGGCCTTATACACGTCAGATATGGACACTGAGAAAGAAACTAAATCTTATAGAAAATATAGAGCGAGGAAAGTTTTATCTTCATCCGAAAGCGAAGAAGAGTCATGCACAAGTGCAATTTTGCCACCTGCTCCATGTCCTCCTGCAAAACATAATTATAAACAATTCTAATCGCGTGTATATATATATATATAAAATTCATATATCTCTCTTATATCTTAACATTATATTTTATTTTATCAATATGAAAGGTCAACGACTGTACAATACAAACGAAACAGTACAATGTGAAAGTGCATCCATTACACGTTCTTGGGATTCTGCAAAAAAATACAAAGGATCATCACAAATTTCAAACTTTTCAAACAAATTTCAAACTCCTACTCATCATCTTTGCAAGGTGAGCAAATTTATTACATATCTCCATGTAACAATGCATATAATATTATATAAAATTTCATACTTATAATTAATATTATCAGTAATTATAAATTTAAAAATATGTATACATAATTTTTTACATACGATATTTAAAATAATACATATACAATATTAATAATATCTTAAAAATTGTGTGCCTACATATTCTATCTATACATATATGGATATACGACAAAATATACATATATGTATATATAGAATAATATATATATGTACTATACTCATAGAGTTTACATATATAACTTGTCAAAATTCCATTTTCTTTCTAACTCCTATTTTGAATGCTAAATGTATTTATAATATATTTTATCTGCAGATGCGAATGATTATGGTACTTTGTATGAAAGAGATGAAGAAGCGCTTAACATTGCTACAAGAGAGAAAAATCGAGACAATTCAATACACCGATATATGAATAAAATGGAGGAAGTTGGTCGATCTAACTGTACGCAAGGAAACCAATATATAAAGGAAAAGGAAAATAATAATTTAAATCATCAATTTTCACAAGCTGCGATTGGTAAGTAAATGTAATGCATATAAATATAATATATACACACATACACGCGCCCACACACACACCACGCGCGCGCACGCCATTAATTTTATACATATATATTTCATATTTATCTCATTAATATTATCAGCAATTATAAATTTAAAAAAATATACATAATTTTTTACATACAACATTTAAAATAATACATATACAATATTAATAATATCTTAAAAATTGTGTGCCTACATATTTCATATATACATATATGGATATACGACGAAATATACATATATGTATATATAGAATAATATATATGTGTGCACTATACTCATAAAGTTTACATATATCTTGTCAAAATTCAATTTTTCTTCTAACTCCTATTTTGAATGCTAAATGTATTTATAATATATTTTATGTGCAGATGCGAATGATTATGGTATTTCGTACGAAAGAGATGAAGAAGCGTTTAACATTGCTACAAGAGAGAAATATGGAGACAATTTAATACACCGACATATTAATAAAATGGAGGAAGTTGGTCGATCTAGCTGTATGCAAAGAAACCGATATGTAAAGGAAAAGGAAAATGATGATTCAAATCATCAGTTTTCGCAAACTGCAATTGGTAAGTAAATGTAATGCATATAAATATAATATGGACGCACACACACATATGTACACATACATGCACGCACGTACACACGCACACGCATACGCACACGCATGCACCATTTATTATATATATATATTTGAAATAAATGGTGTACATATAGAAATTTTACAACTGTAATAGAGTTTAGCAATTGTATATTGTGAGCAAATTTAGCAATTGTAAGGCCTTTATTTATACGTGTTAAATTGTTTTCTATACAAATTTAAAAATAATAGGTATTACAACTTTTACCTATTTCTAAAGTTTTTAATAAAATCTATTATTATTATTATTATTTTTTTATAATTTTATATAACTTTTATATAATAGATATGCGAAAGATAATAATAATTATAAATATTTAAATATAGAACTATCAGTTTAAAAAAAAAATGCAATAATCTACATTTTATTTCTTTTATTAGTAAAATTGTATAGTATATCGAAATATATGTTCTTGTCTGCTATATTTTTTGACAAAGGAACGTATGTAATGCCACTAATTTATATGTTTTATATGCAATTTATATATTTTATTTACTATACTTATCACATTTTATTATATTATTATATACATTTATATACATTTATTTATATATATTATATACATGTATATGCTATTTATACATTATAAGTGTATATATATATATATATATATATATATATATAACTGTTTATTAATAATAAATGCTATTTACAGTGGATCATTTAAAGAGATTAACAAGAGAAATAGTGACTATAAAATATGACATGAGACAAGCATTGAGCTTATTAGATATTTTAGTTGAAAGAACTAATAAGAGCACAGAATGTGCAAGTACGAAATTTTCTTTCGGTGACGCTGAAAATCGATTTCCGTTGCAAACTATAGCCCAATTAGCGGAAGTTGATGAGATTTTGAAAGTTTCAGATTCCCAACATAACACTGAAATAGTAAGTTAACGCATATAAATTTATATATAATAGTCATGTGAAATTATATTTTAGTAATTGAATGCATATATATATATATATATATATATATATATATATGTATTTCACAATTATTATCAAACCTTTTATAAGTACATTATATAATCAATCTTAAGTAAACTTTTCCACAGTGAAAACATTGCATGTCCTTTTCAAAAATTTTAATTCCTATTTTAATTTTATGCATATGAATTATCCCAATTAAATTTTTATTAATTATTTATTAGATATTATCAGAGATATTAATCACTTAAAATTGCTATAGAAAATGATTGAAGATTGTTAAGAAAAAGACATTACTTTATTTAATCTAATAATATTTTACTCTTACCTTATAGCGCGCATATATCAAATCTATCGGAGGAACATGCGTCGATGATGCCGTAAAGAGAACGTTGTATAAAACATTCTCAAATAAATTGGCGGAGAAATATAACTGGGAAGGCCGACGCGGAAAAGAGCCACTGCATAAATTGGAACTAATAAAAGTTATTTTCAGTAAGTTTGTTTATATGTAAATACAACTGCAAAATATCTTCTGTTAGAAGATATTTTATTTCTTTTCCTCTCTATATGCGTGTAAAAATGACAGCTAATTAGTTTCAATAACTTGCCATGGAACATTTTGTATCATATATAGATATTTATGATTACTACTTTAATCAAATTTATAAAGTTTCTGATGAATTAAATTTATCTGAATTAAATTTTATTTCCATTTTTACATTGTATAACTTAGAAATAATTATTAAACAAAGAGAATACACTATGAATTACTATCAATTAGTATAGAAGAAAAAGTTAAAATAATGAAAATATTTTTAGGATCCATACTTCACAATATCCCAGATTCCGATCAGGGCAAAATACAACGAAGGGTTAGGGAGTGGTTTCGACATTCAAAAGCGAGACATGAAAATGAGAAGAAGCGGACCCATAGATGCGAAGGCAACGTTTCTAATTTATCAGAATAAAGAACTGGAAAGGTATATTAATAATGTCAAAATGTATGAAATATTAATTATTTTAATCATTACTGGCAACATATTACATACCAATTCTATTGTACGTTGTGTTATAGAATTATTTGCATATTTCGCAGTTATTTTCACTTGCAATAATGTACGTAAGTTCGTTTTCAGCTCTTTTTATGAAACAGTCAATGATGAAACGCGATGTGCAAGTTTCCAATAGCTTATATCGCAAGTCTGAGACTACCTAAAAAATAAAAAAAAAATTAATACAAGATATGAGAAGAGACAGCGAAAAGATAATAAGGGGAGAAATATATTATTGTTTTAACACACAATTCTCTAAGCTCGTATTCAGAATAATGTTTATATTTTATATGTTTAGATTTTTATATGTATCTATACTCACCATTCACGCTCATCACTGTATATTGAAATTACATTTGCATGGCTCTTTAATTATAGGTTATTTCCGACACTATTTGTACACTACTATTGCTTATGTTTCTGTAAAAGCCATTGGCTTTAAGCAGAATGGACTGGGTCTTAATATTCACTGCTAATATTGAAAATCAATAGTATATGTTATGTAAATTATAAATTTTCAGTATTGAGAGCCATTAGAAAAATATAAAAACAGTGAGATTTAGACGGTAAACGAATTGATCAATCACAATTGAGTACTCTCGAAATAACCCTGGTGAATCTCGATTATGATTGGTCAATTCGCTTACTGTCTAAAAATAAGCCTATTATAATAGATTTTACATATGTTTCAGATGTGCATGGACAATTTACATCCATATTTTAATTAATAATAAGTTATATAGTTTTTCGAGTTACGCGCATTATAAATATATTAAGATTGCATATGATAATCGAACATATGCATCTGTGTTAATAAAAATTTTAATTTTATGAGATTTTTATTGACACAGATTCGTGTGTTATCATCAATTACTGCAAAATATTTCTTATTTATATGATTTGTATTTGTTATTGGTTTTACAATAAATAGAAAAAGGTTTTTCACAATTTTTTCATTTTTGTGTGTTTGCAATTATCTTCCTTTTACTATTAAGATAAAAATAGAACCGACTGATCGAAAAAGTGCGAAATCTTCTTAATTTATTAATTGTACCGTTAAAAATATTTGTAATTTTATTTCATATCGGTTATATATGATAATATATACAATTATAACTTAATTCAAATTTATCAATAAAACCGAAAAAATATTTTTCTTTTCAATAAAAAATTATATACAATACATTTACAGGCAATAATTTAAAAAAAATTGTTTAGAGATTGTTGGATATGTATTATTTATTCATTTTTCTGTTTGCGTAAATAATTGTATTAAAAACAATTAATATATTTTTGATTTAACGAAATATATTTCTTGTATTTGGTACAATTAGTACACACATAAAAATGAGTAAATAATATAAATTCAACAATTTATGAATGATAGCTTAGTTTTTAATTTTTGTGGAAAAAGCGTCCATAATGAATCTATATAACCTCTAATTAATGTCTATTATTCATCCATCAAAGTTCCACAAAATATCTATGATTACACTATATGACGTCCATGTTACATCTATGAAGACGTCTAATGGATGTTGAATGGAAGTAAGAAATGCGGAACTGTGGATGTCTAATAGATGTCTATAGGAGATTACATGGACGTCTAATAGAGGTTTTGAATCTCCATGATGGACGTCTACTGGACATCCATTAGAGGTTTTTGTTCCGTGTGGGAATCAATTATTACATTTATTTATTTCTACCGTACAGCTATTCGACAAACGAATTTTGTAAGCAGGGGACGCAAACGGGAAAATGTATCTTTGTAATATACAATAAATAGACAAAACATATTAATCTATGTGTTGTACATTTTTTTGTGTAATAAATGCATTCTACGATAAAAAAATCTATTGAAAAAAAAGTTTACTCATCGGGATTCGAAACAGCGATGTCGACGTTACGAGTCTTTTTTTTAAATAAATATATATTTATTTCATACTTTACAGTGTGATTAGCAATTATCACATATTTGCTTAACTCTATAGTTCCTGCCTAATTCAGGCTTAACCTATCTCATCAAGTACATATAATTTATAGTAACTATAAATTTTTAAAATTTCCGGTATTATTTTGTCTTGTCCTTGCTTACTATCTTACTCTGTGTTACATATCGAAGAAAAATTTAAAATAACAAAAAACCTACATATCGAAGAAATGAAATTAATTAATTAATTAATTAATTAATTAATTAATTAATTAAACATAACAATGGGATAAAATAACAGTAATATCTCTTAATATCTATAATGCCTTATAAAAGATATTTAGTTTTTGATAAGGAACTTCATATTTAAAGTGTTTTGGCATATTGCTATCTCTTAATTGCGTTATATCTTTTGTTAGATTATTATGTTCTAACTGTGTATTATAAAATCTTTCCGCTATATTATAAATATATTCCTTAATGTATGGTATCTGTGTTTGTTCATGTAATTCAACAATCCGGCTATATCTACCTGCGTTACGTATCAATCTTAAACATTTATTTTGAAAACTTTGCAAAGGTTTTAAATTAGTTTTCGCCGTGCCGCACCATACCGCCGCCGCATATGTCAGTACTGGCCTAAGTATCATTTTATATATTAATATCTAGTTGCATCTACTGACTGTAGAATCTTTAACCATTAATGGATAGAGTTGTTTCATTACCGCATATATCTTATTCAAAGCAGTCTTAATATGTATTTTGTATGTTAATTTGTAATCCAGATTAACCCCTAAATACTTAACTGTACTTTTACAAACTGCTTCTTGATTATATATTTTAACTGGTTGTATTATTCGCGAGTCTTTTATTTTTCTAGTAAATACAATCATTTCCGTTTTTGCAGCATTAAGTGCTATTTTCCATTTTGTATAATACTCCTGTAGTAGATCTATATGTATCTGTACTTGTTTAGCAGCGACTATAGCGCTAAAAGAATGTGCATATATCGCTGTATCATCCGCAAACATCGCTAATTTTGTTTTCGCAAATTGTACTATGTCATTAATATACAGGGTGAGTCATTTTAATCAACGCACGCAAATATCTCGTAAAGTAAGCAAGATGGAAAAAAATGTCTTATACAAAAGTTGTAGGGTTCAGAGGGGGACACATGATGAAAATATGGACTCGACCTTGAGTGACCTTTTCAAGGCCAAGTCAATGTGATCGATATTTTCTTAAATGGAACCCCCATTTTTTCTTGCATATTCTTGTAGCTTATCTCGAAAGCTTTTCAAAACACTATAATAAAGTATTTTTTCATTAAGTACTTTTTGAGTTATTTTATATTTTATTCTGACATATTTTGATATAAAAAATAAAATATCTCGTAAAATATTCAGTTTTTGATAATCTTACCGTAATACTTTTATGTACAGAATAATGAGACAAATCAATTAGTGTAAAGAAAAAAACAAATAATATCGGTATAACTATTGCCTTTTTCCATTCTTGCGGGAAATATCCTAGTTTAATAATCGCATTTGTTATATACATTAATTGGATTAATGCTTTTCTACTAATGTTTTTTAAAACAATATTTTGTATACCGTCCTTTCCAGGTGCTTTTAACGAAGGTAGTTTTTTAATGATATTATTAATTTCTTTTGGCGATGTTATCTCTTGCTTGTAGTCTTCTACTTTGTTCCTTATTAAATCTTCAACTATTTTAATTACCACTTTTATTTGTTCATTATTGTTATTCAGATCAATGCTATGCACTTTCTCATATTGTGTTGCAATCATTTCTGCTTTATCATCATCTGAAAAAGCTTCAATATTATTATCTTCTAACGTTGGAATTGTTTGAAATTTCTTTTTAAATATTTTAGTCATTTTCCAAAGGGATTTAATCATATATATTTATTTTTGATAATTTTTTCCTCCATACTTCATTTCTGTAGTTAATTATTTTTACCTTAATCATATTTATTTGCTGTTTATAGATATCTTTATAAGTTGGATTCCTAGTTCTCTGCCATATTCTTCTATTTCTATTTCTAGTTTTAATTAAATCCAAAATTTCCTCTGGCAGTTATAATTATCTTTGGCACTTAATTTGGTTTCATTAATGAGCATTATATCTACTTTGATTCTATTAAGAAATTCGATAAGCTCACAAGTTTTATGTCTAATTCCATTTGCGTTCCAAGTACAAATTCTTATATCACACATGTTTGTTCTTCAAGAGTTTGACAAAATTCAACGAATACTTGAAATTTATCTATTTGATTATTACATTTATCTAGTTGCTCGTTTAATGATCTAACTAATTCTAACATTCTTTTGATATTACATTTTGTATTCAATTTTTTAAATTCTCTTAAAAGTGTTAGAGAATCTTTAAATTCATTGTCTCCTTTATTGCCATTATTATTCTCCTCAAAGTCTTTACGCATACCTTTTACACTCTGACTATAACTAATACTTCTGTTTTTATTGTTGTTAATCCAGCTTTTTCCATGTCCATCATTTGGTTCTACTCCTAATTTGGGAAATTGCTTCAGATTATCCAAGCCTACTTCCTTGCGTTGCCTCCTTGGCTCCTTACTTCTTGTTTTTATTCGGTCTTGTTCCATCCCAATCCATGCAAGTCTTCTTTTGTACGTTTCACATATTGTGGCATTAGCTGGATGATCTTTATCGCAGTTTATACATTTAGCTAGTTCGCTCCTAGGTTTCTTATAATCCTTAGTTAAGTGTTCTCCTGCACATTTTAAACACACTGGGTCCGCATGACAATTTATTGTTGCATGTCCCCATTCCTGGCATCTATGACACTGTGCAATTCTTCTTTTATTGATGTAATTATCCCATTCTACTCTCGTGTAGCACAGGAATTGCGCTTTTTGCTTGAGTACGTTTAGTTTGATTGTTGTTACTGATACCATAAACTTTGGCTTGCGAGTTCCTTTCATTAAATTGATATTATGCACTGTTATTCCCAATTCTTTAAGGTTTTCTTTGATTTCTTCTGGTTTAACTAATTCATGTAATTCTTTGAGTACATATGTCCTTCTTTTTTCATCCTTTGCTGTGTACGTATGAAACTTAACTTCCTTATTCTTCCATATTTGACTTAATGCTTCATAGTCTCTATAATTACTTAGGAATACTTCTACATTATTCTCGTGATATTTCATATAAAAATTATTTTCCACGCTTTGTTTTATTAATTGCACAAATGCTGCATGATCTTGTACGCACCCATGTGCCATTAGTGGTGGTGGCTTCCTCTGTTTGATTTCTTGTATGTTATTTTCTTCATTATCTGTATTTTCTGCTTCCATTTCATCATCCTCTTGTTCTTTATCTTCCAATAGAGCAAATCTATTTTTGGTCTCTATCTTATTTGCTATTCTTTTGGGCATACTGCTTCCTGTTATGTCTATTTCACTGGCTTCACTGTGCTTTCTTTTTGTTCTTCTGGTCAGTACTACCGTATATTGCGGTATTATGCTTTGTCCGCTTGTTCCCCCGACATTTTTGAGATCAACTTCTTGAATTGTACTGTTTCCAGTATTTCCTTTGATTGTATCTTCCTTGCTTCCTTCCCTCAATGTTCTTTACTGTTTTAGCTTTAGAATACGATGTAATAAGTTCTATTACTCCCTATTTAAGTTTGTTTTCTACTTTTTTCAAGACTGTTACTAATTAGCATGTACGCGCACCGAAGAGCGGACGAGAACTACGAGTCTAGTACGTTGCCGCTGCGCCACGCGTTCTTCGATTAAACGCTCTATTTCATTTACTCATAAGGCTCTCGGAATTTTTTAATTTCGATTTTCTTGCGAACGCTATATATATATATATATATATATATATATATATATATATATATATATAATATATATATATAAAAATGTATTATTTGGATAGTGGAAAAAACCTAAAGAATATTTACAAATATATATATATATACAGGGTGTCCCAAAAGTCTGGAAACGGTTGAATATTTCGTAAACAGTGTATTTAAAAAAATAATGTTTCAGATCAAAGTTGTAAGGCTTAAAAAGACGCATTTAATGACAGTATTAATTTGACCATGGGTGGCATTGCCAAAGTCAGGTCAAGGTCAACTTAAAAAATGGGGGTTTCTATTTAAAAATTTTGATTGCATATTCTTGTAGCTTATCTCGAGAGCTTTTCAAAACACTATAATAAAGTATTTTTCCATTGAGTACTTTTTAAGCTATTTTATATTTTAATATGACATATTTTGATATAAAAAATAAAATATCTCGTAAAATATTTAGTTTTCGATAATGTTACCGTAATACTTTTATGTACAGAATAATGAGACAAATCAATTAGTGTAAAGAAAAAAACAAATAATTGTTTAAAAAAATATATTGTAAATAATTACATACTTTTTCTTAAAAACAATTATTTTTTTTACAAATTTATTAATTACATTAGACATTAGTAAAATCGTTATCTCTCGTTCTCTCTCGTTAATTCCTGCGTTCTTTCTCTTTCTCTTCTTTTCTCGCGCATTACGCCGTTGTGCATGTGCGTGCATGTATTCGTGCTTAGAGATGAGTACGAATAATAATGCTATATACAGGGTGAGTTTTTTAACTTGAAACTGTAAAATATCTCAGAAAGTAAGCTTTATCGAAAAAAATGTTTCAAACAAAAGTTGTAGGGTTCGGAGGGGGCCACATGATAAAAATATGGATTTGACCTTGAGTGACCTTTTCAAGGTGAGATCAATGTGATCGACGTTTTCTTAAATGGAACCCCCCTTTTTTATTATATATTCTTGTAGCTTATCTCGAGAGCTTTTCAAAACACTATAATAAAGTATTTTTTCATTAAGTACTTTTTTAGTTATTTTATATCTTAATCTAACATATTTTGATATAAAAAATAAAATATCTCGTAAAATATTTAGTTTTCGATAATCTTACCGTAATACTTTTATGTACAGAATAATAAGACAAATCAATTGGTATAAAAAAAAAACAAATAATTGTTTAAAAAAATACAGTGTAAATAATTACATACTTTTTCTTAAAAACAATTATTTTTTTTATACTAATTGATTTGTCTCATTATTCTGTACATAAAAGTATTACGGTAAGATTATTGAAAACTAAATATTTTACGAGATGTTTTATTTTTTATATCAAAATATGTCAGATTAAGATATAAAATAACTCGAAAAATATTTAATGAAAAAATACTTTATTATAGTGTTTTGGAAAGCTATCGACATAAGCTATAAGAATATGCAATAAAAAATAGGGGATTCCATTTAAGAAATTAAAGGTGTCCTTGACTTGACCTTAACGATGCCATCCAAGGTCAAACCAATGACACCATCTTATGTTCCCTTCAAAACCATACAATTTTTGTTCAAAACGTTTTTCTCTAAAATGCTTAGTTTTTGAAAGAAAAGAGGTGTACGGGTGGTTTAGGACACCCTGTATATAGATAAATTCAAATAATTTAGCTTGAATAAGATTAAAGATTTTATTTATACGGAGGTTAACTTCTATTTTATATCTTCAGTAGACAATAATGAATGACTTTCACTTATTCGGACACTTTATATCCGATCGGGCATTTATCTGTCCGATTTTCCAAAAATCAGTTCAATATCTGAATTTCCTGTATGGAGATCGTGTCACAAATTAAACTGATAGAAACAGTGGTAAATATAGCGAATAGGGGACCCAGCCCCAATGACCTTGACCTTGACATATGTTATCAAGGACATAATTCTGAGTAACTTTTTCTTCTAATTTAATCGTCGCTCGTTGCTTATTAAAAAGTTATTAACAAACAAAAATTTGTATAAATCAAGATTTATACATAGTCTGACAATGAAAAACTGGATATTTAAGTTAGTTTACAGAAATAGTCCTACGTATACTACACATATAAACTGAAATAAACACAAGTTTTTACATATATAGGGTGTTCAAAAATAAAATGAAAAGTAAGAACTTTACGCTTGGAAGAATTAAACAAGACTGTGTCATCATAAGAATTCACTAGTACAGAAAATAATAAAAAATGAACATGAAATAGTATAAACATTGAGGGAAGGTATTCAAATGTAAACACAAAGCAATATTTCCGCGACCTGCTAACATCAATGTGTATGTACACGTGAAAGTTGAAAATATATGTCTTGAAAATGTATTTTTAGCAGATTCATTTATTTATGTGTAGTAAATCGAATGCATGGGCCGGGGGAAGAGAAAAAGGTAAAACTTAAAAGTTTGAAATATACCAAAGTACATGCATGGACAGGAAGCACGCATACACACACACACACACACACACACACGAGGGGTGCAAGAGGGGCCTTCGGCCCCCCTCCCGCACCCATCCCGCCGGTAGGCGGGATGGACCTCGCTTTACAATGTAGCATGTACTTTGTAAGTTGTAAAGCGAGGTCCACCCAGCCTACCAGCGGGGAGGGTGCGGGAGGGGGGCCTTCGGCCCCCCTTGCACCCCCCCGTGTGTGTGTGTGTGTGCGCGCGCGTGCTTCCTGTCCGTGCATGTACTTTGGTATATTTCAAACTTTTTTTGTTAATAACTTTTAAATAAGCAACGAGCGACGATTAAATTAGAAGAAAAAGTTACTCAGAATTATGTCCTTGACAACATATGTCAAGGTCAAGGTCATCGGGGCTGGGTCCCCTATTCGCTATATTTACCGAAACAGTTGTTATTAGTCGCCTGCTGCAGGCTTTATATACTCCATGACAAAAACTTGAATACGAGTATATAAAATGAATAGTGCGCCACATAACGGTAAGCAAATAAACTATAAACCTGCGGCAGTCAATCACTAGCGGTTTTTCCGTATAATGTTCATTAGGGACTAATTAATACCGGTTATTGTACATAACTGTACGCTCAGCAGGCGACAAAACAGAACAGATATATCCATAAGGTATAGCCATAAACATCGTCAATCTCCAGACTCATATGATATATTGACAGAAATTTTATCTTGACGATACAAAGTGAATACTAGTGTATGACCACAAATACGTTTTATGAGATTATTTTTCCAACAACAAAATTCCTGTTTTTATTATGACGCTAACATATTGCGTTAACATTTACTTAGAGGTCTATTAGATGTCAAGAAGTGACTTGCAGCCCAAGGAGTGTTTTATAAACAATGCACTGCTATAGTATGAATATTAAGTTTTAATTGTGTCTAAAAAAAATCAATAACACAAAATTACATGGCATCTAATTCAGATATTTCTAGATGTTGTTTTAGATTAGATAACTCCGACATCTAATAGACATATATTCGATCTCGCGTTTCTCCCTGGGTATATATCCGCTAATAAATAAATTCGCGTAACTCAAAAGTATATTCTGAGAATATACAAGAAATAATATACTATAAGAAATATTCAAAGTAATATCCTGAGAATATACGAGAAATAATATATTACAAGAGATGTTATAGGAATGTTCTCAGTATATTACATATATAACGTATATTCATAGTATGAGTATAGAATATTCGAATGATATCATGTGTTGTGTGGGATTTTTGCTTATTCGAACAGAAATTGTAACTTCTTAGTAGACATGGATATGTGGATAACATATGAATATCTAATGAATATCTTCGGTAGTTACTTGATGGACATGGATATATGGATAATGTGTACACATCCATTAGATATCCTCGCTAGTTATTTGAGAGATATAGATACGAGGTTTGATCAAAAAATACGCGGAATTTTTGAATTTTGCAGGCTGTATAAGTCCAATTGTCATAATTTTTTTCTGTTGTGTTGGTACACTTGTCCCTGACGTATCTTGACATTGGTAGCCATATTGGATGCTTACTTTATTGTTGGCTGTCGAAAAGGTTACACGTGTTTGGTGTGCTCGGCGATTTTTTACTTGTGGAAAAAATGGAACAAAGAATTTGCATTAAATTTTGCTTTAAGAATGGAATAAAGTGCAGCACCATATTGGAAATGTTGAATGTTGCTTTTGGCGAGTCTTCTATGAATAAAGCAAGCGTTTACAAGTGGTACAAACGTTTCCAAGAAAGTTGTAAAGACGTTGAAGATGACGAGCGCTCTGGACGGTCCAGCACATCAACAACCGATGACAACGTCGAAAAAGTGAAGAAAATGATTATGGACAATCGCCGAATCACTATCAGAGAGGTTGCTGATAATGTTGGCATATCATTTGGCTCATGCCAAGCAATTTTTTCGGATGTTTTGGGCATGAGACGTGTGGCAGCAAAATTTGTTCCGAAATGGTTGAATTTCGATCAAAAGCAGTGCCGAATGGACATTGCTCAGGAGTTGCTGAATGAAGTCAACGACGATCCAAAACTGCTCAAACGGGTCATAACTGGTGATGAAACATGGGTGTACGGATATGATATCGAAACTAAGGCCCAATCGTCCCAATGGAAGCTTCCTGAAGGGCCAAGACCGAAAAAAGCTCGTCAAGTTCGATCGAATGTGAAGGTTCTGCTCACTGTTTTCTTCGATTTCAACGGCATAGTGTACCATGAGTTCTTGCCACCAGGTCGTACGGTCAATAAGAAGTACTACCTGGAAGTTCTACGCCGTTTGCGTGAAGCGATCCGAAGAAAACGCCCGGATTTGTGGCGAAACAACTCATGGCAATTGCACCATGATAATGCACCTGCTCACACTTCACTGGTTGTTCGTGAATTTTTGGCCAAAAACAACACCGTTATGATGCCTCAGCCTACGTATTCGCCGGACATGGCCCCCTGCAACTTCTTCCTATTCTCGAAGATGAAAAAAACCATGAAAAGACGACGTTTTACCAACATTGAGGAGATAAAGACAGAGTCGCTGAAGGAGCTAAACGCCATACCGAAAATTGCGTTCCAGAAGTGCTTCGAAGATTGGAAAAAGCGCTGGCACAAGTGTATTATATCTAATGAGGACTACTTTGAAGGGGACAAAATTAATATTGATGAATAAATAAAGATTTTTTGAGAAAAACGAAAATTCCGCGTATTTTTTGATCAAACCTCGTATTTTATTTATCTATTAGATGTTTACTAGTTATCTATAATAGACATGGACATAAAATAGATATGTAGATATTCACTAAATATCTATTCGATATTTTGTTCTGTGTGGGTGGTGTTATGTCTCAACCAGTGATGAAAGCTCGTGGGAAATATCACGCGGGCAGAACCTTCTGCGCATACGTGAATGACGTCATTGCCCCACGTCACAGATGTCAGCAGACTCATCGTGCTTAGATGTAATATAGGGCACTTTTTGGAGCCTAAATAAATTTTCTATTGTTTTAGTTAATATTTAGGCTAATTATATATTAAATACTTGTTATCTTTTTCTGTCTCTTTAAAAATAAATAAAATAAATAATTTAAAAACCAAATTATAAATTTATCACATTTTTAAGAGATTTAACAAGTAATAAATTGTTTTACAATTTGTTTGGCGCTCACATTAGTTGATAGTTTACAATCGTTAATCACTTAGTAATTAGTAGTAAAAATAGTGTATTATGGTTTTGGGTTTAATTTTAGTCATTAGTCTTTGCTTTAATTGGTAATTGCATAATCTTGCACGTTTATCGATTATCGCGCGAGAAGTTGGTGGATCGGGATCGGGCTGCATATATATTATCGACTCACTAATCGGTGCTGCTCTCGTCAATCCACCGATGACACTCGTGTCGAAAATTTGAGCTTGTACTCGGCCTGCAAAACGTTTGCAGGACCCACGGCACTCGGTCGCCAATGGTCGTACAGAAAATACGCAGGTCTCTGGTCCGCGAAGACAACTTTGAAGACGGACGTTCCCTGCCACGAAGGACGGTTTCTTAATGCATGCTTGCTGCCTCGCTTTCTTTGACTACCTTTTTTCTGCTTGCTCGCCTGCTTGTTCTCCTGCTCACTCAAAGACGGAGGAACTCAGACCTTCCAAGGAAAACGAGGAACGAATCCCGAGACTAAAAGGTATACACCGTGCGGTAAGCCAATTTTCGCTTTTTTTGTTCACTTCGCGATTGTCGTAATTTAATACTTAATAAGTCCACTCTATTTGCATTTACTCGCTCAATTTCGCATTCCGGGGAGACTTGAATATACCCTCCCCGAATACAATTATTGTTAATAAAATTCTTCATTATTTAATATTTTTGTATAATATATAAAAAATATATATAAAATAAAATATTATACATATATAGTTTTTATTATACATATATAATTTATTCTTAGAAAAAATAACGAAATTTTGATTGCATACATAGAATTGCATATATAGTGGTTCATAATGTCCATTTATTTAAATTTTATATATGTAATATATATACGGAGTGTTTCATTTTAATCGCCCCAGACAAATATTTCGAAAAATATGAAAGATATGGAAAAACGTTTCAGACAAAAGTTGTTTGGTTTGAAGGGGGACGTAAGATGGTGTCATTGGTTTGACCTTAAGTGAACGTGTCAAGGTCATATGGAGTTTAACTTTATTTTTTTTAATGGAATCATTTTTTGTTGCATGTTCTTGTAGCTTACCTCGAGAGCTTTTTAAAATACTATAATTAAGTATTTTTTCATGAAATACTTTTTGAGTTACAAGGCTTGAAAGTTATAATTCTGCCGGTATTAGCATTACACAAGGTATGCCGGCCAGTGAAGGTAAGATCCAAGATTGATCTGGCCAGTGAAGACAAGACCCAAGATTGATCCGGCCAGTGAAGGCAAGACCCAAGATTGATCCGGCCAGTGAAGGAAGACCCACGATTGATCCGGTCAGTGAAGGCAAGACCGATTGACTCTGTAAGATCACATCGAAGTCACATTGAATGTGTATTTTTAGTCTACAGCAAATGCTCAAATATACCACCATTCTGTTGGATATATAATTGCAACCGTTTTTCGAATCCATCGACTGTTTTTTTGAGAACGTTGGCTGATATATTTCTACACACCCGTTTGATGCGGTCTTTTAGGTCTTTAGCTGTGGTAGGTGCGGTCTGGTAACAGTATATTTAAATAGCCCCATAAGAAAAGATCTGGTGATGTTAGATCTGGTGATCTGGATGGCCATGCTACATGACCACCTCGTTCAATCCAACGGCGCGGATAAGTTAAATTTAAAAAGTCCCTTACAGGGCATGCGTAGTGTGGTGGTGCACCGTCCAGTTGCAATCACATACGTTGGACTGTATTTTCATCGACAAACTCTAACATCCTTGGCAACACACTCGTAGCATATGTAAATATGATTCCCCTGTAACATTGCCATCAAAAAATTGGGGTCCAACAATATGACTATCTAAAATACCACACCAAACTATCACCTCCCACCGATGCTGATTGTCTACATGACGAACCCAGTGCGGATTAATATCAGAATAATAATGGCTGTTATGTCAATTCAGTATGACATTGCTCTCAAATGCAGCTTCGTCACTAAACATAACACGAAAAAAATGTGGGATCGAGCTGAATTTGAGCTACAGCCCACCTGCAGAATGTGACACGAAAAACTTTATCATTATCAGAAAGCTCCTGATTAAGTGAAATGTGATAAGGATGAATGTGATTGCCACGTAGAATTCTATTTACAGTCGCAGGAGACACATTTAAATCACGACTAATTTGACGTTGACTAATGTGCGGATTCATTATTACCATTCCTAATATAGTTACGATAATAGCACCGTCGTTATTTAATGGTTTTTTAAAATGTTTGCGTTTCATCTGTCCCGTACGCGCTCTAAAACCTGGTCTACAATGAGTCGTTAGTCGTTAGTCACAAGTAAATTGATCAACCACAGTTTATTATTCCAAAAATATTCTAGGAATAATCGATTGTGGTTGGTCAATTTGCTTGCGACTAACGAATAACGACTCATTGTAGACCGGGCATAAAGCCTATCACACACAAATTGACATAACTGCATATGCATAGCATAAGACCGTCTGGACCAATGAGTATCGAAATAAAATCGCCATATTGATTTACATAGCATGCTCATTGGTCCAGACGGTCTTATGCTATGCATATGCAGCTATGCCAATTTGTGTGTGATAGGCTTAACTGTTAAACGCAAAATTGCTTTATGATCGGGATGTCGTCTATCCGGATACTTATCTCGATATTGACGAGCTGCTTCTCTAGCATTATTATCAGCGGCATAATAAATACCAATCATATCAACAATTTCTGAGGGCGGATAATCTGCCATGTTGATAATGACACAATTAACAAAGGGGAATAAAATAAATTTACTCTAATAACCAAACGTATCGAACAAATCGTCGCAATAAGAGCCAACTCGAGTCGATTTTAACTAAAAACAATCAGCTGAATGGGAGCTGAATGAAAGTGTTTTGTGGTAGTAGTCTACTGAAAAAGGGCACTGTGATTGCTTCATTATTCCGTAAAAGTCAAGCTTCGGCGATCCTCCAAATACTTCAAACGCGTTCTAGGCACTCCCCCAAAATGAAAGGGCAACGCGCTTTAGTGCTCATAAAAATCGCAGTTTTTAAACCAAATATCTCGGAAACTACTGATTTTGTAAAAAATTATTAAGGTACCAAAAACATTTATTTTGATTAGATAAATCCGAAAGTACAATAAAAAATAGTTTTGATTTAAAGAAAATAAAGTTGATTTTGATCTGACCTAAAATTACGATTCTTTATTCTTTGAATTCAATCTCAAAAACTATTAGTTTTACAAAAAAATATTAAGATACAAAAAATGTTTAATTGAATTATATCAACCAAAAAATGCAACAAAAAATAAGTGCTGCTATTTAAAAAAATAAAATTGACTTTGAAAAACGAGCCTTACGGGAAGATCGATGTCATTACCTTATGTCTCCCTCGGAACCCTAAAATATTTGTATGCAACATTTTTTGCTATCTTGCTTACCTTACGAGATAACAGCCCGGGTGATTAAAATGAAATACACAATACTAAATGTGGCGATGAAAATTCAATCGCACAAATGCGTAAGCGGGTAAGTGGCCGCGCCGATATTACGGGCGCCGCCGCTACGCGGCGCGCGCCGGGCTAGCGTTCCTGTTACCGTCGATTTCTTAGTAACTTAGTTTCTTAGTAACGATATATATTTATTTGTTTGTAAAAAACAGTCATTACATTCATTCCATGTATCTGATTAAATATACATACATTTATTTCTGATTAAATATTAATAATTAAATACAAAGAAAGTCTAGTTATTTTCACATAAATTCCCACAACTGGTGATCCCGACGTGATCTCGTCAAGTGCGGTACTTCTAAATTAGTGACTAAGAAATCTGCAAGTCCGATTTCTTGTTCAGTGTGGAATTGTGAAAACTTCTGGACAATTTACGGCTTTTCTTCGACAAGAACTTCTAGTCTTCTTGGTGGCTGAGTTGTTATTCGGCAAGTTTCTTGGACTTCGTTGCTTAGGACTTCGAAAATTCTTCGAGATGCCTGTCGATAGAACACTGCCCGCCACTCCAGGATCAGTTTCAGCTTCTGAAGATCAACAGGATCAGCATGCCAATTATACGGAAAGAGCAGCTCAACATACCAGCAATGAGCCGAGAAATTCAGGTGAGTCCGGTGAAATCAATGCCAACGAATTTCGTCTTCTTAAGCTACCGATTTTCTGGCATAAGCAACCGAAACTCTGGTTTGCTCAACTTGAGAGTGAATTTTTGGTTTTTCGAATTCGTTCGGATGATATCAAATATAGCACTGTAATAAGACATCTTGATGAACAAGCTCTTTTAATGGTTGCTGAGATAATTGAGAGACCACCTGAAAAAGATAAATATGCAAATTTAAAGAATCTCCTTATTAATCGTTTTACTGATTCGGATGAAAAACGGCTTAGGCAATTATTGGCTGGTGTTGAATTGAATGATAAGAAACCGTCTAATTTGTTAAGAGAACTTAGACAATTGGCTGGAGGAACTATTTCTGATAATGTGTTACATTCAATTTGGCTTCAAAGTTTACCTTATCGCGTTCAAGCACTTTGGCAGTTGTTGAAGGTAGTCCTCTGATTAAGTTGGCTGATTTAGCTGATAAAATTATGGATCGGGAGTCTGGACTTCAAGTTGCTATGATAACTCCTTCAACTGAGCCTTGTAATACTAAATCTTGTGATCTTGCCGATCTCGAACGTAGAATTTTAGCTTTGGAGGTCATGCGTTTTAGAGATAGGTCAAAATCTAGATGTAATGGAAAGAGAAGATTTAGGTCGACATCAAAAAATAAAAAGACTGTTAAAAAAGATGAGCAAACTTGCTTTTACCACAGAAAATTTGGTAATAAAGCTGTTAAATGTACGATTCCTTGTTCTATGTCAAAATCCTTCACAGTTAACCAGAAAAACTAGATGTTCCGTTGAAGGTGGAGACGGCTGTCAACGGTTCACCCAACAATTGTCTCATTATCACCGATAAATGTTCAGGCCTTAATTTTTTGATAGATACAGGAGCTGACATTTCTCTGGTTCCAAAAAGGTCAGTATCAAATACTCCATCTTCTTCTTTTAAACTCTTTGCTGCTAACGGTACCAAGATTGATACCTATGGATCAAAAACCTTAGCCTTAAATCTTGGATTACGCAGAGTTTTCAAATGAAAATTTTGTATTGCAAATATTCAACGACCAATTTTGGGAGCAGACTTTTTGAGTCATTATGGATTATTGGTTGACATGAAACGTAAACAATTAATTGATACTATTACTAGTTTAACTCACAAAGAAAGGTTGTCAAGAACTAATCATTTGACAGTCTGTACAACTTCACCAGATTCAGCTTTCCATAAAATCCTTGCTGAGTTTCCAGAGTTAACTCGTTTTGCTCCAATTTCAAATAATAAAATACACCAGGTAGAACATCATATCATCGTCAAAGGTTCTCCTGCTGCTTCGACTCCTCGACGACTATCTCCTGAGAAATTGAAGTTCGCAAGAGATGAATTTAATACAATGATGGAGCAAGGAATTTGTCGACCATCGAGTAGCTCTTGGGCGGCTCCGCTTTATATGGTTCCTAAGGGTGGATCAAATTCTTGGCGACTTTGTGGAGATTATCGTGCTTTGAATGCAGCTACTATTCCGGATCGATCCTCTTCCGCACATTCAAGATTTTACTGCAGGTCTACACGGAAAGAACATATTTTCCAAGATAGATCTTGTTAAAGCCTACTATCAAGTTCCTGTTGCAAAAGAAGATATACCGAAAACTGCTGTGATTACTCCTTTTGGACTCTTTGAATTTCTGGTAATGCCTTTTGGTCTTCGAAATGCTGCTCAGACCTTCCAACGTTTGATGAATAATATTCTTTCTGGTCTGGATTTTTGCTTCTGTTATCTGGATGATATTTTGGTGGCCTCGTCCAATGAAAGTGATCATTTCAAGCATCTGCATATTGTTTTTACACGTCTGAAACAATTTGGTATGACAATTAACATTCCCAAATGTCTTTTTGGTAAAGAAGAAATTCCTTTCCTTGGTTATCTTGTTTCCAAGCAAGGAATTAAACCTACTACAGAAAAAGTTAAAGCAATTATCGATTATAAAAAACCTAAAACCATCCATGAATTAAGAAGATTTTTAGGAATTATTAACTTCTTTCGTCGTTGTTTAAAAAATGCTGCTTCACATCAAGCAATTTTGACTGACTATTTGAAGGACAGTAAGAAGAAGGACAAGAGTTTGGTTAGTTGGTCACCTGAAGCGGAAGAGGCTTTCAAATTCTGCAAGGAAGAGTTGTTACGGATCACAACCTTGACTAATCCTGTTCCAGCAGTCCCTCTTATTTTGACTTGCGACGCTTCTGATTTAGCGGTAGGTGCCTCCCTGGAACAAATTATTGACGACTGTAATAAACCAATAGCGTTTTTCTCTAAGAAGTTGGATAACACTCAACGTAATTATAGCACTTACGATCGTGAACTTTTGAGTATCTTTTTGGCTATCAAACATTTTAGATATCTTCTTGAAGGACATCAAATTTTGATATACGAACCGATCATAAACCTTTAGTTTATGCTTTCAAGCAGAAATTGGATAAAGCTTCGCCACGACAGATTCGGCAATTGGATTTTATTGCTCAATTTTCAACTGACATTGAATATATTCCTGGAAAAGATAATATTGTTGCAGATTCGCTCTCAAGAATTGAATCCATTTCTATGCCAGTAATTGTTTCTCTGGAAGATCTGACTACATACCAACAAGAAGATGAGGAACTAAAATCTCTCCTTACAGATTCTTCTCTCAGACTACAGAAACTGATTCTTACTGGTTCTTCTTCTCCGATTTTTTGCGATTGTTCCACTGACAATATTCGTCCATATGTACCTCAACTTTTACGAAGAAGAATTTTTGATGTGGTTCATGGACTTTCGCATCCCAGTGGACGTTCTACCTGCAAGCTGATTCGGCAAAAATTTGTTTGGCCGACGATGAAGAAAGACATTAAAGAATGGTCTAGGACTTGTTCACCTTGTCAGCGAGCTAAGATTCACAAACATACGAAGAATTTTCCTCAAAAGATTCCTATTCCAGATCAGCGTTTTCAGCATGTTCATTTGGACTTGATTGGTCCTCTTCCAGTTTGCCAAAACGTTAGGTATTGTCTCACGCGAGATTTGGTTCTCCGCATATTATTACCACAGATCAAGGTCCGCAGTTTGAAGCAGCACTGTTTAAAGCTCTCACCAACCTTATTGGTTGCGAGCGTGTCAGGACTTCTGCTTATCATCCAGCCTTTAATGGAATTCTAGAGAGATGGCATCACACGTTAAAAAGTGCTATTATGTGTCACGCTAACAAGGATTGGATAGAAGTTTTGCCAACCGTTTTGTTAGGACTACGTACCTGTTTCAAGGAAGATTTGCAAGCGTCTCCAGCAGACATGCTTTATGGAACTTCTTTGAAGATTCCAGGAGAATTTTTCATAGAAGAAGATCTTCCAGCTGATCCAGAAATTTTTGTGGAAAAACATCGGATTCACATGAGAAATATCAAGTCTCAACCGTCATCACCATCACAAGAAAACACTTTTTTATCACTTTTTTATTGATTGCACGCATGTTTGAATTCGCGTGGATTCTGTTAAAAAATCTCTTCAACCACCTTATAATGGTCCTTTTCGAGTTGTAAATAGAATTAATAATAATCTTTTCACTGTCGATGTTTCAGGTAAACTTACTAATGTCTCTACTGAACGGCTTAAGCCCGTATTTTTGCCTAAAGAAGTAGATTCTGATACAGCTAATTCCACGCCTACTTCAAGTTCCACTACGCCTTTAACTACTTCTCATGGAACTCTGAGGACGTATTCTGGTCCCAGGAAACAAGTTCGTTCCGCAACATAGGATGTTGCTTGCGAGGGAGTACTGTGGCGTTCCTATTACCGTCGACTTCGTTATCGACTCGAGTTTATCGATATATTTCGATATATATATTTTACGCTGTTGATTTGTCGTTTCTTAGTAACGATATATATTGTTGCGTCCGCGCGTCGACTTCGATAATACTCGAACACGCGCGACACAAACGGCACTCGCGTACTGCGACGTAAATGATTAACACTCTTTTAAAAGAACAAAAGGAACTTTAATAATAACACAGAACATACAATTAAACAAGGAACACGGGTAGTAAAAAGAACGGATAATAACGGTAATCGTATCTCAAATATGTCCGCCCGGAATGACATCCGTCGCGAGACTCAAGATGGCCGATCTGCCTCTCAAGATGTCCCCCGTTGTTTAACAACAACACTTAGCAATGTTCTCCCGGAGACGAATATAGCAGATTCATGAATAACCACCTTAGACGACCCGGAGGGACGCAACACTACTCCCCCTCTTCAAAATTGTCGTCCCGACAATCAATGAGGGCTCTTCCAAATTAAATGGGTTGATCGTTGTCTTCTTCTTCCAAGGCGTTGACTCCAGGGTGCCTTAATGACTTCCTGCTCTACCCTGAGCTGCTGCTACAGGTTACCGAGCGCCATTATTTATCGGCCCTAATCACACACCCTCCAGGAATATACAGGATACTGTCATCGAACCCGTTTGACAAGAACATCCAACGTCGACTCCAGGGCACAAAAACGGTTTCCTGCTCTACCCTGAGCTGCTGCTGCAGGTTACCGAGCACCGTTAAAATCCAGAACCCAATCGACTTTGATACATCTTGAAACTACAGTAGCCGTCCCCCGTAGTTCGCCTTATTCTCGGAAATACTCAAAGCTGCTGCATCTCCGCATCTCAAAAGGGAGCGAATCTTCAGACAAGAGGGGGTATCTACCATGGACCCGACATCCTCAAAAGAGGACTCCTCAAGCCCCTGCCTCGGCATTCGCCCTAAGACCCGACGGGAAAACCATGGCTCAAAAACCGCGGGTGAGGCAGTCTTCTATCAAAATAATGCTCTTCTTCCTTACAATTCCGTTTCCTTCCGTAGAACTCTCCTCCCCTCTTTTCTCCTTTCATCATCTCTCCAAGAAGTTATTTCCTTAAACACAAGCAAAGAAAACAAACACACGCAAGAACATTCACTTAAAATTGAAAATAGTAACATATAATTATTATTATTTAATTAACGGGTTTCAATTTATAACCGAGTTCATTTTCTCAAACATAGCTGTGTTTGCCGTTGTCGGAAAATCTCCTTCTTTCGGCAAAGCTCACTATCCCGCTCACGCAGTTGCGATTCAAATACTGCTCGCATCCGCAATCGCTCCTTGCGAAGCTCCCGAATTTCTCGCATTGTGGATTAAAGAGTAATTGCCTCCAACGATGGCCCCGATGTCGCATCTTAAGGCGTCGTCGTAGCACGAACTCTCTTTCGTGTGGAAACTCCCGTTATTGGATCCTGTTGCTCCATTGCCATAGCTCACGCTTTTCTTTTAAAATACACAAAACGGTCCGCCGTATCGTATCCCGGACGAGCCCCCAAAATGTTGCGTCCGCGCGTCGACTTCGATAATACTCGAACACGCGCGACACAAACGGCACTCGCGTACTGCGACGTAAATGATTAACACTCTTTTAAAAAAACAAAAGGAACTTTAATAATAACACAGAACACACAATTAAACAAGGAACACGGGTAGTAAAAAGAACGGATAATAACGGTAATCGTATCTCAAATATGTCCGCCCGGAATGACATCCGTCGCGAGACTCAAGATGGCCGATCTCCCTCTCAAGATGTCCGCCGTTGTTTAACAACAACGCTTAGCAACGTTCTCCCGGAGACGAATACAGCAGATTCACGAATAACCGCCTTAGACGATCCGCAGGGACGCTACAATATTTATTTGTTTGTAAAAAACAGTCATTACATTCATTCCATGTATCTGATTAAATATACACACATTTATTTCTGATTAAATATTAATAATTAAATACAAAGAAAGTCTAGTTATTTTCACATAAGTTCCCACAAGCTTACCCGTAAGCCGAAAGACGCTCAGGCGGCTATATATACGCCGCGCACATCTAGCACCGGGCACCTCCGCTAGGCGTCACACGCCAGGTATGCTTTTCCGTGGGCCAAAGTCAACCCACGGGAAAGATAAGCAGGCTCACCGGGGAGTCAACAATTAGTAATTAGCGCATTTTCGCTACTCTTACAAATCAACACGGCGCCTAGTCGCCAGGATTATCCTACGAAGAAAACATCAAGCCGCCAAGACGAAGAGCGCGAAGAAGCTTTCTCCTCGGAAAGGAGAAATAGGCGTGCGAAAACACACCCGGCCGACGCCTCTACACCTCCTGACAAGGAGAAAACCGGGCACATCCTCGCCTTCGTCTGGCGCTCAGCGCCAACACTCCGGCGCACAGTCGCCTTCACCTGGCGCCTTGCGCCCCAGCTCTGGCGTTGTCTCGCCGCCACCCGGCATTCAACGCCCCAGCTCCGGCGCCCCGACGCCTTCACTTGGCGTTTCGCGCCCCGACTCCGGCGCATCCTCGGCGTCGCCTGGCGCTCCGCGCTACGGCTCTGGCGTATCCTCGGCGTCGCCTGGCACTCCGCGCCACATCTCCGGCGTATCCTCACCTTGGCCTGGCGCTCCTCGCCGCAGCTCCGGCGTATCCTCGCTTCGGCCTGGCGCTCCTCGCCGCAGCTCCGGCGTGTCCTCGCCTCTACCGGGCGCAACGCGCCCCAGCTCCAGCGTATCCTCGCCTTTGCCGGGCGCAACGCGCCCCAGCTCCGACACATCGTCGTCTTCGCTGGGCACTCCACGCTCCAACCCCGGCGCCACCTCGCCTTCGTCCGGTGCCTCGCGCCACCATCCGCACCAAGGTACTCCATCCGCACGGAGTAGCACCACGTCATCCAAACCGAGGGTCATCAACGTCATCTCTGGCCCTCATCCGCCTCGGCTCCCGGAGAAGCGACGCAGCTCCAGCACCAGACGTGCTCACAATAGACACCCCCGACTAGCCAAGGGCGTGGAACAAACGAGGCAAACCAGAAAACGTGGAGGACAACGGCGTTATGTTCCTATTGACTATTTTGCCAAATGTAAATATATGAAGAAAATATAATTATGATCTCGATATAAGAGTTATATCATTTACTAGCAGAACCTAAGCGATTCCTTGCAAGTTCCTACCTCCAAAGCGATCACTGAATAGTAGTACTAAGCTACACTAAAATACATTTTAAAATTATTTTACGAAAACACTTTCGGACGCGGGCTAACATTTCTGGTGTCACTTCGAACATCTTGAATAAATATTTTTTTATTTAATCTTTTGCTCACACATACACACACACATACACACACGCACACGCACGCACACACGCACACACGCACGCACACACGCACGCACACACGCACACACGCACGCACGCACGCACGCACGCACGCACGCACACACGCACGCACACACGCACACACGCACGAAACAAAAGAGGTATAAATCCGACCGGGCAATCTTCACGCGGTGCGCCTTAGGTAATACTAATGCCGGCGGAACTGTAACTTTCAAGCCTTGTAACTCGAAAAGTACTTCATAAAAAAATACTTAATTAGAGTGTTTTAAAAATCTCTCGAGGTAAGCTACAAGAATATGCAATAAAAAATAGGGGATTCCATTTAAAAAAATGAAGTTGAACTCCATATGACGTTGGCACGTTCACTCAAGGTCAAAACAATGAAATCATCTTATGTCCCTTTGCGAACCAAACAACCTTTGTCTAAAACGTTTTTCCATATCTTTCATATTTTTCGAAATATTTGCCTGGAATAAAATGAAACACCCTGTATATATATATACAGTAATATTTGTGACTACAGATGTAAGACAGTTTCGAAAACATATAAATGTTAAGATGAAAAACATTCGTATATACTATATTATTATAAATACAATTGCACAGTAATGCATTGCATTATACTACAAGTATGTTATATTGTAAGATTACTGCAATGTTACAATGCAATATTACAAAAAGCGGACATCTTAACGTTGCCACAATTTTACAGTCATGGTGCAGCAATATTTCGTAACCAATTTGCAATATTGCAATGTTTCAATGAAATTATTCTGCTGTATGTCTGCAATCTTTCTGTGCTATGGCGAAGTATATATGGGCTAAGTGAATACTAGTGTATGACCACAAATACATTTGATGAAATTATTTTTCCAAAGCATTTCTGTTTTTATTATGATGCCACATACATATTGCGTTAAAGCTTACTTAGAAGTCTATTCGATGTCTATTAGATGTTGAGAGGTGACTTGCAGCCCAAAGAGTGTTTCATAAACAATTTGCACCGCTATTGTGTGAACATTAAGTTTTAAAAAAAACTGTGTCTAAAAAAATTCAATAACATAAAATTACATGGCATCTAATTCAGATATTTCCAGATGTTGTTTTAGACTAGATGGCTCCAACTTACAGAAACATCTATAAACGTTTATAGACGTCTAATAGACATCTAATGCACATTTTTTCAATCGATATTTCTCACTGGGGTATATCCCAAGTAGCGAACTGACGTCACAATGACGATAAATTTTGGCCACAAAATGACCAATTAAACGTCCTAAGTTAGGTCTCATGAGACCCGAAAATGATGTCGATATGTCACATCCACGAGACGTCATTTTCTGATGTTTGACGGCAAAACTAAAATCAATTATAGTATAGATATATTATAGATAAATTTAAATAATTTAATTTATAAAATTAAAGAATTTATTTATATGGAAGTTAATTTCTGTTTTATATTTTAAGCAGATAATAACGAACGATTTTCACTGATTCGGACAGAAATTGTCCGAATAAGTGAAAATCGGACAGTTCAATATCTGAATTTTTCGGTACGGAAATTGCATCAGAAATTAAACTGATAAAAATAATTACAATATTATTAACCGCATTTTGCAGGCTTTATATACGCTCATGACAAAAATTTGAATACGGGTATAGATAGTTAATAGCGCGCCGCATAGCGGTAAGCGAATGAACTATAAGCCCAATACTAGTTACAAAAGAACCTTATTTGGACGACTATAGGACGTCTTCAAAATGACGTCTTTGGCTAGTCTAAGAAATGACGTCTTTTAAACGTTAATTATTAGTTGCCGACGTTAAAGACCAAAAATAGCAACAATTATGTTATCTTTTGACATCACTGTCTGATAGTTTTTGTTCATAAAACATTTGGAGGAAGAAAAAAAGAACATATTTGTCATACATAATATGAAACCAAGCTATCAATTAAGTCTAACTCACTAAAAATTTGATTATTTTGTTATTTTTTATTAAAAATAACTTTAATATACAGGGTGAGGCATCTAAGACAGGCCACCCGAATAACTCCCACAGTTTTGGAGATAGGAGAAAATGTTTGAAGTAAAAGTTGTATGGTATCGAGGGGGAAATCTTGTGGAAGTGAACATTTTTTTTTAGGTGGAGGCGCTTAGGAGATTTGAAGGTCATCTTCATTTTTTTAAATGGAATCCCCCTTTTTTTATTGCACATTCTTGTAGCTTATGTCAAGAGCTTTCCAAAACACTATAATAAAGTATTTTTTCATTAAGTACTTTTTAAGTTATTTTATATTTTAATCTGACATATTTTGATATAAAAAATAAAATATCTCGTAAAATATTTAGTTTTCGATAATCTTACCGTAATACTTTTATGTACAGAATAATGAGACAAATCAATTAGTGTAAAGAAAAAAACAAATAATTGTTTAAAAAAATACATTGTAAATAATTACATACTTTTTCTTAAAAACAATTATTTTTTTTTACTAATTGATTTGTCTCATTATCTTGTACATAAAAGTATTACGGTAAGATTATCGAAAACTAAATATTTTACGAGATATTTTATTTTTTATATCAAAATATGTCAGATTAAAATATAAAATAACTACAATGTAAATGTATTAAAGAATACATAAATCTTAGCATATTGTTTAGCAGCGCCAAGTTTTTTTAATAAAAATTTTTAATTAATTTTTAATTTTTGTATAAATTTTTAATTTTTTATCGAAATTAAAACAGCTATTTTGTACAATTGTTTTTGGTTAAAATATTCGTTTAATTTTTATTTTCAGTTGGCGCAATTTGTTGATATCATTATTTTTGTAGGATATATTTGTACAATTTTTTTTTGGTTAAAATATTTTTATAAATCTTTATTTCCAATAATTTAAAATAACACTATTTTATAAATATATATAAATACAGTTCTTCACAAGTGGCGCGTGTATTTGGCGCCTTTTTTTACCTTTTTTTAAAAAGGTACGTTTTTTGGTTTAATAGATACGGGATCGGATATCAGTGTATATCCACGTAATCTAATAAAAGGCCCATTATGGTTAAGCACATACCAACTCTACGCAGCAAACAACACAATTATTCAAACTTATGGACAAATTACAATGGAATTAAACCTTGGTTTAAGAAGAAAATTCTTATGAAGATTTACAATAGCCAATATAACACAACCAATAATTGGCGCTGACTTCTTGTCATATTTTCATCTATTCCCAGACAAAAGGGTCATTTGATTAAAAACAGGATTATCAACGAAGAAATCTCCAAGCATCATGAAGAATGAAAGCATTAAAATTATTAATAAAAAAACAAATTTTCACAGTCTACTTTCTGAATTTCCTAACATTATTAAGTTACCAGGAATCAGGAAGGAACCACGGCACACAACGGTACATTATATTAAAACAACGAAAGGGCCACCTAAAGGATACCGCCCACGACGTCTGGCTCCAGATAAATTAGAAGTAGCAAAAGCCGAATTTGACCTCTTATTAGAAGAAGGAGTAATTCAACCATCGAAGAGCCCATGGGCTGCACCTCTTTACATAGAACCGAAAAAGGGGAATTGTTGGTGACCTTGCAGTGATTATCGCAAATTAAATGCGAGAACTGTGCCAGATCGGTACCCAATTCCTCATATTGAAGATTTTACGCAAACATTGAAAGCAAGAAAATCTTTTCAACAATAGACTTGGTGAGAGCTTACAATCAGATACCAGTACATCCAGAGGATATCCCAAAACCAGCAATAACAACACCTTTCTGCCTATTTGAATATAAATATATGCCATTTGGACTACGTAACGCAGCACAAACTTTCCAACGTTTCATCAATGAAGTTCTTCATGGGCTAGATTTTTGCTATGCATATATTGATGACATATTAGTAGCATCAAAATCAGAACAGGAACATGAAAAGCATTTAAGAAACTATTTCAGAGACTGGATGATTTTAGGTTAATAATAAATCCCACTAAGTATATCTTTGGGGAAACACAAGTCAAATTCTTAGGGTACTTAGTGTCAGAAGGTACTAAACCCCTACCAGAAAAAGTACAAGCAATCCAAAACTTTCCGAAACTGCAAACTGTCAAACAGATGCGCCAATTCCTGGGGATGTTAAACTTTTATAGAAGATTCATCCCTGGAGCCGCAAAAGACCAAGGAAAACTTAATGAGACTCTAACAGATCCTAAATCAAAAGGCAAGATACCAATCATTTGGACATCAGACTTAGACGGAGCATTCGAGAAGACGAAAAACAGTCTATCTCGAGCAACATTGTTGGTACACTCGAATCCACAAGCTAAACTTGCTGTAATTACAGATGGTTTTGACAATGCTACAGGAGCTGTAATCCAACAGAAAATAGAAAAAGATTGGTAACCGCTGGCATTTATGAGCAAGAAATTAAGTCCGGCACAAAGAAAATACTGTGCTTATGACAGAGAAT
Source organism: Formica selysi (assembly GCA_009859135.1). NCBI lineage: Eukaryota > Metazoa > Arthropoda > Insecta > Hymenoptera > Formicidae > Formica > Formica selysi. The sequence goes on from CM020805.1 coordinate 4,096,621, forward strand.
TGCTAGCAATTTACACAGCAATAAAATATTACAGACATCTTTTAGAGAAAAATTACAGACGAAAATTTACTATATTTAAGGATCACAAACCGCTTATTTATGCTTTTAAACAGGATCCGCTACGAAGCTCCCCGCGCCAAGCACGCCATCTTGAATTCATTGGACAATTCACTACGGACATTCAACACGTTTCCGGAAAAGAAAACATGGTAGCAGATGCCCTATCAAGAGTAGAAAGTATTCAAAAGGCAATCAATTTTGAAAAATTAGCGGAATCTCAGAAGTCTTATGATGAATTACAACAAATTCTGCAAAGCAACTTAGCATTGAAATTAAAAGAAATACCAATTCCCGGAACAGAGATCACGATATTTTGTGATGCAGAATCGCAGATTCCATGCCCTTTCGTGACCAAATCATACCGAAAAAAAGTTTTTCGATCATTACATGATCTATCGCATCCTGGTGTTAAAGCTACTGCAAAATTAATTATGCAAAGATTTGTTTGGCCAGGAATACAGCAAGATTGCCGTAAATGGTCGCAAGCTTATCTACAATGTCAGCGAAGGTCACAAGGCATAATAAAACGCCAATTGGGAACTTCTAAACTCCCACACAACGCTTCCAGCACATACACATTGACATTGTTGGACCAATGCCAATTTCAAAAGGATATCGTTATTGCTTGACAATAGTAGATTGATATACGATGTGGCCGGAAACAATACCAATTCTGGACATCTCAGCAGAAACGATAGCAAGCAACATTTTTGCCAATTAGATAGTAAGATTTGGAGTTCAAATTCGAATTACGACAGATCAAGGCCGACAATTTGAGGCAGAATTATTCAGACGTTTGATTCAACTTACGGGTTCAACACACTTTAGAATAATGGCATACCATCCAGCAGCAAACGGCATGGTCGAACGCTTCCATAGACAATTAAAAACAGCCATTAAATGTCACCAAACAGAAAAATGGGTAGAGATTCTACCAGGTGTTAATGGGCATCAGAGCAGCATGGAAAGATGATCTTCAAGCGACAACAGCAGAAATGGTTTACGGAGAACCAATCAAATTACCTAGGTAATTCCTACAACAGAGCACTCCAAAAGATTCTGACGAAAACTATGAAGACATGCTTAGTCGAAGGAAAAACATGCAAGATTTAAAACCGCAAGAAATTAATGGACACGGACAAGCAACAACTTTCATATTTCAAGATATGAAGACAGCATCTCATGCTTTTATACGAAGAGAATTGCTTGGCGGATCTTTTCAACCACCTTACGAAGGACCTTATAAAATAATAAGAAAAAATGAAAAAATAGTCACACTCTGCAAAAACGGAAAAAATGTAAATATTTCAATAGATCAATTAAAACCGGCGTATATTCTTCAAGAAGATGACACGGAAACAAATCTGCAAAAAGAGCAACAAACAAAACAAGAACCACAAACAAAGCAAAAATAACCCGAAAAAATAAAAACTTGCAATAGACGAACATCTCGCCCACTAGTTCGCTTTCAAATTCCACAGACTTATATACAGCGAAGAAGGTAATGTGGCGGCCAGTGATGCCAGTTTTGAGACGCTGCCACAGCCACAGCGTGTGGAGGGAATAACTCACACAAGCGTGAACTGTGTACGTGTAATGCGCAGAACGCTCTGCGCATTACATGTACACGGTTCACGCTTGTGTGAGTTATCCCCTCCACACGCTGTGGCTGTGGCAGAGTCTCAGAATTGGCATCTCTGGTGGCGGCTCTAACTCTCGCCGCCATCTTTAAATCTTTGACAGCGTTCGATGCGATTGACGCGATCGAGCGTTAGACGCAGCGGACCGCGGCCGAACATCGAACATCGGACTCAGCATGCTGCGAAAAATATTTCCGCGAGCATCGTTAGGTAGCGTAATGACAGAAACATTTTCGCGATAGAAGAATCCAGTCATTAATGCTATATAAAGAAGTCGATCTGACATCAGAAGAGGATTCCCAGCTGGACGGGATAAAGTCTAACACGTAACCAGCAGCAGTTCGTTACAAATCGCTTGCTTTTTGAGGTAAAAATACCACTTCTCTGACACCGTCTAGATCCTCTAGAATTTCCAGATCCTCGAGACCTTCCAGATCAGATCCTAGTGATCATCCCGCATTCCTAAAGGTAACATTTCATGAGCAGTGAAAAGCAGCAGCAGTTTAGAAAGTAACTAGAATCGGTGACGTACTTCCGGCGCAAGTTTTTGTTGTTTGAAGTTCATCCTGTTGAACAGCAAAGCAGTAAAAGCTGTGTTTTGGTTATATATGTACATATATTCTAAAGTATGGAATCACCAAAGCTAAGTTTGCAGGAACTATAATTATAAAAATAATTACTCATTCGGTTATATCCCAATTAATATTGAAATTGAGATTAACGATTTAAAACACTGCAGAAAACCTATTTCATGGGCAGCGCAGCAATTCTGTAAAATCACCAAACAATGCTAGTTAGTTACTAAACTGCTGCTGCTTTTCACTGCCTATGAAATGTTACCTTAAGACATTCCGAGATCTTCTAATGCTTCGAGATCTTTCAAATCCTCGAGACCTTCCAGATTCTAGAGATTTCCTACCTCGGCGAGACCTTCTAGATTTTCGAGATCTTCCAGATCTTCGTGCGTGCGTGCGTGCTCAAATACTTCACGTTATTTATGAAACACGCGCGCACGCACACACGCTTGCACGCACACGCACACAACATTTACGAATACACGTGCATATGTACCTATTACACATAAAAAAAGGCATTTGGTTATTTGAAAGAGATATGGCATACACTGAGATTCTATGATTTCAGAGCTCCATATTTCTCTACCCTTTGATTTTACGTGGTTGTGACGCAAGAAAAATTTGTTCAGAATTATTAGAACTACAACATATTTCAGAACGGAGCGATTTGACTGGGGTCATTTTTCCATAGGAAACGTGCGGGGTCCTTTTGAGAAGTAGCCAAAGGTTCACCAATTTTATACGTCATCTTATATTAGAGATATGTCGTCAATTTAACGTCACTTCTACGTCGTTTCAAAGGTGAATTTGATGTAACCAGTGACTAAAAAACGATGTTATAATGACGACACCATGCTACCTGGGATACGATCATACATAATTATATATAATTCTATATTATAACGATACCGTTACTAACGGCCTCGCGGGCCGACCAGCCGCCCGCATTCCGAGACTCGGCCACTGATGCCAGAATTGAGACGCGAGCAACACGACTCCGTACTGGTGGGGATACACACACAAGCGTAAATCGTGTACGTGTAATGCGCAGAGCGCTCTGCGTTCTCCGCGTCCAGATAGACCGAAGACCGTTTTGTATATACCGCGACCAGTTAAACCATAAGACCGTTTTGTTCTCCGCGTCCAGATAGACCGTAAGACCGTTTTGTATATATATCGCGACCCGTTAGACCGTAAGATCGTTTTGTACATACCGCGTCTAGATTAGAGTCCTAGATATCTATATCTTTAGATATATCCTAGATATCTATATCTATATATTTATCTATTATTATTATATATTATATTTAGTCCTAGATATAATCTAGGACTCTAGTCTAGACCGGCCATCAGGCCGAACCTTGTAATTATAGAGTTCATTAACCGGATAGGGATTTCCGCCAGTGTCGCGTCTACTCCGCCTTTACACACGGCCATCATACTACCACAGCGCGCTAGTCCTTCTAAGGATAAGCCGCAGAAAGTACTGACGCCCCGTCCTTCTAAGGATAAGGGGAGCAATCAGTTGGAATCACACTAATAGTCACGTGATACCCCGTAGTAGTTAAGATAGTTGCTTGCATGATGAACGCCGCGACCGCATAATACCTCAGCATCGTCTGCACGTGCCGCGCTCGCTTCCCGAGCCTTGCACGCGCCCGCTAACGTAACATCGCTTCTGCCTTTGTATGCACTGCTCTCGCACGTTTTCAATGTAAATAGCTTTCAGTGTTAAGTCTTTAATCACTGCTTAATAAAACTGTTCATTTATACCGAGGAAGAGTGAGTTGGAGTTTCCCTCTTCTCTCGAATCCTGGCACCGGCGAGCCTGATCCGCAGCGTCGGGAAAGGTGAACCGTTACTGTGATATAAAAAATAAAATATTTCATAAAATATTTAGTTTTCGATTATCTTACCGTAATACTTTTATGTACAGAATAATAAGATAAATCAATTAGTCTAAAAAAACAGATAATTGTTTTAAAAAATACATTGTAAATAATTACATACTTTTTCTTAAAAACAATTATTCAATTTCTTTTATACTAATTGATTTCCCTGCCGAAAATGGTCGATTAAAACGGATTTAAAAAAATGTAATCCGAATCGATCGGGATTTCTGCACCGAAAATGCGGTATTAAAACCGATTGAAAATAGTCAAATCGAATTTAGTACGCTTCAGGCGGGTTAATGTTGGGTGATATACATTCACCTCAATCCGAAATTATACGATTTCATAAGTTATAATTAAACCTGTTTTAATGCAATTGAATTGGAATTTACCATAGTCAATCCATAGGTAAAAATAATCCCTCTTAATAAAAAATTCCATCATTTCGCAGGTGAAAAGTAAATCGATTTTATGTAGTGTGAAGTCGGATTTGCTGTTATCATGAGTCACAATCGATTATTGAATCGGTGTTTCTGCAATTGAAACGGACTCAGTTGTTAAAAACAAATATACGATTTCTCCGCAGAGGGTCCGCCTTATATCCCCGCTTGACCGCTTTCTACTTCCAGGTTGGCTCGCTCGACCTTCGCCGCGTAGCGGCTCCGCCCGGAACTACGCGCGGACGCGCGAGCGCGTGGGCCGCCAAGTTGCGGGTCGCGCTACTGTATCGCGGATTGTGCTTAATGTGACGACCTACGACAGCCACAATATTCATTCGATTATTCGTGTTTATTTGGATTGACAACAAAATGTTGCGTCCGCGCGTCGACTTCGATAATACTCGAGCACGCGCGACACAAACGGCACTCGTGTACCGCGACGTAAATGATTAACACTCTTTTAAAAGAACAAAAGGAACTTTAATAATAACACAGAACACACAATTAAACAAGGAACACAGAACGGGTAATAACGGTAATCATATCTCAAATATGTCCGCCCGGAATGACATCCGTCGCGAGACTCAAGATGGTCGATCTCTCTCTCAAGATGTCCGCCGTTGTTTTTACAACAACCCTTAAGCCCGTATCAGACTACATATTAAAGATTGAAATTTGACCAGTCAGGATAAAAGGAACTAAAATTTCCTTGTCCTGATTGGTCAAATTTCAATCTCAATGAGTAGTCTGATACGGGCTTTAAGTCCGTATCAGACTACGCATTGAAGATTGAGATTGAAGATTGAAGATTGAAATTTGACCAATCAGAATAAAGAAATTTTAGTCCTTTTTGTTCTGATTAGTCAAATTCCAATCTTTAATCTTCAATCTTCAATTTTCAATGCGTAGTCTGATACGGGCATTAGCGACGTGTTTGGAGATGATCTCTTAGAGACGGGAGCAACTTCAGAATTAACTACCACAGACGACTCGCAGGGACGCAACAATATGGATTAGAATGTAATGATTTCAGATTGGAAATAATCCGCGAAAGCGATATTAAAACCGATTATAGTTTGTTCGGAATTATCGAAAATCGATTACTTTTTAATCCGGACGCGGATTGAACCGATTAAAACCGATTAAAACCGATTAAAACGGATTATGTTTTAATCGGTTTTAATCGACCATTTTCGGCTGGGTTGTCTCATTATTCTATACATAAAAGTATTACGGTAAGGTTATCGAAAACTAAATATTTTACGAGATATTTTATTTTTTATATCAAAATATGTCAGATTAAAATATAAAATAACTCAAAAAGTACTTAATGAAAAAATATTTTATTATAGTGTTTTGGAAAGCTCTCGACATAAGCTATAAGAATATGCAATAAAAAATAGGGGATCCCATTTAAGAAATTAAAGGTGTCCTTGACTTGACCTTAACGATGCCATCCAAGATCAAACCAATGACACCATCTTATGTTCCCCTCAAAACCATACAATTTTTGTTCAAAACGTTTTTCTCTAAAATGCTTAGTTTTTGAAAGAAAAGGGATGTCCGGGTGGTCTAGGACACCCTGTATATACGAATACATAAAATTATATAAAATACAATTGCGGATTCTTCCACTCTAAATTCATTATTTACCTTTAAACAAAATTTGTCTTTATATTGTTTTTTTTTATTTACATTATAAATCAGATGACCATATTAGAGGGAAAAAGTGAATGACAGTATTCAACGATATTTTCATCTTAGGCATATAGCACATTAGAATAAATGTAGAAATGAAAACAATTTAGAATTTAAAAAAAATGCAATTTTTTATTTTAAAATAGAAGAAATCGACTTAAAGTAAAATCTAGATACAAAAAATATTGTATTACAAATCAAGCTTTCTACTGAATTCTATTATACACAGTTGCAACGAATGCTCGATACTTGCTTCATAACTCGCGCTATTCACGCTAATACAAACTAAAGAACACTATTATTTCATTTCCATACAGCACAGATAATACAAAACAGTTTCATTTTCTTTAATAAAAGCATCGATAATACAGCACAGATAATACAAAACAGTTTCATTTTCTTTAATAAAAGCATCGATCGTATATTTTTTATTAAAGTAAACAAAAGCATCCAAAATAGTAGAAAGTAAACGTATTTTTTCATTATATTCTGACCTGCAGAATTATGTGTATATACAATATATCATAGTAAAAGAAAAATTATTATAAAAATAGCTATTGTATAAAGAGAATCAATAATGTTACTTTGTACAATAATTAAAATCATTTCTATTAGCAATATATTAAGAATATTGCGAAAAAAATATAATATTCAGAATTCTGTATACCAAGTAGAAATGCAGGATGTCCAATTAACATTCGAAAATTTCCATTCATTTTATATCTGCTTTATATTCATTTTATATCTGTGCTGTGTGGTTTCTGATTTATTCGCCATACATTGTCTATAATCCTGATTAAATGCTACAATTGTTCATTCTAATTACATTGCGCGCGTAAAGTACAAAATAGATAGTAGACAATGTTTTTTCATTGAGCATTGTATGAAACAATCTCAGATGAATAATAAAAAAGAGTTAAGAGTTGTACAGCGAGAGTTACTTTGTTACTTCGTGCATTGCATGCGCCAAGTATTCCACATTCTTCGACGTTACACCGGCCATAGAGATGCGGCCGTCCTTGGTGAGATAAATGCTGAAATCTTTTGTGAGTTTCTCCACCTGTTGCAAAATTAACAATAAAGTTGAAAAAGAAAGTCCGATTAATAATAATAACCTTCCTTTCTTATTTAGAAGAATATAAATCATTATTTATAAGTATAGACATGTAAATATATAAGTTTGTCAGTTGAATATCCGAATACCTTGTATATATATATATATATATATATTATATATATATTATATATATATATATGGTCAAATTTCAATCTTGAATATATATATATATATATATATATATATATATATATATATATATATTCAAGATTGAAATTTGACCAATCAGGACAAAGAAGTTGTAGTCCCCTTTGTTCTGATTAATCAAATTCCAATCTTCAATTTTCAATGCGTAGTCTGATACGGGCTTAAGGATCATTTTTTGTAAATGGACCTAGGATCGGAAACGCATCGTATATATATATATATACAGGGTGTCCCAAAGCACCCTTGACAACGCTCGTGAGCAGGTAGAGCACAGTAAACTGAACAGAAAAGTCCTGTACCATTTTTTTCTATAACGCTTAATAAAGGAGTTATTATTGAGTAAAGTCTGGCCAATCAGCGTCGACCTTTAGCCGCGCGCCTGGTAGTGTGCGTGAGCGCTCCGTCGCTACGGCGACACACACTAACAGACGGGCGGCTCACTGACGTGCGTCCGGCTAAAAGTCGGCGCTGATTGGCCAGACTTTACTCAATAATAACTTCTTTATTAAGCGTTATAGAAAAAAATGATACAGGACTTTTCTGTTCAGTTTACTGTGCTCTACCTGCTCACGAGCGTTGTCAAGGGTGCTTTGGGACACCCTGTATATATATATATATATATATATATACGATGCGTTTCCGATCCTAGGTCCATTTACAAAAAATGATCCTTAAGCCCGTATCAGACTACGCATTGAAAATTGAAGATTGGAATTTGATTAATCAGAACAAAGGGGACTTCAACTTCTTTGTCCTGATTGGTCAAATTTCAATCTTGAATATATATATATATATATACAAGGTATTCGGATATTCAACTGACAAACTTTCAGAGATTGTCGGGGGCACCCTAAAGCCCGTATCAGACTACGCATTGAAAATTGAGATTCAAGATTCAAGATTGAAATTTGACCAATCAGGACAAAGAAGTTGTAGTCCCCTTTGTTCTGATTAATCAAATTCCAATCTTCAATTTTCAATGCGTAGTCTGATACGGGCTTAAGGATCATTTTTTGTAAATGGACCTAGGATCGGAAACGCATCGTTACATCGTTACGATGTCGGGAATGTCGGCGACACAAGGCTCTGAGCAAGGCAGCCTGCCATGCACGTGACGTTACAAATGCTTAATTTAGACAACGCATGGCACGTTGCTTGTCCGAAAAGTACCGCAATTAAATGGCAGTGGCTGAATAAGACGAGGAAGAACATATTGAGAAATTAGACATGCTCAGAAAGCACATAAGGATCATGTTTCTATCTTCCAGCACTGACCTACAGAGTATAGTCGGCCACTGCTATTTAATTGCGATACTTTTCGGAAAAGCAACACGCCATGTGCTGTCTAAATTAAGCGTTTGTGACGTCACGTGCATGGCAGGCTACCTTGCTCAGAGCCTTGTGCCGCCGACATTCCCGACATCGTAACGATGTAACGATGCGTTTCCGACCCTAGGTCCATTTGCAAAAAGTGATCCTTAGGATGCTCCCGACAATCTCTGAAAGTTTGTCGGTTGAATATTTGGATACCCTGTATATACATATATATATATGCCTATTAATTTTATACTATTTCAAGTTTAAAATTTAAATACACTTAAGTGTATAAAGACTAAGTGTAAAAGATGTAATTTTCAACAATTTAATTTGAAAAATATGTTCAATTATAAATACAAATGTGTATGTACATGGATCTATAGTACTATTTTAATCGAAAAAAGAAATTACCTCATTCGGTTTCAAGCCGGTATAACAAAACATTCCGATTTGATCGGTAATGTGGGACCAATCGCGAGTGCTGCCGTTTTTCTTCAAATGGTCCCTAAGCTTCGTGCGAACTGAAATGATGCGATCGGCCATATTCTTAACGTCGTGTAACCATTCTTTTTGCAATTCCGAATTGCCGAGAATTTCATTAACTATACGAGCTCCGTAGATTGGCGGATTCGAGTACATTGGTCTGATTAGAATCTTCAATTGCGACAAAGTGCGCGCAGCCTCGTCCTTGCTGGATGTTACCAAACTAAACGCTCCAACGCGTTCACCTGAGAAAATAAAAAACAATTTCGCAAAAATTTATTTTTTGCGAAATTTTTATTTTTTTCACTTATACAGGGTGTCCTACCAAAAGTAACCACACCTTTTTAGCTTTTAAACTAAAAGAAATAGATTATAATAAATATATATCCAAATAAATGGTTCAAACTGAACTCTATTGTGAACATAAAATAGTTGCTTACAAAAGCTATCTGTGTTAACGAACGGAGAGGAATGCATTTTTTTTTTAATATAACAATGTGGATATTTCGATACAAAAGTTGTAGCGCAGTATATATATACAGGGTGTCTGATAATAATAGCCCCACCCGTTATGTGCAGGTAGAGTGGGTTAAACTGAACAGAAAAGTCCTGTAACATGTTTTTCTATAACTTAATAAAGGAGTTATTACTGATTAAAGTCTGCCAATCAGCGCCGACCTTTAGCCGCGCGCCTAGTAGTGTGCGTGAGCGCTCCGTCGCTACGGCGGTGCACACTATCAGGCGGGCGGCTCACCGACGTGCGTCCGGCTAAAAGTCGGCGCTGATTGACCAGACTTTACTCAATAATAACTCCTTTATTAAGCGTTATAGGAAAAAATGCTACAGGACTTTTCTGTTCAGTTTAACCCACTCTAACTGCACATTACGGTTATTATTTAAAAAAATTGTTTTTGAGAAAAAGTATGTAATTATTTACAATGTATTTTTTAAATAATTATGTTTTTTTACACTAATTGATTTGTCTCATTATTCTGTACATAAAAATATTACGGTAAGATTATCGAAAACTAAATATTTTACGAGATATTTTATTTTTTATATCAAAATATGTCAGATTAAGATATAAAATAACTCAAAAAGTACTTAATGAAAACATACTTTATTATAGAGTTTTGAAAAGGTCTCGACAAGGACTATAAGAATATGCAATAAAAAATAGAGGTTTCAATTTAAAAAATTCAATGTGACTTTGATATGACCTTAACAATGCCACCCAAGGTTTAACTAATATTCCTATCTCTTTTCCCCCTCAGAACCAAACAAGTTTTGTCTAAAAAGTTTCTTTCTAAAACTTACAGGTTTTGAGATATTTGCCTATTAAGATTAAAAAGACTCACCCTGTATTCGTACATATATAATTATTAAACTTGGCAATTTAATAATTAATCTTTTATATTAATGTTTTTGTATTTGATTTTATAGATTAATATTTTTTGTATATTTGATTTTATAAATTCCTTGTACACACCATAGAGACCCATATTCTTTGCATAAGATTGAGCCAAAGCGATATTGTGCCCCTCTTTAATAAACAATCTGACTGCAAAGGCATCCCTTGTAAGATCCCCTGAGAAAAATAGATTAGAATGATAAATTAATAATTATAATAAAATGTTAAAATGTGTAACTTTGTTCTACATAATTTATTTAAGAAAGTTTTGTTAAAAATTTTATTTTATTTAAGAGAGAGAGAGGAATAGTTTTAATTAATAAATATATATCTACATTTTATATTAAATTAATAAAAAATCTATAAGTTCTAATGCATTAAAAAAGTTATCGAGTTATTTTTTGCATCGTTTTGATTTATACATTTATTTATGAGATGTACAAAAAAAGAAATTGTAAGTAATTTTTAGTTTAAAAATACCTGAGGCAAAGCCTTGATATGCCATATCGAAAAATGGAAACAGATTTTTTTTCTTGATCAGAGTGGACAATTGTGCCCACTGATCTGGTTTAGGATCAACACCAGTGGGATTATGAGCACATGCATGCAAAAGAATAATCGATCTCTCAGGAATGTTCTGTTGATAGATACATTGTATTAATAAATAAAATAAATATTAATTTTTTGATAATTATTATAATGTTAACAATACAAAATGTAAAACACTAATTTTGCACATGCAACATTTCTTGTAAGATTCCTATTATCAATTATATGTATATATATTTACATTTATACATATTTATATATTTATTGAAAAATCATTAATATTTAAAATGTCTCTGTATATTAATAAATAAGTATTAGTTATTATAATTTTAATTAATGTGTGAACTTTTTTGTAACTAATATTTATCTTCTAAACAATCTCTGTTAATGCAAGCATTAACATTTAGAATAATGTTCTGCTTGTTAGAAGCCTTGTATATACTAACAGATATATCTTCCACTACTCCTTTAAAATCCAAACCGCAAGTTTTTGGATTATAGTAACGATAAGACTTGACTGTAAGTCCAGCAAGCCTAAATAGAGGATTATGATTTCCCCATGAAGGAATTGGAAGATAAATTTCCTTATTATCAGGAAAATGGTGAGATAAAAATTGTGCTCCGACAAACAAAGAACCAGTACCAGAGATCCCTTGAATCGTTGCATTCTGAAAAGAAAATTTTTGTTAAAAGAAAGCTCTATATTATTTTTATTATATTGTATTGTATTTACCAATCCATTTGTAACAACTTCATTTCCTTTCCCAAGAGCCAAATTAATACTGTGTTCACAAAATTCAGCATTGCCAGAGATTGTGGAATATTCTTTATCCATTTCTTTAATTCGAATTTTTTCTTCTGCCTATCATCAAGAATGGGAAACATATTTTATTATATTTTTTAATAATTATATTTTATTTTTATCATTATATATTTATATCATAATATATAATCATATTTTATTTTATAACTTTATATACGTAGGTTGATCAAATATGAACGAGACTTTTCGAATAGGAGCAGGATACTTTAACGCTCGTTGTTATGACAATATTGGGCTGTAGATATGTCTAGACCCGTTCTAAACTGCGCGTTTGTGTCTACAATCGTTTGTTTAATAGTAAGCATGATAAGTGAACAGAAGGTGCCTGTCTCGGTTGCGCAACGCATAATTATCAAATTTTTAATGCATGAACATGTTAAATCAGCCAAAATTTTGTGCATGTTATGTGCATAGTTCGGTAAGAACACATTATCAAAGTCTCAAGTATGCAAATGGCATAAAGTTTTTTTGTGAAGATCGTGAAGAAGTTGCAAATTTGACTTATGCGCATCAACCTAGGACGAGCAATAAAGGTGCCTTTACATGGCAGCGTCAAACGTCAACCGTCGAGCGTTAAGCGTCTGCGCAGAATATTGTTGCCCAGAATTATATTTATTTCATTTATTTTATTATGTAATAGATGTGTATGTGTGTGTGTGTGTGTTATTATTATTATTAATCAAAAATATGTTATAAAACGTTATTACTCTGGCAATGTAAATTAAAATTAAATTAAAATACAAATGCGGCAAGAGATTTTGGATGGTTGAAATATTCAAATAAATAAGACACAAAAAGAGATTCACAAATGACAAAACGACACAGTTTGAAAAACTATTGTTAAAAGTAGGAAATGATTTAAAGGAGCAGTATGTTATAAACATGCAGGAAAAAAAATGAAAATTATATCCCTTTATTAGATTCTAATATTCTGCTGGGGGATAGTAACGTTTTATATATATTTTGTTTAATAATAATAATATCTATTGTGTATAATAATGTAAATAAATATCAATTTTCAGTATTAGTAATGTGTATCAGAACATAATTTTTTTTATCTCGCCCGAATTCATATCACTCATCATGCTATTAGCCGCAAGAAGCTGGAATCTATCTCATTCAGATACCTGCGCAATGATTTCTGTGCAGACGCAGACGTTCGATGCTGCCATGTAATGGCAGCTTTACGCCTGAGAACATTCAACAAATTCGCGGCTTTATTAAAGACGACCGACGAATAACTGTTCGTAAAATTAGTAAATGGATTGACATAATGGCATATTTATGGAAGTGTGCAAACAGTCATTGAGAACGAGTAACAGAAAGATTACAATGATTCAATAAGCCTTCGGAAAGTCAGCTGTGCATATAAGAGTAACATTTCGAAGATATAGATGAAAAAAACGTGTCAAATCAAATTTTGAAAGGACTTGCTTCAGAGCTACTTTGAGCAATGGCGGAGACGTTGATCTAAGTGTGTCGAGTTAGGTGGTGACTACATTGAACATTTGTAACGTTTCTGTTAGCGACTTCTCTAATTTAACGCAGAATTTGATGTTGGCGCGGTGTCAAGCGTTCCTTCCATTACACCGATTTTTAAACAAAATTTTGTAACACAATTCCGCGTGACTGCATCTCATTAACTATTCAACCAAATAATTTAAAACTTGCATCACATGTTGAGTATTGAGTTGTGAATAACTCCCTAACATGGCAGCACAAACGGATCAAATGTTCGGAAATGCGAAGCGAGTCTCGAAACTTAATTGTTCGACGGTGTATATATATACAGAGTGTCTCACAACCTCTGTACAATACTTTAATAGTGTGTTCTACAGATAAAATAGTCAAAAATTCTAATACAAAAATTTTGAGGCTGCAATAGTGAGTTATAAGCGATCAAAGTTTGCCAATGATATCGCGTAGAGCTCGTGCGCTCAGATCCGTAACTACACATACACACGTACTGATCTGTCATCTGTTATTAATTTTACAAATTAGGTAATATTGATTTTTACTGCACAGCTGATTTTATTGTTTCTTATGTATATGAATACTATGTACGGTGGTCTCTCTCTCTCTCTCTCTCTCTCAGCTAATATTAACAAACTATAAATATTGTACGTAAAATATTTAATTTTTTCTTAAATAACAATTTAAATGGTTGATTAATTATTATATTTAAATACAAATATAAACTTAATATTTTCACACATTTAAGAAATGAAGTTTATTTTTGTTTTGATCGCGCAGAGAAGTTTTGTGGAAATCAATTTATTTATTTTATGTCAGCAATAACAGATGACAGATCAGTATGTGTGTAAATGTAGTTACGAACTTGAGGACGCGAATTTTACGCAATATTATTAGCAAATTTTGATCACTTAAAACTCAAAAACTATTGTAGCCTCGATATTTTTGTATTAAGATTTTTTACTCCATTTTGTCTCTAGAATACGCTATTAAAATATTGTACGAAGGTTGTGAGACACCCTATATATATGTCTATGTATGCTTTTTCTTCAAAGAATTAGCATATTATTTATAACTAACCTTACGAACACTAGGAAGAACATATGGTTTGCCATTGTCATCCCTATAAGCGCCAACACCTAAGTTGATTTTTTTTGGATTTTGATCCCTCTTGAATGCTTCAGTGACTCCCAAAATGGCATCTGGTGGTCCCATCTCTACATGGGACCACCATGAGCTGTAATATATATAAAATTATTTCTTATAATCTATCCCCTCTTTCTCTCTATCTCTATATCTTTCTCTCTCTCTCTCTCTCTTTCTATCTATCTTTCTATCATCTATCTATCTATCTATCTATTTATCTATCTATCTCTCAATAGATAGTATTATCTTTAATTTTATACCAAAAAGATAAGATGTTTATAAGAACAAGTTACTAAAAATTAAGCAACAGATACAGCTATCAAATTATATAATCAATTTGAAAATTACAATACAATTATAAAATAATAAAATTATAAAAATTTAATCTTAAATTTAAATTTGAACTTTAAAAACATAATGTGTTGAAGAAAAAAGAAATATATTCGTAGAAAGTATTCGTATTTTGATTAGATTCTTTTTTTGCTCTTTTATGTATAAAATAATTCGCATATATGTTTAATTATTTGCAAGAAAAGAAAAAAGTAAAAGAAATATAACAAATCTGGAAAAAATACAAACGCATATAATATAAGTTGACAAAACAAACATCTTAATAATTAAATCTCTTTCTCTTTCTCTGTTATATTGTCAATAATGCAATTAATTTAAATCATGAATAATAAAGATTCCAAAGTAACAAATTTAATCGTATTTTTATAGAAAACAGCACTTCAAAAAGTAATAACTTTGCGAAGGTCGAAAGGTCATTCGTTTTGGATACTGTATGTTAAAGGATTTCACCTAAAGAATCTCATCAGCAGAGAACCGTTCTTCAGAAACTTGCCGGTCGTCACGAGCAGTCTCGTGGTGTATGCCATTTAGAATATTTTTCACAATTCTGTCACAATTTTTAAATTTTGAACACGTCTTAACCTCAATGTCGGATGTCAACGGGACTGAAATATATCGGAACGTCTGTGTCTGTGCCATAGACATAGTATATCTAGACCATAGACATAGTATATCTAGACCGAGCGTTTGCCTTTATTTAAGGAGTGGGGGCCGATTTCCACGTAGAAAAGGACATACTCTGTTTCGTGCCCCTTGCGTTCTCTCTCGCTCGCACGTAGCATGACGAAAGAGAGCGCTATGCTCTGTGCGAGCGAGAGAGAACGCAAGGGGCACGAAACAGAGTATGTCCTTTTCTACGTGCACATCGGCCCCCACTCCTCAACACTCGGTCTAGATATACTATGTCTATGATCTAGACCGAACGTTTGCCTTTATTTAAGGAGTGGGGGTAAAGATACACGTAGAAAAGGACATATTCTGTTTCGTGCCCCTTGCGTTCTTTCTCGCTCGCACAGAGCATAGCGCTCTCTTTCGTCATGCTACGTGCGAGCGAGAGAGAACGCAAGGGGCACGAAACAGAGTATGTCCTTTTCTACGTGCACCTCGGCTCCCACTCCTCAACACTCGGTCTAGATATACTATGTCTATGGTCTGTGCAGATTGAAGAATAGAGGAACGACGTGTTGAATGATTTGATTAGGGCCAATTTCACCAAGTCTGGTTAGATTAACCGACGGTTAAAATTAGCAGGGTGGCCAACAGAAAATAGAGGTGAAGGAAAACCAAGCATTCTTAGGGCCAATTTCACCAAGTCCGGTTAGATTAACCGACGGTTAAAATTAGCAGGGTGGCCAACAGAAAATAGAGGTGAAGGAAAACCAAGCATTCATATAATTTCAGTTGGAACCCTGCTAATTTTAACTGTCGGTTAATCTAACCAGAGTTGGTGAAATTGGCCCTTATCATTTCAGTTGGAACCCTGCTAATTTTAACCGTCGGTTAATATAACAGAGCTTGGTGAAATTGGCCCTAGATGTCATAGCGAATTCAGTCATTTGCACTGCGCCGCACTGGTGCATATTAAAGACTACTATATATGTGAAGTTATCTAATAAAAAAGAATAATATAAACATTTTCGGTAATTAAAATCCAATCATGATAAATTGTCATTTTATTTAACGGAACAAACATTATTTTTTCATCATCAAAATGTTTATATATTATATCATTGCATTCATATACTTCATAAATAGCAGCCTTTAATGTGCATTGGTGTGATGTAGTGTAAGTGACCGAATTCGCTATCACATGATCGGTTCGAAATGCAACAAAGGGTGTTTTCCAGCAAGGTACACAGATGACACAGTGGCTGCGTTCGGGGAGCACACTTTTAGCACTATGAGCGTGTTCTGTCCTTGTTCAACTTTCAATAAGTAACAAAGATAGAACGACGCTATTAGCGCTAAAAGCGTATCTCCGAACGCACCCAGTGTAACCATAGACATACAATGCTGCATAGACATAGGTCGGTATTCATAGTCAGTTCTTATATTTAAGACCGTCTTGAGCACAATCTTAAGATGTCCTAAACCTATCACAGAGCCGTATTAGCATCTTAAGACATTACTTATGCCCGTCTCAGACTACGCATTGAAAATTGAAGATTGAAGATTAAAGATTGAAATTTGACTAATCAGGACAAAAGGGACTAAAATTTCTTTGTCCTGATTGGTCAAATTTCAATCTTGAATCTTGAATCTCAATCTTCAATGCGTAGTCTGATACGGACTTTAAGACGGTCTTGAAATAAGAACTGACTATGAATACCGGCCATAGTATATCTAGACCGAGCGTTTGCCTTTATTTAAGGAGTGGGAGTAAAGATGCACGTAAAAAAGGACATACTCTATTTCGTGCTCCTTGCGTTCTCTCTCGTTCGCACGTAGCATAGCGCTCTCTTTCGCCATGCTACGTGCGAGCGAGAGAGAACGCAAGGGGCACAAAACAGAGTGTGTCCTTTTTTACGTGCATCTTTACCCCCACTCCTCAACACTCGGTTTAGATATATTATGTCTATACAATGCTGTGTTCCGATTCCCCATCCGGGTGCACCCGATATTATAATATATGTCACGTATACTATAATATCGGGTGCACCCAGGTGAGGAATCGGAACACAGCCAAAATGGATGGAGCGTTGCGATAGACAAACGCGCGCTCGCTGTAGAAAGAGAGATACTACATGAAAGGCCTATTTTGTCTCTTTTCCTAGCATCTCATTGGTGATTTTGTCCCCCTCTATATAAAAAATCATCAATGAGATGCTACGAAAAGAGACAAACATAGGCCTCTTTAAAGGCCGTATTACATTACGGGTTGCGGGCTCGATTACGGTTGGGGTTACGGTTGATAATTGCGGATTGACCAATCAACCGGCAAGCTGCTTTGCTTTGATTGGTCAATCCGTAATCGTCAAACATAATCCTAACCGCAACCGAGCCCGCAACTCGTAGTGTAATACGGCCTTAATAGCGTTTTCGAAAGAACAGATTAAAGGCCCTCATATACAAATTGACATAGTTGCTGTGACGTCCCGTCTTTTTTCAAAACCATATTTTAAATAATAATTAAATACCGCATCTATTTCTGCATTATGCCTATGGAATATAGAACAATTATTTAACCATTTGCTCTTATTTCCGTTATTAATCAATTTCATTGATGCTTATTGTTCTAGTTCCATATGGTTATTTAACTTAGAAATTAACTATATTTTAGTTCTTTTAATAGTACTAATCGATTGCACAAAGAATTGAAGATTCCTTGGACCGACCAATCAGAAGGCTTTATTTAGAACTAGGCAGCTGCGCAGTAGTAACTTTCTAGAACTGACCGGCGGTTACTTTAAGAACAGGCTCGCGAGCGAACTTTAACCATAGACATAGTATATCTAGACCGAGTATTAAGGAGTGAGGATCGTCAAATATTAGACAGAGATAGCATGCTTTGTATCATCATTCTATCTTCATCTTTTCCATCCCTTCTACTTTTCTCTTTCCCAGTCAGACAAAGACAGATCGGTGATCGTACAGCAGCTGTCTCTTTCTATTTTTTGACGCGTTCTGAATATGGGAGATGTAGAGACGCGCAGTCTATATATTATACGTTTATGACTTTAACATAATCAGCGATACTGGACTTCCGCTTGTTCTCTCGGTGAGTGAACATCGTTTCTAAGCTCTGAGTTCTTTGGTATGAGCATCATCGAATTTTTTCGCGAGTTATATACTTGACTCTGTACATCATTCGTTCTGAGTGCCTTCCCAGCAAACACAGAATATAACTGCTATATAACATGGGAATAACATGTAATGTAACAGTTGTTATGCCTAATTTATATTGGGATTATATAACTGTCTCTTATTTATGCAATATAACACCAGAATATAACTGCTATATAACATGGGAGTAACATGTAATGTAACATTTGTTATACCTAATTTATATTGGGATTATATAACTGTCTTTTATTTATGCAATATAACACCAGAATATAACTGCTATGTAACATGGGAGTAATATGTAATGTAACAGCCCAAGTAACAGAGTAACGTCAAAAGACGACATAATGACATCTATTTTTGGTCTATAATGTCGGCGACTAATAATTGACGTTTAATAGACCTCATTTCTTAGACTAGCCAAAGACGTAATTTTGAAGACGTCCTATGATCGTCCAAATAAAGTCCTTTTGTAACTAATATTGGGATTATAGTTCATTTGCTTACCGCTATGCGCCGCGCTATTCACTATCTATACCCGTATTCGAATTTTGTCATGAGCGTATATAAAGCCTGCAAAATGCGGCTATAATAACATTGTAATTATTTTTATCAGTTCAATTTCTGATACAATTCCGGTACCAGGAAATTCAGATATTAAACTGATTTTTGGAAAATCGGATATTATTTGTTCGATTTTAATTTATTATTCGGACAATCTCTATCCGAATAAGTGAAAATCGTTTATTATTATCTGCTTAAAATATAAAACAGAAATTAACTTCCATATAAATAAAATCTTTAATTTTATAAATTAAATTATTTAAATTTACCTATAATATACAATATCACATTAATATGTGTTATATTATTACTGTAATTGGTCTTAGTTTTGCCGTCAAACAAACATCAGAAAATGACGTCGAAAAGTGACATTGAGTGCTGTGTTATCGGTTCTTTGCTCCAATTTGCTCCATCTTTTTGCCGCCACGTAAGCGTGGTGTCGGCCATACTATCTTTCCAGGACATATACTGCGCACCAGTCCCATACATGCATTTAACACAACACATGAAAATTATTCATCTCCAACTATGGATCTTGCTATCGACGACGCTTCAGAAAAGGCTACCCGGGACCCGCCTTTACCTAGTGAGGAATTTAGCAATGACGACGTTGCTGACAGGGTTCGAGATATCATTTATCAAAATCGTAAAAGGAATCAGTCCTTTTTATTGAGAAGTCCACTTCCTCCTAAAAGATCAGCATTGGATATACACGAAAAAGAAGATCCTCGACTAACCAACAATTAAATAAATATGGCTTAAACATTAATCCTCCATTTATTGTTCACATAGAAAAAATCATATATAAATCTCCTTTTCCCACTTCCACTCAGGTACAGGATTCTGAGGTCAAAGAAAATAACAAAAATGTAAACACAGACGTCGATAACCTTGCCCATGCCTCTTCTAATTCTAGCCGAGGATCGAACCTCGACTCTTACGGCATCATTGCGTTTGGTAAACGTATAACTAAATATATTGATAACTTCTTATCTGCTTTTGACCTGAAAACGATAGGAAAAAACAAGTTCTCTGTTACTTTTATTGACGACAATTCTGCTAATAAATTCTGTGATATCTTTAACAAGAAATCTAATAATATTTTTCCTAGAGAAAAATGGATTGCCTACGTGCCTAACCATAAAGTCATTAGGCAGTTTATTATTCGGGGGGTCGATGACGACGATTCTCCGGATGAGTTAATCAAGAATGTCCGTCCTCCTGATTGGAATATTTTATGGCAACCACCCTTCGATGCTTCTAAATTAAAGAAACCCCTCCGTAATCAAAATAAAGATAACACCTATACTACAAAATATATAAACTCTGATTCTTACATAATTCGTTTCAGAATAACTACTGTACCCCCATCGGTTATATATATGGGGAAAAGACTCCACCTGGTTCCTTTTATCGAAAAGGTTAGAAGGTGCCAAAAATGTCAAAAGTTCGGTCATGTGGCTAGGATATGCCGAGCTTCGGATAGGAACGCAGTCTGCCAGCGCTATGGTAAGCTTGTCTCTTCTCACAGTTGCAATAACAACATTAATGAGGCATGCACGGCTGAAAAGCCATCTTGTATTAACTGCGTGAGACACAGATTGCCGGACTCTGCCGCAGAGCATGAAGCTTCTTCCAACTCCTGTCCTATATTCCAAAAGCAAAGAAAACTCAAAATATTATGGCATACCACAATGTTTCATACTCAGAAGCCTCCTCAATGCTTGAAAACACTAATTACCAATAACAATCTTCAGAATCACACACCTCCCTATATCCCCCATATAGGGTCCCTCTTCCCACCTTGGGAGAATATATTCCCTATGCCCTCCCAAATGCTCCCAAAGTCATACGCAGAGGCTGTTGTCAGGAATAGGAACTTGAACTTTTCTAATCCTACCCCAACGGTAAAGGAAAAAGGTTTCGCTATAAGCGAACCTCAACATACCACTAACAATCAATTTAAGACTATGCCCCCCCCCAAAAAAAAATTGAGGTTAGATCTATACAGAAAGATTACAATCCCCCTCAAGTCAAATCTAATATAGCTCCTGTTGCTAGTTCTTCTAATACATTCTCTGACTTTTCTATTATTGCTAACCCCAATAATGATATACATGGTAAACGTAACCCACTCCCATCTCATTCGGAAATTTTAAACAATTGGATTCAAACATGTCAAAGTAAATTCTCTTCAATCAAACTCATTCACACCGATATTTTATCGCAGATGGGAAACCTCCTCCTATTCCCGCTGCAGGAAACATCTTCATAATACTACCAAAAAAGAAAAAAATATATAATTGTTCCATGACTAACATCTTACAATGGAATTGTCGATCTTTGAAAAGGAGAATTCCTGAGCTTACATTTTTGCTTGACGAGCATAAGATTGATATTGTAACACTCTGTGAAACAAGGTTAGATGAACAATTTCGCCCCAATATTAATAATTACGATATATACTTTTGTGATCGTAATCGGCATGGAGGTGGGGTTGCGATACTCATTTCTAATAAACTTAGATTTACACAAATTACAGACGATAATACTAATTCGTCCTGTGACCATAATAATATAGAATATATTTTGGGTAAAGTTTGGCTCGGTCCGAATAAATTCATACATATATGTTCTCTTTACAATCCCCCTCGTGGCGGTAATCACCCTCACACAGAACCGCAAGCCTGGCTCACTCTTCTTCAATACTGCGCTAACTTCAATCCCGTAGTCATCTGTGGCGATGTTAACGGGAAGAGTGCACTTTGGTCACCGAATATAATTGGCCCTGACCCTGAGGGACAAAAATTGGAGGGAGCAATCTCTCAACTTAGTCTATCGTGTCTCAATGACGGGAATTATATCTGGTCTTCGCTAGACATGTCAACCACTTCCACCCTCGATATAACTCTTGTCTCTTTACCTACGGCTGCAAAGTGCTCCTGGGACGTCCTTGGAGAGAATTATGGAAGCGATCATTTTCCCATCATAATAAATATAGCTATCGCTAATAACTGTAATAGCCCATCTTTTGGTCATCCCTCTTTTACGCTGGAATAGATTGGCAAGCATTCCAACTGGAATGCTCCAAATTTGTGGACCGGGAGCACGGGTTTAGTAATGATTTGAACGAAAATTACAATAACTTAATCGAAGCTATTCATAGCTCACTAACTGTGGCTGAAGCTAGAAAACTGCCTTCTAATGGCGTCAGAAGAAAATCTTCTACTGTTTGGTGGGATGACGAGTGTAGGGACATTATCTTAAAAAAGAATCAAATTTTCCATAAATTTAAACAATCCCCCTCATCTTAAAGTCTTTCGGAATATATAGAATGTAGAAAACACTCAAAAAAATTCTTTGCTAGAAAAAAGAAGCTAGCTTTCCGCGAATTTTGCTCCTCACTTAATATGAATACTCCTATAACCACAGTGTGGAAATATATTAGAGCTTTTTCTAACAGAAATCCAAAT
This sequence comes from Formica selysi, assembly GCA_009859135.1. Classification (NCBI taxonomy): domain Eukaryota; kingdom Metazoa; phylum Arthropoda; class Insecta; order Hymenoptera; family Formicidae; genus Formica; species Formica selysi. The sequence goes on from CM020805.1 coordinate 4,119,563, forward strand.
AACCCTCCTCACTCGTTTATTTCTGTAGAGTCATTTAACGAAGCTTTCAACAAGTTATATCCTCCGATTCTTACCTGCCCCGATCTCCAAAACTTTATTTCAACAATCCATAACATTGGTACTGATGTAAACAAAGAATTTCTTCTCACACCATTTTCTAAATATGAATATAATGAAGCAATCTCTACTTTAAAAGTTAGATCCTCTTCTGGTCGTGATCTGATCTCCAATAAGATAATAAAAAAGTTTCCGACAGAATTACATATTTATATACTAAAATTGTTTAATTTAATGTTTAATAAAAGCATTTTCCCTCAGCAATGGTCAGAATACTTTGTTGTCTTTATTCCTAAGCCAGGCCGTAGAGATTCTCTCAGACCGATCTCTCTTGCTAACAACCTTTTAAAATTATTTGAAAAACTTATCTATAAGAGAATTGGTGGGCGGAGAACAGTTCGGTACTACCTAACACTCAATTTGGTTTTAGAAAGGGGCTATCCTGTGTGGATAGTATTGCCACTCTAACTACTAATATCCATATTTCTAACAAATCCCAAAAATATACGGGTGTAGCATTCTTAGATATAATGGGAGCTTTTGATAGGATCAGACCGGAGATTCTTATCTCTTTTGAATAAATATGGTCTTCCTCCTAAAATTCTTAAATTTATTAATTCGCTTGTTGCTCGCAGAAACCTTATTGGCTTTGCTGGCATTAACTTGCAAAATCGTACCACAACTATCGGCCTTCCCCAAAGCTCCATATTAAGTCCTTTATTATTTAATCTGTATATAGCCCTTTCACACACAGTGTTACCAGACGAAGTAAAAATACTTTATTATACTGATGATATAGCAATTTATTGCTCCGACCAACAATTGGATGTTATTAATAATCAACTTAATACAGCGCTTGATAATTTATATCAATATTTCAATTGCCTGGGACTTGAGATTTCTCCTTCAAAATTTAATTATATGATATTTACCACTCTTAAATCTCGTAATCTCTATATTTTGCTAAATAGATATAAATTCACTTTAAAAGTTGGCAATGAGAATATTCCGTTTTCCATAGCTACTAGATTCCTGGGAATGGTTTTGGACTCAGAGCTCAACTGGAAAGCTCATATCAATTACCTAAAAAACCGCATAATACCTAGAATTAATATTCTAAAAGCTATATCAGGTATCCGATGGGGCGCTCATCCCTTTAACTTAATTACCATCTAAGGGATATATAAGACCATTGTTGAATTGGGGTTGCCAAGCATTTGCTCCATTGAATGAATTACCTTATTTAAAGGCTTGTCGCTTACAATACGCGGCTCTCCGTGCGGTCACAGGATTTATGATAACTACCTCTACCAACGTCCTGTTGGACATTAACGGCGAATACCCTCTTGAATCGCGCTGGTTCAATCTTATTTTGAAATTCCTTTCAAAAATTATGTCTAGACAATCGCATCCCCTAAATTTAATGATATCGGAGGTCTCAACTCGACCTGAAAACGAGAAAATAACGTATGTCACTTGATAGATGTTTATCTTGCACATTTCAACCTTTTCGAACAAATCATACACTTCCAGCTCCCTGGTTACCTTGAATTTCCGTATGAAAACAGGCACTTCGATCTTATAATTAACACTGACTTGGGCTTCCAAATTGCGGATGCCAGTATGACGGATGTTAACGACTCCTTTAACCGTCTCATTGCACCTTATGGGTTTGACGTAACGTACTATACCGATGGCTCCCGCGCAGAGTCCGGCAATGTGACTGGTTACGCTGTGTTCTCTCCGGAGCTCGGCTCTGAATACAAGGAAAGAATCAATAACTACAATACTATCTCTGAGGCTGAAGCTTTGGCAATTCAATATGCAATCAATTCCATACTTAATAATAAAACAAAAAAGTCGGCTATCTTTTCTGACTCTCTGAATGTGTTATCCAGTCTCTCGAACCCGGTAACAACGAGTAAATCGCGGGATCTTCCAAATCAGGAGCTCCCTTTTTAAATGCTCCAAACAATCTTTGGAAATCCACATTATCTGGATACCTAGTCATAGAGGAATATACGGTAATGAAAGGGCTGATATTTTGGCTAAGGAATCTCTGCATCTCCCTGATCCTCTTCTCCTGAGTAAGTGCCACTATACCAACCTTTACTCTAGATTTAAATCCCTCTCTAAGAGTAGAGCCACTCGTGTTATTCAAACGGAGAGTCTTCTTAAAGGAACCAGATACTTTACGCACAAACACGATATTCTTTCACCTCCTTGGTACATTAATAGAAAGATCAAGGAGAGCCTTTCCAGACCTATTATCACACTAATGTCAAGACTGTGATCTGATCATACTGCAACTATGGGCCATCTTTGGAGAAAGAATATCACTGCCTCTTCAGAATGCCCATGTGGGCATTCTTTTCAAGACTTGAATCACATCTTTTTTGGTTGCCGTAACACATCTGACAGCTCTAATTTACTCGTCTCCGGATTAAAAAAAATCAATCCCAACATTACACTTGATGTACAGACACTGGCCTTCACTAGCGACATTAGAATATATCGTCTTTTGCACAACTTCGTCAAGAGTAACAATCTATCTATATGACCAATTGATTTACAGCAGTATCTAGTTAATGGTGTATGGACGAATCTGCTGGGAGGTCTTTTAGCCACTACGAATAAGAAGAAGAAGAAGAATCAGCGATACTAATACTTCATCTTTAAGACTTTAATCAATTATATAGATGAATATATAATAAGTATCTTCGCGTAAACGCGAAGAATATAATTAAAATAAATAAAATAAGGAATATCCGCATCACTCTTTATGGAATCGTAAAATGCGCGCAATAATAATTTGTTAAAAACATTTTTCTTACACTCTTTGCTAATAATTATCAACTTTTAATATTATCCAAATTTTAATTATAAAATAAAGAACAATAATTTGATAATTTCATGATAACTAATTAAAAACAAATTATTATAAAACGTTTCCATAAAGGGAGCATTACTATACTATGTACTATCACTACACTATGAATTAATATGCTTGGTAGTAGCTTTAGCCATGCGATTGCGAATAATATATAGATTTAAGAAACTTACATTTATGGAATCATGGATTACATAGTACATACATATATAACAATTTAACAATTTATCTGGAATAACTCTTTTCAGTCATGAAATACTAAAACTTGAATTACCAAATTAACTAACAGACATAAAACAAATTTAACAAATGATTCCATAAAACTAATAGTATTAATATAGCTTTCTCATATTATCTTATAGTTTTTTTCATATTATAGTATAGTTTTTCGTATTATACTATAGTTTTTCCATATTATACTATAGTTTTTCGTATTATACTATAGCTTTTTCCATATTACCCAGACAGCACAAAACATCCTCAGGATCGTTCTTAATATGTCCAGGATGGTTCATCAGGACTGATGGGGCAGGATTGTTTGTGCAGTAAAAATAAAGGTTGTGCTTAATAGAAATGTGTATTTTTTTAGTTGACTCTTACATCTTATTCGATAATCGATCTCACTACAAACATGGCGACTTTATACGTCATGTATAAATAGCGCGGAAGTATTTGAATCTTAGAACAAAAAATAGATTTGAGTTTACATTCTCAACACCCCACATAAACGAAAATATATATATGATCAAGATGCTCTCATTTTTCTAAACCCATTTGTTTCTTACTATCTTCTAACTTTGGCCCAAATTGGCCTTTGGTTAGCGCATCTGCCGTCATTTCATTGGATGGAATATATTTTACATTTATATTTTTCTCAATATACTGTCTTATGAAATGATGCCTAATATCTATGTGTTTGGTTCTCGGACGATATCCAGCGTTTTTGGCGAGATCCGCAGCTCCTTTGTTGCCGCAGAATATCGTTATTCCTGATTTTATTGCATCGGGATCTAGTTCCGCTGCTAATGATCGCAGCCACAGTCTCTCTTGGCTTGTTGAAGATAAGGCCATGTATTCGGCCTCCGTGGTCGATAAGGCTACTGTCTGTTGTCTCTTGCTCTGCCACAATATGGGTCCAGTTTGAAATAGAAACACGCTTCCCGTGATCGAACGTCTATTATTTGTTTCATCTGCCCAATCTGAGTCGCTGTATCCTTCGATCTCTGCATTCCCATTCTTTCTGAAAACTATTTTTGTTGAGGCAGTTCCCTTCAAATACCTGAAAATTCGCTTTACTGCTTGCCAGTGAATTCTCCTTGGTTCTTGGTTGAATCTGCTCATCAACCCCACAGCGTACGCAATATCTGGCCTGGTTCCTTGGCTCGCGTACAGTAGGCTGCCCACAGCCTCGCGATATGGAACATTTTTCATCTCTTTAGCTTCTGTTTGATCCATTGGTTTATCGTCTTTGGTTAATCTTTGGGTTATTCTTTGGTTTGGGTCGTATGGCGTCGACACATGTTTGCAGTCCGTCATCTTGTATCTCTCCAGCATACCCTTGACGTAAATTTCCTGATCGAGCCGTAACTCTCCTTTCTGTGCATCTCTCGTAACTCTAATGCCCAGAAAGTGCCTTGCTTCACTCAAATCTTTCATCTGGAACCTGTTGGACAGTTTTTCTTTTATATTTTTCATTGTTGCATCGTTGTTTGCAAGAATGAACATGTCGTCAATGTAGATTCCTAAGACGAGTGTAGAATCTTTTGTCTTTCGGTAATATATGCACGGGTCGGCTTTGGATTGTTTCAGTCCCATTTCCTTGAGTAATCCATTTATTTTTTTGTTCCAAGCTCTGCCGCTTTGTTTTAGCCCGTATATCGCCTTTCTCAGGCGCCATACTTTTCTGCCCTGGTTTGGTTCGTTGAATTTCTTCGGGGGTCTTACATATATCTCCTCTTCGATTTCTCCATGTAGGTAGGCTGTGGTCACGTCCATTTTCAAATCATACTTGGTAGCTAGTGCACATAGAAATTTTAAGGAACTATATCTGACAACAGGGGAGTAGGTATCCTGATAGTCTATACCAGTGTTGGGATTTACTTGCACATTTCGACCCGATTCCGTGGCTCACGCCTATTGCCCCCCACTCACTGCTCGTGCGTTAGCAACGAGTCGCCAGATACGCGTAAGTAAGGAGCGCGACAGTTCGTCTCAGGAGCGTTCATATGTAAGAATGCCCAAATATAATAATAAGACAATACTTACTTACTTACGCTACAATAGCGCGCCGCATAGCGGTAAGCAAATAAACTATAATTTTAATACTAGTTACAAAAGGACTTTCTGAAAGATTTCAGAAATATTGCAAATGCAATATTTTAAAAAACATGATATAGGTACATTACTGAAATACTTCGGATGCAAAATTACAATTGAAATATTAATGAAATATTTTTGTACCATTTCCAAACATTACAGTATTTCAGCAAAATTACATGCCGAGTGATAAACTAAATTCTCAGAACGATCTGCACACGGCATACGGAACGATCCGTAACGTTTTTTCTTCTCAATGCTATATAAGCTGCAGATTTTTACCCTAGTGACCAGTAGAGTAGAGACAGAGTCAGTAGTCAGTTAGTCCAGTCCAATCACTCACACACACACACACACACACACACGCGCGCGCGCACGCGCACGCGCACAGGCACACGCACACAGGCACACGCACACACTCTCACTCACTCGCAGTAGAGACCCTCTAATAAGAGTCGCGAATAACGTCTTGTAAGTTAGGTCGATGACGCCATGTTTTGTCAAATACATGTTTCTGCTTACGTTCATATTACAGACACTACCATAATGATCGTACACAATCATATTGTATCTATTATATGTATATCAGTTTGACAAAACATGGCGGCACCAATCAAAATCAGGGACGTTATTTCGCGACTCTTATTAGAGGGTCTCTAACTCGCAGTGCGGCAACGCCTCTTGTCAGATCATCTTAGTCTAGTTCACTGTCAGTCTCGCGTTAGATTCATAAGCTCAATTTGTGCAAAGTCCGGAATAAAAGACTTTGAGCATATACCTGCGTACATCAATCCAGCCTATCTCATCCACGACCGAGGTCTTTGCAAATGAGAAGGAAAGGCTTAAAACAAATACAAAGGACATTGAGTTAAAAAAGAATTACTTGTTACGACACAGTAAGTGTCCTAACCTGCAGTTACTAACACCCCTTATATTCTCAAATTTTATTTCAGAATCAACAATTGACTGACAACCCAAACCATTACCTCAATTCCCATTTTATCATTCTGATAATAAAAGAAACCCCTGTCAAGCATTAACATGTTGCTGACAGTTTCCTAGTCAGTCAACTTTAATAATCCCCAATAATAATTTATCTTCCTGCAATCACTTGAACCCATACAGCACACAAGCTTGCAGCAACATTGCAGCAATGTCACAATATTGTACATTGTAGTGCAATGTTGCAGAAATATTGTATAGATATGAATTCGCAATATAGTTCAAACAACATTATAGCAATATTTCAAAAATATTGTGAAAGTAATGTGTCCCATTATATGTATATAATATATATATGTATGTGTGTGTGTGTATATATATTGTTTAGAGTAAGTATGCAGAAATGTTTATTAAAGCAAGGATTATTTTTATATAATTTTCAACTTTACGCACAAGATTGAATTAAAGCATAAGTGCAGCGATTCATCGAACGATGAGGCGCGAGGCTGTGACGTAATCACGCATGCGCTAGGTCTTGTGAATTAGAAAGTTCTCGTTCTTCGTTCGATAGTGATGTGCTCGACGTATGAATAAAGATTTTACTTTAAGAAGATAATAGAAAAGATTATCTTAGAGAAGGAAACATATAGAGAAGGTATGTAAATATAATTATTGTTTTTTTAATAAAATTTAATTATGTTGTACAGTTATAACTAATATGAACTTTACTTAACCTCTAACTTTCGATTTACTTTCATGCCGACACATTTTCTGATTATTTTTATATAATCATCACATGTACACTGTTATAGCCCGAAAAGGCTATACACGAATTACTAGATATATATTATTTTAGAGATATATTACTTTATACGGTAAGGCATTGCTCAACGTGTAACGCGAATACAGATCACGTTACGAACGTTGACCGAGCGAAGCGCTGACAACGCGAACCACGCGCGAAGTCCGAGCGACCGTGCAACCACTTCATTGCGAAAACGCGGAAATCAGGGCAAGCGGAATAAGGACGTTGCGAAAATGCAACGTAGAAGTCCTACTTAAAAGCGAAATAAAAAAGAATAAGGAAATTGCGAAAATGCAAGCAAAGAAGTCCTACTTAGAACTCCTTAGCTTGCATCCGGATCTTACCGCCAAAATCGAGCGACACGACATATGGTCTTGTCGCTAAACGATCTCCTCCCGGGAAACCAAGGGGAGATAATAAAAAGACCCATCGCTAACGAGCGGCGGGCAGTCTTTATCATTAATTAACATTACGCGGGCAGTCAATACGCTAATTACGGGAAACTATTAAATTAAAGCCACGCAGTCGGCAGAAAGAAATACGAAATATCGAGGAGTGAATCTCGCGACCGAAACTCGACTCCAGACACGCGCACGCCAAGATATCCGTTATCGCGATACGCCACGCGAGTGACGTGCGGGAACTTTGTAATTAAGCCAAGTTACGAATAAAACAGATATATATATTTATTCCAAATACAAAAGTGTCATTTTTATTTATAATAAAATCAGTGATAATAGAAAAGAGCATTTGGAGCCAAGCGCGGTACATGATGCGCAAACTGTTTATTATTAGTGATAAATTAATACTAATATAAATTTTGAACGTTTCGACCCTTTATTTGGGTCATCTTCAGCGCAAAGTTAGACTAACAAACATAAATTTAACATCGCATGGTTATAAAATTCGTCATACAAAGTCATACATTGAATTAAAATTAAAAATTAAAAAAAGAACCGGAGGTCTCTCACATCTTCATGAACGTTGATAATTCTTTCATGTCGTTGTGAAGGTAACTAACTTAGCGGTTGGTTAGTTACCGCTTGGTTACTTACCGCTAAGTTAGTTACCTTCACAACGACATGAAAGAATTATCAACGTTCATGAAGATGTGAGAGACCTCCGATTCTTTTTTTAATTTTTAATTTTAATTCAATGTATGACTTTGTATGACGAATTTTATAACCATGCGACGTTAAATTTATATTTGTTAGTCTAACTTTGCGCTGAAGATGACCCAAATAAAGGGTCGAAACGTTCGAAATTTATATTAGTATTAATTTATCACTAATAATAAACAGTTTGCGTACCATGTACCGCGCTTGGCTCTAAATGCTCTTTTCTATTATATTTGATTTTAATCCAGAGAGCCTCTATCATTATTTTTTTTTTTTTTAAATCAGTGAGTTACTCGGGCGGAGCCCGAATTCCCAAATTCCTTCCGGCAAACCGGTGGCATAACAACACTCACCGGCAATGCTTTATCATTTGAGATAATATAGAATAGAAATTTCCATTAGAATGCATTAATTGTAGCAGTTACATAATATAGAAATAATAATGTCTTATGAGTATTACATTTTACTTTTCATTCTAATTAATACATATGTATACTGCAAAAAAGTGAGAATTTAGATTTTGTGCAACTTACGAATAACCAAATGTGTTAATATTTTATTAATATTTTCAGTAGCAGCTGGTCGTAGCTAGTGGATAGCTAGTGATATACTATGTATACGTGGAATACATATTTGGATACGTGCTTACGTTGGATACCTCTTACGTACCGTAAGTTATCTACAAACTATCTGATATATTACTCATCATAATATATGAAGAAACTAAACAGTTTGCACATTTTTATTTGATGCATTTTACGTTATTTAATTCAATAGGACAATTTCTCATCAAAAGATAAATGCTCTTATTGCATATCGAATGATGCTCTGAAACATATCGAAAGAAAATTATACAAACTGTTTTGCTTCTTACAATTATATGTAATTAGTATATGTTCAGTATATGTAATTATATGAAAAACTTAGTTTATAAAATTAAAACTTATTATATTATATATATTGAAAACGATGAGCTTGTAAATTGTTGTGCCTCTCTGTGGAGGCACGGAGTTTGTTCTGGGATCGTTGGCCACTAGGAGCTAGGGAGCTCAGGATCGAGCAGGGTCGTCTCGCCGTGTCAACAATTATGTAGTCGTTGTAGAAATAAAGTCCGACCGATGGTCGTTTCATTCTCCTCTTTTTATTTTTTTATAATTATATATGTTACAATGGCTATTATAATTATTGTTATGATTCCGCTTGTAGCCATTGGATAAACAAATTGTTTTTGAGCAAAGAAGTTCTGTTCGTTGTCTTGTCGATTATTATTTAATTCTTCTAGTTTATTTTTTAATTTTATTAGTTCTATTCGGTGTAGCGTTACGTTTTCTAGTGTGTCGTTATCATGCGTCTTGTATATCTGTAGAAACGTGATATTTATTTCTGGTAAATAGGTTTCTATATTTGTTTCGTATACTATTTTTATTGACTGTATCGTCATATCTGTTGTCGTTAATTTACATTTTCCTTTTAATATAATTTTTCCTGTATTTTTAATTATTCTTTTGTTTTCGTGTCGATTATCGCATTGTATTGTTATCTATTGGTCGGTCGCGGTCGCATATAACCATGTGTGCGGCTGTTGTAGTTTTGTCCAGATCGCATTTTTCGAGCTTATCAGTTGTGTGTTACAATTGTGTTGTCGTGATAGTGTATACATTTGTATTTCGCACGGTGCGTTTTGATTCATGCGATATATCGGTATCGTATTTTCACACGTATATTGGGAATTTATTTCTATACAATTTTTAAAATCGCTTTCCGTTATTCTAAGATAAGTTAATTTTTCCTTATCTATTGCAATTATTTTATTATTTATTTCGGTTACGGTAAATATGTTATTATTCATCGGTACGGGAAATGTAATTACATTTATAATATCGTAACTCGGTTGTGTAATTAATGGAAATCGCAATATGGTATAAACATTTCTTTTATCGTAAAACGTGCTTATTTTGGTATATTCTTCTATCGCTAGCCAATCTTCCGCGTGAACTTTGAACGGGAAATACATTCCTGGTTGTAATTGTTGCGTAGCTTTTAAATGTGTAATAATCGTTTCTATCGGCATTAATTTCGGATGCATTGCTCCTTTGCGTATATATGTCAAATATTCGATTGTATTTTCCGCGTCGCGTATTAACTCTGTTATAACCGCGGTGATTATTATAAAATGTTCATTTATTTCGGCGCGTTCAGTATATACCGTTACCCGTTTTTGTAAAAGTTTCTCATTTCGATCTATTATATTTTCAATGTGCGCTATAGTATTATTTACTACTTTTATTTGAGTTCGAACCACGTGTTGTAGCGTTTGTTGTTTATTTTCTAATAAATTTAATTGTTCGTTAATATGCTTTTCATCGTTCGCGTCCATTGTTCCGAACAATGTTTTCGCTATCGAGCCTATTCCGTCTATCAGTCCTCTGCGTCTGTTAGTCGGTGGTTTATATATTGTCTGAATTTGTGTCATTACGTTTTTGAGATATTTTGCTTCTCGTTTCGCTATAATATCAAGATTATTGCAAGCGTCTCGATGGTAGTGATTCTGTAGTCTCATTGTATCGCACATCGTTTCTGTTTGTTGCAAATACTTCAATATTTGTTCATATCTGTCGTTTAATATTGTTAGATCTAATTTGATTACTAATTTCCATGTTCCCTTGACGTAGTATAGCTGTCCAATTTTTTCAAAGTATAGGCCCGGATTATGTTGAAATTCTTGAATCTCATATTGTGAGTCCGTTTCATATAACTCCGTGAGACCCGCGGTCCGTCGGCTGTTCCAGCTGACGAGTATCCTGTAATATTATATATTTTAGTTTTATTTCTCGCGATGATATCCCGCGAGTGTCATTGTTATCGGTTAGTATCTTTTTTCTGAGATGATTTTTCTGCATGCTTTTCGACGGGTCATTTCGTTTAGTATTCAGTCTCCTATTGATGTTCGTTTGGTGACATACTCGGTAGTAGTCATGGACTCTTATAATTTCTGTTTTTGGTGTTTGGAATCTATGTCCAATCCGTCTGATTTAGTATGCAAGGCGTGCAATGATTTTACTTTGTGCGGCTCTGCTTTGCCGCGCGATCCGTTCGAGCGGGCTTGTGAAGCCGTATATCGAAGTACGGAGCCCTTTTTGATCCAGATTTCTGTGGATTGTGTGAGTGGTCGTCGTACTGTGAGTGAAGTGGTGCCACATCCTTGGCACAGCTTGCCGTTATTTTGGACGGCGATGGATATCTGCCGTCTTGCGGATGCGGGTACTTTCCGCAACTTGAGGACCTCTCGGGCGTTGGACCCCGCTCGACTTCCCTTGGGCCCTGGTCTTAATCGCCAGGCTCGGTTCGAGCGAATGGTGGAATTCGCCGGGGGTCGTCCTTCTGGAGGTCGAAGTCGGACGAGCTTGGCGACTCTTCGTCGTGCTCTCGATCGTATGCGTTATCCTGGTCGTTCCCGCAACGAGTAGGGTAAGTGTCCCTATTAATTTTCAATAAACTGCTTCAGCTTATTTGTGTGCATGCGGATTGCTTTTCTCCCCTTTTTTATCGTGTAATTTACGTCTGAATTCTTTTCAATTATCGTATACGGTCCGATCCATAAAGATTCGAGTTTTTTAGATCGTCCGCGTCGGAGTGTCCCGTCGTACACTAATACTTTGTCATCGACTTTAAATTTTATTCCCCTAGTATTTTTATTGTATTGTTGTTTAGCTTTAATTTTTTCTTCTTTAATATGCTCTTTCGCGAGCTGATTTGTTGCCCGTAGTCTTTCTTTTAATCTTTGCGCGTAATCGTCGTAATTATATGTCGGCTTAGGCGGTCTCGTCAGTGCCGTAGGTAGATCGGCTTGGTGCCCGTAGACTAATTCAAAGGGTGTATATCCCGTAGCTGTGTGTGGCGTCGTGTTATACGTGAACATTGCGAAGGGTATCCATTCGTCCCAGTCTGTCTGGTCTTCGTTTATATAATGTCTTAAATATTCGGCTAATGTTTGATGCGATCGTTCTAACGCGTCATTACTTTCCGGATGATAGGCAGTTGTTTGTATTTTATTTATTTTTAATAATTTGCATGTATTTTTAAATATTTCGCTTAAGAAATTTGTGCCTTGATCCGTTAAAATTTTTTCCGGAATTCCATGTTCGAGAACAATTTTTGTAACGAATTCTTTACTGACCGTGTTCGTTTCTTGATTTGGAATCGCTTTATTGAATTTCGTTAAATTGTCTTGAAATGTTAATAGATATTTATTTCCATTGGTCGTTATTGTTAACGGTCCTACGATATCTAACGCGCATTTTTCGAAAGGTGTTGTCGGTGTATCCGTGATTATTAACAGTACTTTATTTTTTCGCGATAATTTATTTTTTTGGCAAAATTCGCATTCGACGTCTTTTGTATTTCGTGCCGATTATAATTTAGGCGGATTCTTTTTATTGTTCGCTCAATTCCTTGATGTCCTCCTGTGGGTGCATCGTGATATTTGTATAATATCTGTTTCTTCTCTTCCTCCGTATATTTTTTCTCTTCGTCGGAGTTCGTTTCTTCTTCTATTGCGAGGACTTCTCGCTCTTCTTCTGTTTCATGTGTGTCTCTTTTTACATTGCGGCTCAGTGCATCGGCGTTCGCATTCGCTCGTCCGGCTTTATGAATGATTTCATAATCATACTCTTCGAGCTTTAATCTCCATCGGATCAATCTCGATCCGGGATCGTTTACATTAAATAACCAGATTAATGATTTATGATCGGTTACGATTTTGAATTTCGTACCGTATACGTATGGCCTAAAATGTTTTACAGCCCATACAATTGCTAATAATTCTTTCTCTGTTGTATTATAATTTCTGCTCCGCCCGCGATAAAACTCTGCTGGTGTAAGCAATTGGCCGGTCCTTGACTACTTTTCCTTGTGACAATACTGCTCCGATTGCATAGTCGGAGGCATCGGTGGTCACTATTAATTCTTGAGTAAAGTCTGGATATTTTAGCACTGGCGTCGTCATTAATTTTTCTTTTAATATTTCAAAAGCATTTTGCTGTTCCATTGTCCACTCGAATTTTTCTGTTTTCTTCGTTAATTTAGTCAGTGGCTTGGCTATTCTTGAGAAGTCTTCTATGAATTTTCTGTAATATCCGGCTAGTCCTATGAAAGATTGTATATCCTTCACTTTCTTTGGCGTCGGAAATTCTTTTATTGCCGTTAATTTTGATGAATCCGGAGATATTCCATCCTCCGAAATAATGTGACCTAAATAAATCATTTCCTTGCGTAAAAATTCGCATTTATCCGGCTGCAATTTTATATTATTTTCTCGAAGCCTCTGTAGTACTTCCTTGAGTCGTTTGTTGTGGTCTTCTAGGCTTGATCCATATATAACGATGTCATCCAGATAAACTAAACATTTTAGTCCTTGCATTCCTGTCAAAACGGAGTTCATCAATCGCTGGAATGTTGCTGGCGCATTCTTTAGTCCAAACGGCATTCTATTGAACTCGTAATGTCCGTAGGGCGTTGAAAATGCTGTTTTATTTTTATCTTGTTCGGTCATCGGTATCTGGTGATATCCTGATGCCAAATCTAAGGTAGTAAAATATTTGGCGTTTCCTAACTGGTCCAATATATCGGTGATGTTGCGCAGTGGAAATGAGTCGCCTATCGTTAGGTCATTTAGCTTCCGGAAGTCGACTACTATTCGGAGCTTTGGTTTTCCAGATGCATCGGCTTTTTTCGGTACCACTAATAGGGGTGCGTTCCGTTGACTCGCGTTTGTTCGGATTATGCCGTTTTTTTAACATTTCTTATACTTGTTTATTTACTTCCGTCTTATGCCTTTCCGGAAGGCGATACGGTCTCGTGTTTACCGGTGAGGTATCGGCGCGCGTGTTTATCTCGTGCTCTACCGTCGCGGGGCACGTCAGTGGTTCTCCGTCCAACTGAAATGTATCGTAATATTCTTCGCATATCCGTAAGAGTGCCTGTTTTTCTTCTGAATTTAAATGCTGTGTTCGTAATAGTTGTCAAATTTGCGAGTGTCGTGAGGAAGTAAGTTTAGAATTTTTTCTCGTTTGTATAGTGTGTATTTCGTCGTATTCTACATCTTCGAGAACAACATGCAGTGTCTGTATTTCGACTTCTGTATCGGTCGTATTCATTACACTAACGGGGCATGCGTGATCTTTTGATTCTACTAAGCAATTTCCGATATAGATTCCTGGAGCTGTTTCTTCTGCTCGTACTATTCCTATCTGGTTTTGATTGGTTGCTGCTTTTACAATGGTTTCACTGCGCGGTTTTAGAATTATTTTATTAAATGAATGGAATTTGAGCACGGCGTCTCCTATTTTTAGTTGATTTTGTTTGTAGTCGCAGGATACTGAGTGTTGTCGGAGGAAATTAATCCCTAGAATCCCGTCGTATTCGATCGGAATGTCATCTTTTACTACGTAAAATGCTATTTTATGTCCATTTACTTTAATTGTAGCGTACATTTTTGCTATTGTATGTACTTTATGTCCGGTTATGCCGGTGAGCGCGATCTTATCCTCGTATATGGTGTCGTCTTTTAATTGTTTTAATTTTATTAACGAGATGGTCGATCCTGAATCGTATAACATCCGTATTTTTTCATCCTTTGCTTGTCGCATGGGTAATGTTACTAACAATAAATCTGTTTTCTTCTGTGTGCGCGGCATATCTTTAATATACGTAACGCGATATTCGGACGCAGGTCGCGGTTGTTTTCTTTTAGATTCGATTTTATCGTCTTCGCTGTTGTTACCGTCGGACTCGGAATCTCGCGTTTGTTGTCGCAGATTCTTTCGGTCGCGTGTATTTTCTTCGCGTTTTTTCTAGTTATCATCTTTTATTTTATTTGTATCAGTTTTCGGTTTACCGTTCAAACTCCAGCATTCGTTGCGAATGTGTCCGGTTTTTTGACAATGTTTGCAGTATTTATTTATTGCATTTACTCGCGTGGATTTTTCCGGTTTAGGAAGCGCGTATCGACTACTTTGACAATCGCGCCCATAATGTCCATTTTTTCCACATTTAAAGCATTGCGGAGTCGAATTTCGAATCTGTCGCGAATTGTTCGATTCGTATTTATTTTTATTCGGGAAGTTGCTTATTCTTGCCGTTGGTCCGATAAGTTTTTCTTCAACGCTTGCGCCCGTTATCGCTTCTTGGAGCGTCGTATATCGTTGCGCGCGTACGAGTACCTTTAATTCGTCGCGTAATCCGATTTGAAAATTTATCAACGCCTGCTTTTTAATCGTGTGTTGGATCGTGCGTTTTGATAGTAAGAAGTCCTCTTCTCCTTCAATCATAGCATCGTACAATTTCATTGCTAGTAATTCAACGCGTTGTCCGAAAGCGTACGCGGTTTCATTTGATTTTTGTCTTAATGAATTGAACTCGTTTGTAAGTGCGTAGTACTTTGTTTAGATTGGTAACAAGTTTCAAGTTGCTGTTTTAATTCGTCGAACGTTTGTATATCTCGCGTCTCAAAATCCTGCATCGCTTTCCCTTTTAATTTTGTAAATAAGATTGCTTGAATTAACGATTCTTCGTCTGCGGGATTTATGTTCTGAACAGCGTATTTACACGCATTTAAAAATTCTTGCAGTTTATGTCGCGAGGTTCCGTCGAACTCGGGGATCATTATTCTTGCTTCCTTTAACGGCAGATAATTCGGGGCGACGCTTCGTCGATTTCTGATATCGCGTCTCGTTCGCCCGTATGTTGTTTCAAACGCATCGTTATCGTTTTCCCTGCGAGTATCTGTATGACGGGGTAATTGTGCGTCCGCGCTTTCTAGTCGCGTTACTCGTATGTTTAACGAATTAATATCCGCGCGTATTTCATTTAAAATGTGGATGATCTGTGTATAATCTCCTCTTTCTTCGCGGTTTTTTTCGGGTGGCTGCGTGCGGTCGGCCTTCGCTATATTTTGGTCCATCTGGCGGATGGATCGTCGCATGTTTTCTATTTCTTCGTCTACCGCGCCTCGCGGCAGATTTGCGGGAGTACCTTCGTGCGGATTTCGCGATTCGGCCATATTATTTTCTTGTTGGCGGTAAATTTCTTCCGGGTCGAACAGATCGCTCTCGTAGAAGGTTAGTGAAAATTCGCGTCGTAAAGATACTCTACTTGGAGTTCTGCTAATATACGGTCGCGTAAGTCTAGTCTCGCGTTGAGTGTGGTCAGTGAGATCAGTCGTATCACACGGAAATAGGCTTTTGTCGAAACTATTGAACGGAAATTCGCATTCCTTGACGACGTTCTCCGGTAACTCGGGCTCGCTTTCGCTCGAGTATTGAGTGTCTAAATTTCTTCGCGCGTTATCAAAATTTTTTCGCGGTGTTAGACTTAAGCTAATCGCTCGTCGCGCTGGTTCGCTTAATAACCACGATCGGTTCGCTGTCGGTTTCGGTACATTAGAATCTTCCGACATTCACGCAATTACAAATATATTACGGACTTACAGTAATAAGACAGCTCGCATGTTCGCTCACTGGGTCAGTAGGTTGCTGATGCTGCAATCTCTCGCTCGGCGGCTGATAACACTGGCGGTCTGATGCTCGTCGTACGGCGGTCGTTGCCCGGCGGCGATGCATCGTCCTTAGAGATGTTGTAGGTCGGCGTTGGTCCTTCGACACTGGCGTTCCTACTCGAGTTTCAGCTGCTTGGCCGTGATTCTCGTACTGCTTGTGTCGTTATATGTTGCTTCTGCTTGTGTCCGTCGGCTTTAACTTATTTGCTGACGTGCCTATTATTTACTCTTTTGGTTTTTTACAGGTCTTTATTCGGCGAGTTGGCTGGCGATCCTTTGGCACATCCCACCGCTGCCACCAATTTTGTTGTGCCTCTCTGTGGAGGCACAGAGTTTGTTCTGGGATCGTTGGCCACTAGGAGCTAGGGAGCTCAGGATCGAGCAGGGTCGTCTCGCCGTGTCAACAATTATGTAGTCGTTGTAGAAGTAAAGTCATTTATTCTTATACATCTGCTTTAAATCTTCTTGTCTTTCTCGCACTTCAACTCGGCTTATCGCGGTATAGAGTTGCTTCGCGTGCCTGATATCGCGGCTGCCGTCGCGAGATCAGCTGGGACGTTCGTTATTATTAAAACGATTATAATTGTTTCGTGTGATTTTGTGATTAGGACTGCCTGGCGCTCGTTCGAGGTGGGTAGTTTTATCACCTCCTGTTCGATTAGTTTTCGGAGGGGATAGCTTAGCGACAGGACCAGGTGGTCGTGTGATTTCGGGTAGAAAAAACCCGGATGCAAGCTACGTATATTCTTTGCTTGCATTTCCGGCGCGTCGTTCTTCAAGTCTCGCGATCGCGTGGCCTCCGCGTGTGGCTCGCTTTGTCAGCGATTGCGCTCGTAACTTTATACGTCTTTCTCGACTTCGAGTTATAGTCGAAAGACGTTAAATAATATTTAATAATTAATAATTATACTAATTTGGTTATAGCCGTTTTGGGCTATAACAAAATGTATATTTATTTAAAGTTTTTGATTTGCTTCTTACTACTTAATTATTGAATATTTATTTCAATGTTTGCAGCGTAGTGTAAAACTTATTATATAATTATTGCTGTATTGTAAGAAATATGAATAACGCGCGAAAAAGAAAACTTGTTTCTCGACGTCATAGTAGGCGAATTATTGCGAATAATATTGATACAGATATTGCAGGGTGTCATGAACATATTTCGAATCAGCATATTGTAAATATTTCTTCTGAGGATTCTTTTAATTTAAATTTATATGATGATACTACTGAAGAAGTTGATACTTATAATTCACATGGTACTAAGAAAGCATTTATTGAACCTACATTCTTAGGAGATCATCAGTTTCAATATAATAATAATGTACAAACAAGCAGTTCTAACTATCACAACTATATTATAAATGAAGTAAACGAGACTGATAACATTAATGATGAGAACGAATTAAAAAATGTTATAGCTACCCCTAACAGTACATGATATCATTCGAATATTCTATACTGATACTGTGAATATACGTACTATATATAATATACTGAGAACATCCCTATAACATTTTTTGTAGTATATTATTTCTCGTATATTTCCAGAATATACTTATAATATATCTTACAGTATATTATTTCTCGTATATTCTCAGAATATACTTATAATATATCTTACAGTATATTATTTCTCGTATATTTTCTCGTATATTCTCAGAATATACTTGTAATATCCCTTATAGTATATTTATTTCTCGTATATTCTCGTATATTCTCAGAATGTACTTTTGAGTTACGCAGAATTTAATATATAATGACACATCAAAAAGTCTGATGGCGCTGGCATCACGATTATATTTTCGGTAGCACGTGGCATTGGACGACAAAGACCTGATCGGCCATATATAGTCGCATTCCTCTTTTCAGTGTGCTCTATATTATTTGGTTTGTTCTCTTTGTTTTATAAAAACTTGGCTAATAAAACCGTAATAATTGTGTAAAACGTGATACATGTAAAACGTGATAATTGTATGAGACGTGATAGCGGTGTAAATAACCGTGTAAAACGTAATAATTGTTTTCCGGCCGGCATCTTCTAGATTCTAGAATCTAGAACGGAAAATTTTCCAGACCAGATATTTCATATTTGCTTCCTTCACGCTGGACATACTACATTATTTTGAGGTAATTCTTTTTCTTTTTTACCTTATAGTTTGTCATTTATATATATTAGATACCCAGTCAGCCACGTCTGCTCTAACAGATTTCGCCAAATAGATATATATTTCTTCTTATTTATTGCAAAATAAAGTAATGAAAATATGTTTCTTTTCCAGGTGTGATACGAAAATCACGTAATAATAATGTAACGGATGAGCAGATTGCCGCGCCTATAAAAATATGGTTAGCCCATGTTAAAGAGCGCATGGAGCGTCCCCGAAATAATATACAAAAAGAATGAATTTTATGGATTTTATTTATTTCTCTTGGCTCCCGGAGTAACGAGCCCAAAATTTCCCGAGTGTGCAAGGCAGCAACAACAATTAACATCGCCGTCCATTTATTATTATTGCAATAATAATATTAGATAATATAATAAGATATATTATATATATATATATATATATATATATCCCGTCGCCCAGTATATTATTGGTCGCCCAGTATATTATTGGTATATCTATAGAGCTTAGCTCAGTATGTTATTAGTATATTGCATTGATTAGGATTAGGTTAGGTGATGTCATATTAATTTTTACTCTATTTACATTTGAAAAATATATATATTTATATAAATTTCACATTTTTTAATATTTTATTTTAATCTATATATATATATATATATATATATATATATATATATAGATTAAAATAAAATATTAAAAAATGTAAAATTTATATAAATATATATATTTTTCAAATGTAAATAGAGTAAAAATTAATATGACATCACCTAACCTAATCCTAATCAATGCAATATACTAATAACATACTGAGCTAAGCTCTATAGATATACCAATAATATACTGGGCGACGTTCTACAGATATACCAATAACATACTGAGTAACATTCTATAGATATACCCAGCAAGCAAAATGATGCAAACTTTGCGCAAAGTTTGCAGCAAACCCGAGCATGCCTTTACAGCAAAATTGTGACAAGGTGTGTCCGCAAAAAGCTTAGCTTTTGCTGGCAAAGCTTGTCGCAATAGTGTGATGCACATTTTGCGCAAATAATAGAGCAAATCTTGCCGTGCACGGCATGACAGCAAATTTGTGGCAAGAACAGGACAAACCTTGCTGTGCACGGGATGACAGCAAATTTATGGCAAGAATAGGGCTAACCTTGCCGTGCACGACATGACAGCAAATTTGTGACAAGAATAGGGCAAACCTTGCTATGCACGGTATGATAGCAAATTTGTGGCAAGAATAGGACAAACCTTGCCATGCACGGTATGATAGCAAATTTGTGGTAATTTTATATACAGGGTGATTCAGGACTTTTATGACAAACTCTGAGAAACGATAAATCTCGGAGAGAGGACTTTTTTGTGAAACAATCCGTTCTTTGACGCGTCGTTTATTAGAAGCTATATATATATATATATATATATATATATATATATATATATATATATATATACAGGGTGAGTCATTTTAATCAACGCACGCAAATATCTCGTAAAGTAAGCAAGATGGAAAAAAATGTTCTATACAAAAGTTGTATGGTTCAGAGGGGGACACATGATGAAAATATGGACTTGACCTTGAGTGACCTTTTCAAGGCCAAGTCAATGTGATCGATGTTTTCTTAAATGGAACCCTCCATTTTTTATTGCATATTCTTGTAGCTTATCTCGAGAGCTTTTCAAAACACTATAATAAAGTATTTTTTCATTAAGTACTTTTTGAGTTATTTTATATTTTAATCTGACATATTTTGATATATAAAATAAAATATCTCGTAAAATATTTAGTTTTCGATAATCTTACCGTAATACTTTTATGTACAGAATAATAAGACAAATCAATTAGTGTAAAGAAAAAAACAAATAATTGTTTAAAAAAATACATTGTAAATAATTACATACTTTTTCTTAAAAACAATTATTTTTTTTATGCTAATTGATTTGTCTCATTATTCTGAACATAAAAGTATTACGGTAAGATTATCGAAAACTAAATATTTTACGAGATATTTTATTTTTTATATCAAAATATGTCAGATTAAAATATAAAATAACTCAAAAAGTACTTAATGAAAAAATACTTTATTATAGTGTTTTGAAAAGCTCTCGAGATAAGCTACAAGAATATGCAATAAAAAATGAGGAGTTCCATTTAAGAAAACATCGACCACATTGACCTCACCTTGAAAAGGTCACTCAAGGTGAAGTCCATATTTTCATCATGTGTCCCCCTCTGAACCATACAACTTTTGTATAGAACATTTTTTTCCATCTTGTTTACTTTACGAGATATTTGCGTGCGTTGATTAAAATGACTCACTCTGTATATATATATGCGACCACGCAGACAAAGTCTTAGATGACATTTATTATAATTATGAATTATATATATGAGAAAAATTTATTGTTTCAAGTACACTTGCGATAGTTTACAGAAAGTGTTCAAAGTGTCTACCCTAAACTTCTGATTGCATTCTGCACTATAGTTGGTATCTTGCTGTCATCTACGTAGCTCATTTATTTGAAAGGTACAGAGGCAATTGACGCCAAAAAATGCAAGCAGATTTAGAGTAGATTCTTTGAATACCATCTGTAAGCTGTCTGCAAGTGTACTTGAAACAATAAATAAATAATTCATCTTAATTGTAATCAATGTCACCTAATTAAGACTCTTGTCTGCGCAATCGCATAGCATCTAAATGACGGATGAGAGAACATTGGTTGCTTCACAAAAAATGGTTTTTTGTGTGAGATTTATCGTTTCCCAGAGTTTGTCGCAGAAGTCTTGAATCACCCTAAAAATTAATTGTACACAAATTAATAAAATTTTAGTTTATTTATATATTAATTAAAACAAACACAAACATTAAAATAAAATATTTCTTTAATATAAACACAAATATATAGGTGATTCCATATCAAATTGAATAAAAATAACCTCATATTTCTTAAATTGATTGAAACTTTTTTCACGTGCATATGTAAAAAAGGTTTCGATCAATTTAAAAAATACGAGATCAAAATGGTTGATTTTTGTCCGATTTGATGTGGAATCATCCATATACAAAAAGAGCATTTTTAAATCATGGCTCTGAGAAGTGCCAATATAAAAAAGATGGTTTCCCGTTAGTGGCACTTAAAAGTACCGATATAATATGCGAATCGAGGCGAATTTCATCGTTCGATAATTTCAAATGTGGCACTTTTCAGTGCCGCTTTGGCCAATGAAAAGTGCCGATTGGCGCTGAAAATCGCCCATTGATTTTTCTCTTCCTTCTTCCCCTTTTGTCCTCATTTGTTTGTCATCTTCTTTTTCCGCTTCCTGTATGCCTACAACAATCGACAAATTGTTTTTCTGCTAGTTTTCAATATTGCGGAATGTAAAAGATTACAGAATGAACAATATGGCTAAAAATTAGTGGACAATTCTCCGTCTGTTTCAAAATTTTTAACTCTTTTTACTAATGATGTTCAGTCTTCATTTCACCATTTTTTTAAATTTCTAGTCTAATTCCATTACTCTCTCTCTTTCTCTCTTTTCTCTCTCTCTTTCTCTCCCCCCCTCCCCTCTCTCTCATATGCAACTATTTATTCCATATGACAACAGCTGCATACATGCCGCAGAGCATTTTACTTATTAAAAAGAGAAATAAACATTATACATTATTTGTTATTGTTTTCTTTTTCATTTATCATTATTAAATATATTATATTCAAGAGATGCGAAACAGAAAAACATCGTAACAAATAAAAAAAATGTTAAAAAATGTGCAATCAATTTTAATTTTAAATAGAACAATAATATTTTTATATAAGTAAGTCAAAAAGTATGTAAAGACATAAATATTACCATAAAAATAAGTACGGTCGATGAAAAATACCGAAAGAAAAAAGCTAAAATATTACAATCAAACGCTAAGCTTTGAAAAAGGAGACGAAAATATTTTTATATTATTACTTTGTGACTTGCATTACTTTCATTTTATTATACACCAAATATATCATCCTTTTATAATTAAAAAAGTTTTTTTTCTCGTTTAGAATTAATGTATTACCACAATATTTCTTTTTTTTATTACTACGTTTTCTATCTTGATATCTTTCGAATGTGACATATTTAATAATGACAAGTAAGACAATAAAAAATAATATATAATTGATGTACATTAATCTCTCTTTGGCTCTCATTGTTGTGTGAAATATATAGTCGCATATAAGAGAAAGACAAAAAGAGAGAGAGAGAGAGAAAGAGAAAGAGAAAGAGAGAGAGAGAGAGAGAGAGAGAGAGAGAGAGAGAGAGAGAGAGAAAGAGAGAAAGAAAAAGAGAGAGAGAGAAATGGAATTAGATTAGAAATATAAGAAAGCGATGGAATTAAGGAGCATCGTTAAAAAAAAAAGATAAAAAAAGACGAGGAGAATTGTCTACGGGGCCAAATTTTGATCATATAAAAAGAATACATATTTTGTTTTATACAACTGACCTAATTTTCTTCTGATTGGACCATTTCATCGTGTTCGTCGCTCCATAGGTCATGTGCTCTTTTTTTTTGGATGGCCTCCTTCTGGACGATTCGAAATGTTGCGACCCTTATTTCGATGTCTTTGTTTGGCCGTCCGCACAGCATCCCGCATATATGTTTGAAATGCAGCCCGCATTGGTTTCGCAAAATTTTTATTTTCGCAGATGGCATCTGCAAAACATTATAATTAAAATAGTGATATCATTTATATATAAATTTAATATTATATATAATAGTATCATACCGTAAATAGCTTTTACTAAGCGAGTATTATATAATGGCCGTTGGTTTTCCTCACGGCCAAACCAAGTGTAGGAGATCATCAGGGAATCTTGAAAAACTTCCTTCACACATAAACCAATGCTTTCCTTGGCATTGAAACCGCCAATAAATATCAAATAATTCACCTGTAAAAAATATTGCATTTATATTTTTATTTACATATATTTGCATCAAGTTTATTAAAATTATACATATGATGAAATTATGTTTTGCATACCAATTTCATATATTCTTCGTCATTGACAGTTTCAAATTCCTCCACATTTGTCACTGACGATATTGGTAAAATTGCTGGCTTCTCGGGCACATGCCTTCGGCTATTGCTTTGCTGCATTAATATTTTGTCTATTTTTTGATGGATTTTTCTGTAAAGAGCATATAATATGTATAAATAATATATATAATAATATGTTAAGATATAAAATGAGTGATATTTAAACCGGAAGTACAGATGCTTAGGCGCATAATCATAAGCATAAGGAAATTGGTCCATTTTCTTATGCATATGCTTATGGATCAATCAATTTCCTTATACTTATGATTGTGTTTGTGCATAAGGCTGTGCTCTCGTCCTTAGTATATTTATGTATGTAATACGTTTAAAACTTACTGCATTTCCAAAGCTAGATGATCTATTCTTCCATGTATTGCTCTGTAAACATTTATTAACATGTATATGAATATAACATACATATATTTCGATTATAAAAATTTCTTTGTTTAATGTATACTCACTGAATTTCTGGTCTCATATCATAAAATTCTCCTGTTCCTGGAGCTCGTGATGATGATGGTGCAGGGCTTGGCAGGCGACGAATTTCAATCGGCCAGGTGTTTGAAGTCTGTAACTGAGTGTTATATGGTGTATTTAATCTGTTACCAATATGTTGTGTGTGTGTTTGTGTATGAGTAACAGACGCATGTGGTTCGTGTGTGAATGTTTGCGTTGTATGATGAAAGTTTTGTGCGTGGGATAATGATTGTGATTTATCATGCATGAAAGGTGCTTCTGTTGTGCGATTAGTAGTTAATGGTTGTGTGTAAGCTAATGAATGTGTTGTATCATTGGGACAGAATGCTTGTGTTGTATGATTGACAGTTGGTTGTGTATAAGTCAATAAATGTGTTGTGTCACTAGTGTGTGGTGTATTATTGGCATGTTTGGTGTGATCAATTAAAGGTGTGTAAATAAGTGAATGATTAGAGTGAGCATGCATATCAATATCGGGAGAATTATTTTCTAATACTCCCCGTAACTCAGCAATATCGTCTTCTAATTGGCTGCTCTGTAGCTCCACGAATGTTCTTCTCCCTGAATCCGCCTCGTCCGAAGATGTCGTCTGATATCGTCGCGGTTTGATGACAGTCCGTTTGGGGCGTTTCTCCTTCTCCATATCCTTTTTTTCTGTAAATATATATATATGATATTAAATATAAAGTAAAATAAAAAAGTATAGATTCAAATGTTAGTTAAAAAAAGAAACCAGTAAGTAGTCGTTGTATAGAGCAGTAAAGAAAATCATTATATGCAAAACAGTTCCTAAAAAAGTAACAAAATTGGATCGTATTGATTATTTTATGAAATGAAATTATAAAAAATAGCAAATGAAACAGAGAAAAAGCAAATTTTTAAATATTTCGTGTACTTACATATATATTTTTATGTTTTAAAAATGATTCCTGTTTTGTCAAACGCAGAAATGTAGAGAGCATCTAAAATGTTTAAAAAATTTAATTATCATTTCCTTTCTAATTAGGCTGAATAAAAGAAATATATGAAACAATTATACCAACCTGTATTTTATTAATCATCCTGTGCGTGTGGATTCTATTTTCCTTCCTGCATATTATATCTAAGAGAACAGCTAAATGCAGTATTATTATTTTATAGATCATCTGTATGTATAATTGCAGCAACTACATACTCGCTAACTTCTGGCTCATCTTCATCACTACTACTATAATCTATTGATGAACTACCCCAATAAGGCATTTTATAACATTTGATGCGTACTTGATTTACTTGGATACAAAAAATCTCACTACTTAATGCGCAACATTTATATATTTGAATTTCTGAAGACGAAATACCTACATCGTAGAATGAATCTACCTTTTGAAATTTCTTTACAACCAAATAATATATGGCTTTGTCCATGAAGATATTGACAATGAGGCAAATCGATCCATCGTGTAAAATACAGCAATTATTTCGTATATCCAAACAGAACAAAACTCCATTGAATACCAATTTACGATACTGACAGCTGTTGGGATTAACATTAGGCGGAAGAGGACCTCTATTATACGCTGCACATACTTGCGTAGAAGAATCAATGAGTTTGGAAAAATGAATTTGGGTACGATATAAATTTGTTTCACGAGCTTCCATCTCTGCCATCCTATTGGAAAACTGTTGAAGAGGAAAGTTAGGTTTTCTACAGTATTTTCTGAAAATTGACATATTATTTTCATATGGGAAAGCAGAAAATGAATCAAGGGGGCCTAGCCGCCGCACATCATTTGTGAGATGAAGAAGACCGTGCACATTATATGAAATGAATGTTGAACCATAAAGATTCTCACATCGAGCAACAAATTTTTGTAGAACAAGTTCAGCAAAGTTTAAATATGCTTTTGACAGTGAAGTGGATACCAATATTCTTATGGCAGTATGCAAAAACAAAAAATGAGTATATACTTGTTGATTCAGAACACCATACGTTACTACTGGACCTGTATATAGCAGAAATTGACGAAATTCTGTTGCCTTGTATTTAGTAAATGCATGAATTGCTCTAGGACGTCTTGCAGATTCTGATGGACAATATGTTTTAAGATTCTCTAATCTTTGAGATATTATAGCAATGGATCTTGCTGATAACTTTGAAAAACGTGTATATTTACCACATATCCATGCGGATAAAAGTTTCTTCATAACTCCCAAGCATACCAGATGCATATATTCGAAAGAAACTTGTGAAACCATATCTATTCCACTAAAAAAAAACCTCACAAAGGTAAAAAAAATACGCCAAGTATATATCTAAAAAATAATTTATAAAATATTTTTCCTAAATAATAAGAAATAAAAACTAAATATGAAATCAATAGTTAACTAGCCAAGTACTTAGAAGCAATTCAGTTTGTGAGAATTTGTAATTTGAAATAGTATTTGTCATAAAATATAATTTGTATTTATAGAAATGTTATACACAAATTCTCTGCATAAAATTAAAACGCATAATATTTTTATTAAGAGAAACCTGAGTTTCAAAATAAGTTCAATAGAAATAAGAAAATATAAACAAATTTTAATTAAAAAAACTTGGCGCTGCTAAACTAAACATGCTAAAATTAGTGTATTTTTTAATACATTCACATTGCAGTTATTGTGATATAACTAAATTAAATATAATTCTAAATTAAATTTAGATCTAAATTAAATTTATTGTTTGTTGGTTTTAATATATACTTTGAAAGTTAGCAGCGCCAAGTTTTTTTAATTAAAATTTTTTTATATTTTCTTATTTCTATTGAACTTATTTTGAAACTCAGGTTTCTCTTAATAAAAATATTATGCGTTTTAATTTTATGCAGAGAATTTGTGTATAACATTTCTATAAATACAAATTTGATTTTATGACAAATACTATTTCAAATTACAAATTCTCACAAACTGAATTGCTTCTAAGTACTTGGTTAGTTAACTATTGATTTCATATTTAGTTTTTATTTCTTATTATTTAGGAAAAATATTTTATAAATTATTTTTTAGATATATACTTGGCGTATTTTTTTTTACCTTTGTGAGGTTTTTTTTTAGTGGAATTTCACTGCTTTTTGTAATTATTCTTACTTTATATTAGTATATTAGTATAACAATAAATCACACGAAATTAATATCTGCTTTGATAAATAGCAATTGCTTATGAATCGTTAATTTTTAATTGTTATAGAGATCGAGTTTCAAATATCTTCTAATAATTTTTGTGATCGTATATAACAAGATATATATATAACAATAAATCACACGAAGTTAATATCTGCTTCGACAAATAGCAATCGCTTGTGAATCGTTAATTATTAATTATTATAGAGATCGAGTTTCAGATATCTTTTAATAATTTTTGCGATCGTGTATAACGACACATGGAGCTGTTGCCTACTCGCTGTCACTATATGAATGACAACAAAGTGAGACATTCCATACACAATATAATAGCGCTATATATGCCGCATACCGATACGCGTCTTTGTTTACTTATTTGGCGGTATGATCATGTGGTGTAATGGGGTGTACATATACACATATTCGCTTTCTCTCTCTCTGCCGCTTTCTCTGCCGCTCTCCTTCTCCCGCTCTCCCCTCTCCCGCTACCCCTCTCCCGCTCCCCCTCTCCCTCTTTCCCTCCCTCCCTCCCGCTCCCCCTCTCTCTCCCTCTCTCCCCCTCCCCTTCCTCCCCCTCTCCCCTCTCACTCCCTCACCCTCTCTCCCCTCTCTCCTCTACCGCTCTCTCTCTCTCTCCCTCTCTCTCTCTCTCTCTCCCGCTCTCTCTCTCTCTCTCCCTCTCTTCCTCTCTCCCTCTCTCCCCCTCTCCCCCTCTCCCTCCCCCTCTCCCCCTCCCTCTCTTCCCCTATCTCCCCCTCCCCCTTCCCCCTCTCTCTCCCTCTCCCTCCCCCCCTCGCTCTCTCTCTCTCCCCCGCTTTCTCCCTCTCTCTCCCGCTCTCTCTTTCTCTCTTTCCCGCTCTCCCTCTCTCTCCCGCTCTCTCTCTCTCTCCCCCGCTTTCTCTCTCTCTCTCTCTCTCTCTCCCGCTCTCTCTCTCTCTCTCTCTCTCTCTCTCTCTCTCCCGCCCCCTCTCTCTCTCTCTCTCCCGCTCTCCCGCTCTCTCTTTCTCACTCTCTCTTCCTCGCTCTCTCTCTCTCTCTCTCTCTCCCGCTCTCCCGCTCTCTCTCCCCCCTCTCTCTCTCTCTCTTATTTATTAGAAATTTTTAAAATTATAATTTTATAAAAGGGTAATACACGAAAGAATTATCGTACATGAGCGATATGAACGCGCCTTGAGGGACAAAATCGCTTTGCGTGTGTGCGTGCGAGCATACGTACGTGAGAGTCTGAAACTTATTATTATGATGATAATGATGGAAAACGAAAAATGTCACATTTCTGGTATACGATTATCATTCCTCAGGATTGACTGCACCAATCTTATTCAAACTGGTCGCAATCGAAAGCTTGCATCCACATTATATCAGAAAAGTGCCGTTAGATTTTTGATTAACGTCTTGGTTCCTGAGGAATTTTAATCGGAAGTTTATTAGACGTAAAACTCCGGATAAGCTACTTGGTAGCGTCGCGGCCCCTGTACATAGGCAAACCGTTGACAAGCTGGAACGAATTCTTATATATACTTGGCGTCGCGACGCTACCGCGTCGCTTGATAGATAGCATTGACAATGAACTTTTGCCATCTTTATGATGATCCTCATCTATACACTTGATATATTCTTCATATGTTCGGAGAGGATGATTAATACCAACAAACGTAAACCTGCCTTCACATCGTATACCTGAAACTTTACATTTTGAACATGGTTTTCCAGATGTATGGCCTCTATGATTAAGAACAAAAGCTCGAGCTGGTGCATCAGCTATAAAGCATCTTAAACGTATTGCTATCTTATTGCCATCAAAAACTATACCACCGTTGGTTATTATAGTACTAACATCTGCAACAAATTTTTCAAAAAATAAATTAGCGTTATGTGGTTTCTCAATACCACTATATATTCCAATTACTATTGGCCTTGTGTATTTTATATTTGCAACTCTACATTGGATTGGCCAGATGTGGATATTTCCTGACTTGTCTAAACTACATCCATCTGTATTAAAATCTATTACTAATTCATGTGGTATAGATACCGACGGAAGACGTAATAGTGTTTTAACAAATCCTGCCTCAAGAGAGAAATAAATATTTTCTCCTGGATCTATTTTGAATATGACAGCAGGTGTTCGTGGAGTTTTTAAAAGAGTTATAACATCTTTTGGTAATGAAGAAAAGCATGTGTGTGTTCGAAGAACAGATAAAATATTATTACTTTGCACATGTGTCAAATTATTATTAGCAAAACACGTAGCCAAACGATCTTGAAATGTTTCTTCTAAGAAAGATGAGGAAGTGGAATCTTCACTATCATCATAACTACTAACAGACAATATATCATTATCGATATTACCGATATCTGTAATATCAGAAATATCATTTGCAATATTGCCTGTAAAAGGAACTTCGTCTGTCCGAAAAGAATCAGCAACATGAATATGAGAAGCAGCACTATCCGGTTGTTCGGGCGTAACAGAATTTTGTGAAATATTTATACGCAAAGTGCCTTTAATTTCAGAAATAATCCGCCTTCGTTGCCTTGCAGACAACCGATGAAAATATTTACGCGAAACAGTATATTTAAGCGGTTTCATACTCGCCTTGAAAGTCTTTCAAAAATCTTCTGCAAATATATCCTCTGCGATATCCTTGTGGCAGTCACAACAATCAGGAGTAAACAGAATAACTTGGAAGCAAATCTTCTGGAAATATAACCTCTGCGATAACTTTATTGCGGTACTCACAATGGTTGAATTCAGAAGAACTCGGAAGTAATGCTGGAGGTTATAGGACAGACTCGCATGTGCGCAGAAGCATCAACTTGCGAACGCTCAATCGTATATGTACATATAAAAGGCATCGTTAGACGCTTAAATATAAACTTATTCAGTGTACTAAACAATTTTTGAAATAATAATATAAGAAAATAAAAGTTATAAATTATATCGAATGACCATACATGTTTTATTTATGTAACATAAATTTAAAAAAATTGAAGTAAAAATATATTAATAAGTAAATTTTATTTTTATATTAATATATATTATATTAATATTATATATTAATTAAGGTAAATACTAATAAAAATAATAAATAATAAATAATAATAAGTAAAATATGAAGGAATATAATAAGTAATTAAAGTAATAAAATATATATATGTGTAAATGTATATTATCAATATATATTGATTTTTTCTTATATGTTTAATATACATATAAAAAAAGATGATATGTCATATAACATATTTTATGTAATTTTGATTATATTCTGAAGTATATATATATATATATATATATATATAGTCCATCATATAAATTAATCGTCAGTATACATAACACGTTAAGCATTGAGACAAAACGTCATAAAAACTTATCTTTTTTGTTCTTTAATATCGGTTATGTAAATTGGAACGTGAAAAACGAAAAATATATAATTAAATTTGTCATCACGCCGTGTACAGCAAGGTTTGCCTTGTTTTTGCCACAAATTTGCTGTTATGCTGTACACAGCAAGATTCTCACTATTCTTGCCATAAATTTGCTATCATGCCGTGCATGGCAAGGTTTGCTCTGTTATTTGCGTGAATTTTGCGTCTCGTTGTGCCAGAGTATACTTTGCTCTATTCTTTCCGTAAATGTGTTATCATATCGTGTACAATAAAGTTTGCTTTGTTCTTGTCGTAAATTTGCTATTATAGCGTGTATAACAAGATTTGCTACTAATTGACGTAAAGTTTGTGTTACACCGTGAATTAGCATCATACGTGTTCTTCTATGCGTAAAATTTACGGGCAAGCCTTTTCCTATTATTTACAGCATTGTGAGACGAAAACTTTTGCCGTCAATTTGCTTCAAACTTTTTGACAAACCAAAACAAGACAAATGTTTGCTACAAAATTGTTGTTAAAATTAAAGCACACCTTGTCGCAAAGCTTTGGCAAAACGTGATTTTAACATTCTTGGCTATCTGGGTACTAAAGATATACTAAAAATATACTGAAAGATATTCACAGAATATTCTACGAACTATAATAAGTGGGACATAGGAACTTTCTCAGTATGTACTCAGTATATCGTAGTACGTATATCGACTGTTTTGAGAATATACGCAATATACTTTTGCGATATCCTCCGAACATTCTCAGAACCTACATATGCTGTTAGGGCAGTATCTCATAATATTACTCAAAACGCATGCAATGACCTGTTACGTATTTTTCGTCGATATACATCGTATAATATACCTACAGATATACGAACATTATTTAATTCGATTTAAAAAGATCTGGCAAAAATACGAGAATATATAGTGTTCGAAAATTTTGAATACAACTGAATGTACAAATAGAACTCATCAACTTGAGCAAAAGTTTTCCTACTATTTTTATCTCGAAATATAATGTGGTTGTTAGGAAAATGGTAGGGGATCGTTTGTTCAAGTTGGTATTCATACCATGGCTGTATATGGAATTTTCAGACATCTTGTTATACTTCCTTTGACTAATATTTAAAATATATATTGGATAATACTTTTATATATTACAGAAGCTGTTCATATGTCGCATAAAGACATAACAGATAGCGACATTGCTGAATACGCGTCAATGTGGCTTGCCCAAGCAAGTGTGAGAATTACGAGAGAAAGAACGGAAGAAAATTTAGAAAAACATACATGAAGATAAAACGTAAAATAATTTGATATTTATTTTCATATTCTTCATGTTCCAATAATTATTTACATCCTTTTTATTATTAACTTATATTAGTTTAATATATTTGTTTTTTCTTTTTTTTCTAAAAAATGCGCATAATATATACATACAGGGTGCGGCATTTATAGTGACGCGGGCATATTTTTCGGAAACGAAGTGAGATATCAAAAAATGTTTCAGACAAAAGTTGCATGGTTTCGAGGGGGCCACATGATAAAAATATGGATTTGACCTTAAGTGGTCTTTTCAAGGTGAGGTCAATGTGGTCGATGTTTTCTTAAATGGAACTCCTCATTTTTTATTGCATATTCTTGTAGCTTATCTCGAGAGCTTTTCAAAACACTATAATAAAGTATTTTTTCATTAAGTACTTTTTGAGTTATTTTATATTTTAATCTGACATATTTCGATATAAAAATTAAAATATCTCGTAAAATATTTAGTTTTCGATAATCTTACCGTAATACTTTTATGTTCAGAATAATGGGACAAATCAATTAGTATAAAAAGAATTGTTTTTAAGAAAAAGTATGTAATTATTTACAATGTATTTTTTTAAACAATTATTTGTTTTTTTCTTTACACTAATTGATTTGTCTCATTATTCTGAACATAAAAGTATTACGGTAAGATTATCGAAAACTAAATATTTTACGAGATATTTTAATTTTTATATCAAAATATGTCAGATTAAAATATAAAATAACTCAAAAAGTACTTAATGAAAAAATACTTTATTATAGTGTTTTGAAAAGCTTTCGAGATAAGCTACAAGAATATGCAATAAAAAAATGGGGGGTTCCATTTAAGAAAATATCGATCACATTGACTTGGCCTTGAAAAGGTCACTCAAGGTCAAGTCCATATTTTCATCATGTGTCCCCCTCTGAACCCTACAACTTTTGTATAAAACATTTTTTCCCATCTTGCTTATGTTGCGTCCAGACTCGAAAAAGGATGAGTCGATGGAAGGGCGCAACAACTATCTTAATTATCCCGAAATCAGACGCCTTGCGGCGTAAGAATCGGGTCGAACGAACTCTTAGGTCTGAAAACCAGGTAAACGACCGTTCGGGTCGCTATTACGCTGTTTATTCAGACGTTCGCTCGGTGGTCCCTTTTCGGTCAGGGAATTTAATCCCTTTTACGCGGGATGGGACCTAGTACGATCTTCGTACTTGGAACGAGAGAGGGGTTAAGAATTGTTTAAGTAGT
Source organism: Formica selysi (assembly GCA_009859135.1). Taxonomy (NCBI): domain Eukaryota; kingdom Metazoa; phylum Arthropoda; class Insecta; order Hymenoptera; family Formicidae; genus Formica; species Formica selysi. The sequence goes on from CM020805.1 coordinate 4,153,008, forward strand.
TAAATAAAATATAATTTTATTCATTAGAAAAATAAAAAGTTCGAATACATGATATATATATTTGTAGCAAATGATAACATTTATCGTGTGAGTGTGAGTGTTTGTGTGTGGTTGAGCTTATCGCTCCGCGGGTGTTACAATGGTTCGGGGGACATCAGCCAAACTGAGTTGGGAAAGGCTCTATCGTTAAGATTAGAATTCTGGCTGGTAAATACAATATCTTCTATTATCTTTCAAAAAAAAAATAAAAACATAGTGTAAAAGTAGGTTAGTGAGGAAATGGGTTATTGAACGAAGGAGATATGGAGATCTTTAAATTGTGTTAATCTTGGTAGGACGATGCTGCTTCCAAGTCAGGAAGCTCATCGATAAATTCTTGGATTGCCTGGTCTATGTAATCCAATTCGGGAGATTGAGGAGAGAGAGGGAGAGAATTATCGAGGATCACTATTGAAAGTGAAGAGAATGATTGCGGGGAAGGGGGTAGGTTTGGAGAAGGCAAGGAAGAATATTCAGGGGAGTAGGAGGGGGAAAAATAGGGAGGAGAACTTGGAGTAATGAGGTCGCTAGAATGTGCAAAATCGTAATCGTGATTGTTAATTCTATTAATTATTCTAACAATTCTATTCGCTTTGATTAAATTATGGTTGATTTTAGCGATATATTGGTTAGCTATTCTAATTTTTGAGTCAGCTTGCGCCAACGTCCTCCGAGTCCTGCGATAAACTCGATGTATGTACTTGGCTCGCGAATGAAGTCGCTTGATCGAAATACGCAAGGTGATCTTTTTCACTATAGAAAATTATAAGTGATAATTTCTAGTTGGAATTCGCGTAAAGAAAAAAAGCGGTTGGTAGCGACTTACTCTTTTTAAGTAGAAGACGGACGGGCAGCTTAACTCGGAGATTGTCGTTCGTGGTCGAGAGAGATGCCGTTGAACAAGACACTGATCACAGTTCGCGATGTAAATGACTTTTAATAACTGCACTGAGAACGGACTAACTAATCGACTTGTAGATTGACTTGTTGAATGACTTACTGCCGGACTGATTCGTCAACCGGGTGACTCTGATGAAAACTGAGATGATGGAGTCTCGCGGGCTCCCTTTTTATAGTTCGTCGATTGGTCGAAGGTGAGCATTTTCCGATGGACCCGCACACGTGATTTTGAGGTGAATAGCAAAGGTCTATGATTTCTATCGATGATGATGCGGTTATTTTGTTCGATATTTCGTAAGGTGATTTCATCGTCTCTTCGCTGGATATATATGGAATATCTATTGATCGGCCTAATATCTTTTTGTTTTTCTCGCGGTTACTCATAGGTATATTTACTGATAAATGATGAAATGTTTAAAGTTTAAAACGTTATGTGGTGCAAGATGTTCTATTTACCGAAAGACTTATTTTTATTGCCAATTGACGATCCTTGCCGCAATTTCGCGGAAGGAAGGAATCGTGGAGTCGGCAGGACGTAACACCCCCGGCCTTAGACAAATGTTGGGGAGAAGCCCGACATTTGCAAAAATGAAATAGATTCCTTCCTTTCGCAGTTAACTAAAGTATCCTAATTGTATGTGGTTTCGTGCATGCTGATTTGTTTATTAAGAAGGAGGAAAGAGAAGACGACCACCAAAACCCCTTCCTTCTTTCCTTCGTCCTTCTTTTACATTTTTATTTAATTATTATATTTTATATATATATGATTTTAATACAAAACTATCTTTTCTTATCGTGCCCATTTTATGGCGTAAAAAAGGAAACTGTATGTGTGTTGCAATGTTTACCTGACCATTATTGATAAGGTTGGGTCTTCAGCTGGAGGTTTTATTGCCCTGTGAGAGAGATGGGATATTCTTTTCTTTCTTCTTCCCTCTTGTGTTGTTGGTGTCGTCTGAACAGCATATGTTCTGCTTGTCGGGAAGGTTTTTGATGTTTGGCTTGGATTTTCGTTCATTACGAGCAATTAGCCATTGACTAGGATTTCATGTTGGATTCCATAGTAGAATGTCCAAGCTTCATTTGCCCGGAGCTGAGTTAAAAGTAGATTTGCTGATAGATATGCAATGATGACTTGTCGATCGACAAATGCTGGAATAGTTTTTTTTTTGTCATGTTATACATGTATATATATATATTTCTCTCTTTAGCTTGCTGATATTAGTCGACACCTCCCTTTTGTAACCATTGGTCAGGTAACACTGTTCTAAAGTGTTAGAGAAGATAGTTCTGTTTTTGCTAGTTAGTTAATGTAAAAAATAGAATACGGTGATATTATAAAATGTGCATGATAGTAAGATCGTAAATAAAAAAAAATTTTTTTTTTTGAAATTATAATGAAGGAAATTATTGTTACCGTGAATATATATATATATATATATATTTTTTTTTTCTTTTTTTTCAGCTGAAAGCATTTTTTTATTATTATTATTATTATTATTACTACTATAGTATACGTATATGTGAAAATTACTATTATTATTAATACTATAGGATATATATATTTTTTAATTTTATATGTGTATTTTTGTGTAATTAGCCTATGTAAAAAAAAGGTGGTTAAATAAAAGGCTCCTTCTCATTTTACAAGTGGGGAAATACGTCTTCCGCGGCGTCATCGATGAGTCGCGCGTGCCCCAGCTGGATTAATGAGTCCCGCAGGTTGTGGGCCCCCTCGGTATTCTCGTTGTAGATCATCAGTTTTACCATGGCTTCTCTTTCACCCAGAGGATGGATAATCTGTATCCACCCCTCTTGGCAATCTCCGAGAATCTTGCACAGCAATCGCGTTTTTTCGGGCCATTCCGTAGCTCTTCTTACTACGGGGCCCGTGTGCGCCAAGCCGCATTTGATGCTCTGCCATGGCAATTCCCGGAATCTGTCCTCCAGAAAGTATACTTGGCCCATCGGTTTCCAGACTGCCATGCCCCAGTGCCAGAGATATTTTCACCATGGACGTCGCTGTATTTACTCTTATAATGAGACCGCGTTGCCAGATGTTTTTTATTTGAATGGCGCACGGTTCATCTTCCCTCAAGTCTTCGGGCCAACAGTGGAGGTAGTGACTTCGTCGGTCTATCCGGAAATTGAGCTCTTCGATGAGCTCTACTAGGTCTCTCTCTCCGTTTTTCAGTTGGACCCAGAAGAGTAATGGGGACTCTGCGCGAGTTATCCGTACTTCCAATCGTCCGCGGGTTAACTCATGGGTGTTGATGTTCTTGATTTCCATTTTCTAAAAATAGGTAAGACTAGTTTGATATAATTGGAAAGGTTTTAAGAGGGGCCCACTGGTTTAGGTTGATGGAGAGGAAGAGAGGAGAAGACGTTTAGTGATTGAATATTTTCGTCTCTCTTTTTCTTATTGTATATATATATATATATATATATATATTTTTTTTTTTATTCTTTTTATTATATTACTATTTACTATTATTATTATTAATGAACAAAAATAAAAATAGATTTTTCTTTCTCTCTCTTTTTATTCTCTTATCTCTAACGTATAGGTAGAGTTTTCTTTAGTAGAGGATATACCGCATTCATTTCCATGCCGCTATAGGTTTCTTGTTTAGTGAGTTTTATTGCTTTATTATCTTCCTGCGGTGCGCTTGGCGTTAGTGGTGGTGGTGGATTCGGTTGTGGTCTTTCGGGTCGCCTCCGTCTTCCCAGATGTAATAAAAGATTTGTAAGAGAATCCCAGATCGCTCCAAGTAGATATATTGACCATCCGTACACGGTGTGTAAGGCATATCCGTGCACAATTGTGTCTAATATTAACTTGGAAACTCTTGCAATTAGATATATGCCGAGTAGTCCAGCGCTGATATTGCCGAAAAATAGAAACTTATTCCAGAATTTTTTCCAAGCGGAAGCGGCTATCTTTTCCATTGATGCTTCATCCAATAAATTGGAAATGGAGCCCCCCTGTAGAGAGGTGGATCTTCCCATTACTCCTCTTGCTACGGTGTTGAGTACTGATGGTCGGTCGGCCGGAAACATTATATGATCTCTAAGATCTCTTAACTCTCCTTCAGAATATATGCCACTAGTGGCTAGTGACCCTGGGTTGATATACTTCCAAGGTTTGGTTAATGGTTTCATAATGGTTGGTGGTAAAGTATCTACCGGATTAGGTATAAATTTGTACCATGAATCTCCTAAGAGGTACATAGCGGGTGCAAATGGATTGCATGCAGTTTGTGTTCCGTGTTGTAATAATATATGAGTCTGAGGCGTTAAGAAATGTGTTCGATTTTCTCGGATTACTGGTAATTGATCGTAACATTCTTTTGTTCTTGCGAGTTTTACATCTATTGGTACGCATTTGACTATGTGAATTACTTCCCCTGCTAAAAGAGCCATATATCCAGATCCTTTCATTAGATGATATGCGAAAATATCAGGTGCTAGAGTAGCTATTGCTAATGCGTTATGTAAGATTCGTTTTTCTAAATTACATTGGTGTAGTAATAAATTTCTATAAAGTTCGTTTATTTGAGTGCGGACATGTTTCTCTACGTGTACGAATTTAGAATTCATATAGGTAAAGATATCGAGATTTGAGATTCCAGATTGCTTTTTAAAAACAGTGGTACCGCGTACGGTCTCGAAAATTAATAGTTTAGGATGCTTTGTTGTTATTAATGAATATCCACATGTATTGTATTTTCCTTTGCTAGTCAGTGCAAATACTGTGTCTTGTGTGGTTAAAGAGTAAACTGTTTGCGGATGATCTTTATCTTTATCGACTATTTTGTATGCGTACCCCTCGAATAATATTCCGAAATTATAAAGTTTGCAAGTATCGGTAGGTACTGGATCCCAATACGTATCTCCTCCTTCTACATCTGTACAGTGTGTGGAGCCAAATTTACATGCTACACCTGACCTGAGCTGCACTCGATTAGTGTTTATTTTTACGTCTGCTATATAATCTTGTAGTGTAATTCTTACGCTTGCGAGTACTATTACGTCTGTCCATGTTCCATAAGGATCGGAATATGCTCCTCCGATACAGCCTCCGTCGTTGTCCACACTGCCAGCGAGTGTTATTGGACGTGTTGTGGTTTGATTTGATTTTAAGCCAGTTATGTAAGTATTTGCCATTTGATAGGTACCATAATCGTGCATTCTTCTGCATATATCGCGAGGTATTTCTTCTATGTATGAATATTTCCCGTTATATACATCCATGGCGTGAGAGAACATTCCACATTTTTTAATTAATCGGTCAATTTCAACTTTACACTGTATTACTTTCACAGATTCGAATTCGTTAATTTGGAGCAATTGTAAATATACTTGTTCACGTTTAACATTTTGCGGTGGAATGTCACACTCTTCGATAGTTAATAAAGATAATGTCGTTAGATTTGCTGAAGAAGATCCGCAGTCATACCCTATTATTCCAAGAGTTTGATAAATTTTTATTAGCACTACCAGTATCGCAATTAGTCGCTTAATGTTGAGGTCCATCTGAAAGTTTATATAATTATTTCTTTGATAATTATTCCTTATCGGTAGGTTTGATATATGAAATTCGTAAGCGGTTAGGATGCACAACTCGGCTATTTTTCTTTATTCTAATTTTGACGTTATTTTTATTAAAAATTTCTAGAACTTCGTGAGGCCCAGTATATTGATCTCCGAATTTACCCGATTTTGGACCTTTTAATAAAAATACTTGATCTCCCGGTTTAAAAGTTTGTGGGTTGATTTTTCTATCGTAATAATTTTTTGATTTAATTTTGGCTTGAATAACGTTATCGCGTGCATTTCCCTGAATTGCGTGAAGTTGAGTGACAAGATTTATTAAATATTCATCGTAATTTGCTAATTTATCCCCAGGAGATAGAAGTTCGTTTGATGGAACACGTGCTATCTTTCCAAAAACCAGCTCATATGGAGTGTGCTTTGTTGCTTCATGTACGCTCGTATTATAATTAAACATGGCAAGGCTAATCCATCTATCCCATTGTTTTTGTTCATTCGCGTATTGTTTTAAATATTCGTCTAATGCGTGATGTGATCTTTCTAATGATCCGTTTGATTGAGGATGGAAGGCTGTTGTGCGAAATTTACGAATTTTAAATAATTTTGCAATTTTCATTATTAGATCGCTAAGGAAATTTCTGCCTTGATCCGTTAATATTGATTTTGGTGCTCCAAGCAAATAAATCGATCTACAAAAGCTTCTGCGATGGTTTCGGAAGCTTGATTCGGTAATGGTATCCCCATGCAAAATTTAGTTAATTGATCTTGTAATGTTAGAATATATTCGTTTCCCCTTTCAGTTTTAAGTAAAGGGCCTACGATATCCATGGCTACTTTATCAAAAGAAGATCCTGGTGTGTCTGTGATGGGAGCGTCCCGTTTGACCACGTTGATATTGACCACAGTCCCGATTGACCACGTTGAGATTGACCACGTTGCGATTGACCACGTTGCGATTGACCACGTTGATATTGACCACGGTCCCGATTGACCACGGTCCCGATTGACCACGGTCCCGATTGACCACTGTCCCGAATGACCACGGTCCCGATTGACCACGGTCCCGATTGACCACGGTCCCGATTGACCACGGTCCCGATTGACCACGGTCCCGATTGACCACGGTCCCGATTGACCACGGTCCCGATTGACCACGGTCCCGATTGACCACGGTCCCGATTGACCACGGTCCCGATTGACCACGGTCCCGATTGACCACATTGATATTGACCACGGTCCCGATTGACCACGGTCTCGATTGACCACGTTAATATTGACCACGGATCAATACATGTCGATAGTAGGGCATGTACTTTGCAAGTTGTAAAGCGAGGTTCATTGTGTCCGCCTGGCGGAGGGGGTGCGGGAGGGGGGCCGAAGGCCCCCCTTGCACCCCCCCGCATGTGTGTGTGTGTGTGTGTGTGTGTGTTACATGGTTTTTCAATCGGGACCTTGGTCAATATCAACGTGGTCAATCGGGACCGTGGTCAATCGGGACCGTGGTCAATCGGGACCGTGGTCAATCGGGACCGTGGTCAATCGGGACCGTGGTCAATCGGGACCGTGGTCAATCGGGACCGTGGTCAATCGGACCGTGGTCAATCGGGACCGTGGTCAATCGGGACCGTGGTCAATCGGGACCGTGGTCAATCGGGACCGTGGTCAATATCAACGTGGTCAATCGGGACCGTGGTCAATCGGGACCGTGGTCAATCGGGACCGTGGTCAATCGGGACCGTGGTCAATCGGGATCGTGGTCAATCGGGACCGTGGTCAATCGGGATCGTGGTCAATCGGGACCGTGGTCAATATCAACGTGGTCAATATCAACGTGGTCAATCGCAACGTGGTCAATCTCAACGTGGGCAATCGGGACCGTGGTCAATATTAACGTGGTCAAACGGGTACCACTCGTCTGTGATTATCATTGGTTGTTTCGTTTTTACTCGTACAAGTTTTTTCAATTGACATTGTAAACATTGCTGTATATACCGTTGAAAATCTGCTTTCAAGTTTTCCCAGTAATAATTATGTTTTATTCTTCGGGGCCTCCGGTGGCTCAGTACGTAGCGCGCCTGACTCACATCCCGGAGATCTCGGGTTCGATTCCCGACTCGACCCTGGCCTGCGCTTTCCCATTTTTACTTTCCCATCACCTCCCAAAAATTCCTTCCTTCTCTCTTTCCCTAAGAGAATTTACTCATACATTATCCTATATAGTACCTATAACCAGTTTATGGCCGTATGGCGAGTATTCGCCGGAGCCAACCCTATACCTAAGCAAGCAAGCATGTTTTATTCTGTTATAAGTTTTTGTGACTCCCCGGTGTCCTCCCGTCGGTAAGCAATGCATTTCACTGATTATAACGGAACGTAAATCTTTCGGTGGATATTTAATTAGTCCGTGGCAAATAATAACTTTAGTAGGAGCGTCGGTGAATATTGATTGTATATGTGATTTGACGTCATTCCATGGAACGTTATTAATAAACTCGGTTTTTGCAATACTAAATGTTTCTAATTTTAAATCTTCGGTTATTTTCCGTAAGTCTGTTAAGATTTTAACAATTTGTTTAAGAGTAGCCGTAGGGCCTTCTCGTTGTTCTTCGCTGACAGGTAAAGCCACATGATAATGATTTTTATGTTTTATGGCCTTAACCTTTCCTAGAACAAGAGATCCTAGGTTTGGAAGCTCTTTTCGTTCGAAAAGTTTTTGTGAGCCTGAATCTAAAGGTCTTCCCTGGGTGTCGACAAAATATACTATATTATCTTTTCGTAAAAATAATAATTCTCGAGAGTCTATGACATTATCATGAATTATTCTATTTTCAATAAATGCAGGTTTCGTTTTTCTTGATTTTAAATTTTTGTTAATAATATCTTGTTCATTTTCCTCTTCGTTTTCCTTTTCACTGTCAGAAATTTTATCAGGCGGATCATTTCTTTCTTCGATTTCTTCGATCTCTCCCTCGTCACTATGCAATTCGTTGGTTATTTTATTTTGCTCAATACTTTGTCTTGCAGTTCGGCTTCTTGTTTGAATTTTATTTTGTTTAGGAGGATCGTGTATTAAAGTTTTTTCGATAATTGATAAATAATCTGGTTCGTTTAATTCTGTTTGTGTAAATGGAAGAGTATCGTTATTGTTATTTAATAAATCGCTTTCAGCTATTATTTCTTCGTTTTCTTCCATATCGGAAAGATATAAATGGAAATCGTCATCTTCTTCTTCTTCTTCTTCGCTATCGGATTTTTCTAATAGTTCGGCAATTAATCGTGCATCTTTAGGGTTATCTGTTAAAAAGTTTCTTGTTTTTTATAATTTTACAATCTATTTCTTCGATATTTACAGGATTTCTTGATAATGCGTCTGCGTTTACGTTTGTTTTTCCCGCTTTGTATACAACCTCATAATCATATTCTGCTAATTTTAATCTCCAACGAAGTATTCGCATATTTGCGTCTTGTGCGTTTTTAAACCACATCAATGGTTTATGATCTGTAACTAAAGTGAATTTTCTTCCGTATAAATATGGTCGAAAATGTTTAACGCAATATACAATAGCTAGTGCTTCTTTTTCGTATGTATCGTATTTTAATTCATTATCTGTTAAGGTGCGTGAGGCGTATGCTATCGGTAGGTCTTTATTTATCTCTCCTTGTGATAATATTCCTCCAACGGCTATTCCAGATGCATCGGTCGTCAAAATGAATGATTTGGAAAAATCTGGGTATTGCAGTACTGGCTCTTCGCACAGTTTTTGTTTTAAAATTTCAAAAGATTCTTCTTGCACAGATGTCCACTCGAAGCAGGTGTCGTTTTTTAATAAATTTGTTAATGGTTTGGCGAATTTGGAAAAATTCGGTATAAAGCGTCTGTAATACCCTGCAAGTCCTAAAAATTGTTTAATATTCTTAGGTGTTTTAGGTCTTGGAAATCGTTGTACCGCTTCTAATTTTTTCGGATCTGGTTTTACTCCGTCTTTACTGATTACGTGTCCCAGATAAGTTACTTCCGTTTTTAAAAATTCGCATTTGTCTGGCTGTAATTTTAAATTAGCTTCTCGAAGACGTTCCATTAAAGCGTTGTATTTTCTTTCGTGTTCTTCTAAAGACGTTGCATAGATAACAATGTCGTCCATATAAACGAATAATTCTTTGCCTTGTAACCCAGTTAATACTAAGTCCATTAGGCGCTGGAAAGTAGCCGGAGCATTTTTTAGACCGAACGGCATTCGGTCGAATTCGTAATGTCCAAAAGGAGTAGTGAAAGCTGTTTTATGACCATCTTGCGGTTCATTTTTATTTGATGAAATCCAGATGCTAAATCGCATACTGAAAAATATCGAGCTCCTCCTAATTGGTCTAATATATCGACGATATTTGGTAAAGGATATGCATCTCCGATAGTTTTATCATTTAAAGCGCGAAAATCTAATACCATTCTCCATCGTTTATTTCCTTTGGAGTCTTCTTTCTTAGGTACAATCCATATAGGCGTGTTATATGGCGATTGTGAGTGTTTTACAATTCCTCCTTCTAACAATTCTTCTACTTGCTTGTTTATTTCCTCTTTATGAATTTGCGGAAATCGATACTGATACTTTATTGGTTGGTCATCTGTGGTAGGTATTCGATGTTGTAATACGTGAGTTGCGGTTAATTTTTCTCCAGGAATATGAAATCGATCTTGACTGTCCGTTATTAATTTTATAATACTTTTTCTTTCTGTTTCATTTAAATGTTCTAATCGCAATGATTCTATGATTTCGGCGGGTCGATTCTTTCCCTTTTCTTCGGAGATTGTTAGACAATTATGCAATTTATAATTTTCAACTTCTTGTTTCTTTTTATATCTTGTTTTGCGTTTTCGCATAAATTTTTCTAAAATTTCTTGAGATTTATTCAACAAGGATATAAGAATTTTTGAAGACGGTTTATTTTTATTTTTAATATTTCGTAGATTCGAATTTTTAATTTTTAAATTATATTTTTGAGCCTCTTCAAGGAGGTCTTTTATTGTAACATGAGAGGTTTTTAATTCATTATCATTTTCTTCTTTAAATAATCCAACCTTAGGAAATTTTATATCTAGGGAGGATAAAGGACTTCTCCCCTTTTTGGAATAAGATTTTGCCGAAATACGTAGTGAGGTGTGGTAATTTCCCTCCTCGCAATCGACGGAGCTAGGATTTTCTGACAAGGTTTGGAAATTTCTCTCCGAAATTCTAGAATTATTCCCTTCTTGAGAGGATTGGTAATTTCTCTCTTCGAGGGTTTTTAAATTAATTAAATTTTTAGGAGAGGTTTGGTAATTTCCCCCTCCAGGAATGGTTGGATTTATTAGATTTTCAGGAGAGGTTTGGTAATTTCCCTCTCCAAGGATTTTTGAATCATTTAATTCTTTATTTCTCCTCTTAGTTTTATTTTTTATCTTGTCTTTATTTTTAATTTTATTCTTATTTTTATTTCCTTCTTTATTTAAGGTTTTTTCTTCGTCTTCATAATTAATTTCTTCGATAATAATATTTTCTTCATCCACATTTTCACCTTCATTTTCAATATTCATATTATTTTCATAATCGTCGAATTCGTAAGTAGTTTCTTCTTCGTTATTCCTTGGTTCTTCTGGACTGTTTAGAGCCTCAATTTTTGAATCATGGTCGTTTAATAATTCGCTCAATGGTTTTAGGCGCAAAGTCGGAACATGTACTTTCGCCTTGTACTTATAACGTCTAAATATGCCTTTCCGGCAACGTTCTCCACGATGGTGTCTCCCAAATAAATTCCATGTGCCACCTTTAGTCTCGGTATATATCCTACTTATAGTTCTGGATTTTCTATTCTTACATAAAATAATGATTCGGATCGCGGAGCTACTATAATGGCTTCAGGTGATAAGAAAGGTATGTTGATTCCGGAGACATCCAAGTGCCCTTGTGCATAATCTATTTTCGATGAAGTTTGTTTAAAGAAATCGTTTCCTAATATGCCGGATTGTGAAATTGGAAAATCGTTAGATACAATATGAAATATAACCGGTATTTCGAAAAGAGTTAATGTAATTTCACCTAAGGTGTACACAGGATAATTATTTATACCGTTCAACTTGAGGATATTAGTGTAATTAATATTTATTTCTTCGGGAACGAGATTTTCTTTAATTATATTAGGTCCAGATCCCGTGTCTAGCATAAAAGTTATACTAGTAGTTAAATTATCGATGTTGATTTGAACGGTAGGCACGCGACTATGTTTGTCGAGGTTTACAGTCACGGGCCTTATGGGAGAAGCCTTCACTTGCGCACAGTACAATTGGACACGTTGCAATTGCACACTGTGATATTAGACACATAAAGTTGCGCACCGTTCGATTGGACACATTTCAATTACGCACAATTCGTTTGGACACATTTCATTTGCGCACCGTTCAATTGGACACGTTGTTTTTGGACACAACACATATTTTTGTATAATTTGGAATACATACACACGCATGTATGCATGTATAATTTTGAAATTTTTTGACATTTAATAAATAATAATATTAAATAGAGGCTCTCGAAAATAAAATATAATTTAATAATAGGGCAATAGAGCCAAGCGCGGTAAATAGTGCGCAACAATGCTTTATTTAAAATACGACATCAAATTAATAAAACGTGTTTAAAATACGACATCAAATTAATAAAACGGACGTTTCGGCTACTTATTTTAGCCATCTTCAGCGCAAAATTAACAATTAGTATATAAAAAATAGAAAATACAAATAAAATTAAAGAACGAGTTCGCAATCGCATGGTCTTAACGATTAAAAGAACGCAGTTACAAATATAGATCTCTTAGCATTGCCGCGACGCCAAACATTATCTCTTGTCCACAACATTGATGTCGTATTTTAAACACGTTTTATTAATTTGATGTCGTATTTTAAATAAAGCATTGTTGCGCACTATTTACCGCGCTTGGCTCTATTGCCCTATTATTAAATTATATTTTATTTTCGAGAGCCTCTATTTAATATTATTATTTATTATTACACGCAGGCTGAAAAAATGCGTTTTAGATTTTTTAATTATATTAGTTACCATTTCGGACACAATTCCGTTTTATCATTCAAATCATGGATTAAATACAGGAAAATTATTATTAAGAGCAGACTCAAAGCTGAGTTCTTACGCAAGTGTATTAGGCGTAACATCATTCCCAGACATTTGTCCACAATTTTGCCGAACTTTTCAACTAATCTTACAAGCTCGAGATCTATTAGCGCGCTTAAATTGTGTAGACACCGTTTTATTAGGAAATTGTTGCAAATCGAATTGTCCGACACATATTCATGCATTAGATCGGCACATACTCATATTTTTAAGATTTCACGATCGCTATACCGTGACATTCCGATGTTTGTTTGCAATTCGTTTTTTACTAGACAGCACCGATCTTTATATTCTTTTTTCACCAGGCAACAAGAGAAACTCATAAACAAATTTAACCGCTTATTATCTGAACATTATAGAGACACAAGGGATTTTAGACCGGTTCGATATTTTTATTGTTCTCCTTCTCAGCCTGACTCCGATCACAATGTTAATTTTTCGTTCAAACCATTCAATAACCGTAATGGTGCACATTCCGAGGTTCGTGTTGATCCGAGCTGCTTTAAGGGTAGACCGCAACTGCCTTTACCACTTAATAAAAAGTGGTTTGTTAATTTGTCCTCGATCCAGATTCCCGAGGACGTCCAATGCCTCCTACAACTGGGTGATAACTTTAGTCTCCCTTTTTCTAACAGAGACAAATTAACTATGGACTTTATAAAAAATATTGAGTGCTCCCTCACGAAACTTCCTTCCGCAACACAAATAACTATCAGAAACCGCTCTATAAACATTATTAACAACCTTCCTAATTATTCTTTTCCCGAAAGTGACTTCAACACTTATATTAGACATTTATTCTCCACTTGCGAAGAATTTTTTAAACGTAATGACAACCTAATTGTCACACGTGCGGATAAAGGAAACATTACGGTTGCACTTGATAAACATGAATATTTTAATAAAATTGAAGAACTACTTATGGATACTAACACCTATAATGTCGTAAAAAAAGATCCTACGAAAAATCTTACTTCCCGCTTACGTGACTTATTGACGAGATGGAAGAACTCTGAACTCATATCGCCTTCTACTTATAGGTCACTTTATTGTAGCGACGGCCTGTTACCTAGAGCATACGGGCTCCCTAAGGTCCACAAACCTGGCTGCCCTTTCCGTTTGATTGTATCTTCTGTTAATAGTCTTTTATACAATTTGGCCTCGTTCCTACATTGCATCATGTTTAAGAGTTTTCCTACAGCCCTTAGCCACGTCTCTAATAGTTTCGAACTGGTCAAAAGATTTTCTGACAAAAACATCAATAGTGATTTTCGCCTAATTTCCTTAGACGTTGTTTCGTTGTTCACCAACGTTCCAACTGAGATGGCAATTGACAGTGTCTCAGTCAGGTGGGATCATATTTCCTTGAACTGCAATATCTCTAAGTCTGAATTTATCATTGCGGTCAGAATGATCTTGGATTCAACCTTTTTTATTTTTAATGGAGTGATTTACAAACAGAATTTCGGTACTCCGATGGGATCTCCGCTTTCTCCTATTATCGCGGACATTGTTTTGCAGGACCTTGAGACTCGTGCCCTCGCTTCCCTGAGGTTTACGCCTCCGTTCTATGTCAGATATGTTGACGATATTGCATTGGCAGCTCCTTCTCATCTTCATAGTCATATTCTACAGATTTTCAACGCGTTCCACCCTCGATTACAATTCACTATGGAGATTGGCGAGGAGAACAGATTGAATTTTCTGGACACTACTATGATTCTGAGTAAAAATAACTTGTTTTTCGATTGGTATTGCAAACCCACTTTTTCAGGTAGATACCTCCATTTTTTATCTAATCATCCCCTCTGCCAAAAAAGAGGCACTGTCATCGGCCTTATTGACAGGGTCTTTTTATTATCTCATCCGAGTTTCCACCGAAAAAACTTTGAGCGTATCATTGACATTTTATTGGACAACGGTTATCCCCTGTGTTTTATTTTCCGGGTATTACATGAACGATTAAAATACCTGTGTTACAGGGTTAATCCGAACCCGAATGAAGAAGAACACAGGGAGGAGTCTGTCTCTTATTTCACGATACCGTATGTTCCCCTAATATCTGAACAATTCAAGAGAATTACTAAAGACTTAAATGTCAAACTCTCTTATCGGAGTCTTAATAAGATGAACTCATTTATCAAAGTACACAAGGATTCTTGCCCGTTGTCCTCTCGTCAGAATGTCGTATACAGGATCAACTGCAAAGATTGCGACGCCTCATATGTAGGACAGACCAAACGGCAGTTAAATACTCGAATCTCGGAACACAAAAATCATATTCGGAGAGGTATGAGCGGTCATTCTGTCATTACTGATCATAGGGTAAGTTCCAATCATGACTTTGATTGGGATAATGTCTCTATACTAGATAATGAACCTTGGTTACGTAAACGATTAATTTCTGAAATATTACATATTAAAAGACAGAAGAACGGATTGAATTTGCAAACGGACACGGAAGGTCTACCTGACATGTATATCCCGGTCCTTGAAAAACTTTCTAAAATCTGACTAGCAATTTTACAAATTTTTTAGTCTTTTTAACCATTATTTTTAATGTTTTAATATTGTTTGAATTTTATTTTAGTGTAATTTGAATCTAATTGATTTTGAAATATTATTTTTGAATTATTTTTATGAATTTGTTTTTATTTTCGTATTTATTCTTGATCTATACTGTGGTTTTGACTTTGTTTTTATTTTTATCTATGTACTTTTTATATTAAGACCTTATTATTGTCACGCCGAACTTATTTGTATACATGTTGTTATTTATTTGCTTCACCGGACTGCGTTCTCGATTTGTATCATTGTCTTCTTTGTAACCCGTGAATCGTCATCTTATTTTATCACGTATTATGCGGAACGCTAATTACTTGTAAGTAACACTTTGCCATCATTCATGTGACTTCTTCACATTGTTATTCACTCCATCTTGATTTACAGTTACATTACTTATTCACTTGAACACAAACATGTGGGAGTTTTTAATTTTCGGCCTATCCACCGTTAACTCGATCTTCCTCACAATGTTGTGGACAAGAGATAATGTTTGGCGTCGCGGCAATGCTAAGAGATCTATATTTGTAACTGCGTTCTTTTAATCGTTAAGACCATGCGATTGCGAACTCGTTCTTTAATTTTATTTGTATTTTTTATTTTTTATATACTAATTGTTAATTTTGCGCTGAAGATGGCTAAAATAAGTAGCCGAAACGTCCGTTTTATTAATTTGATGTCGTATTTTAAACACGTTTTATTAATTTGATGTCGTATTTTAAATAAAGCATTGTTGCGCACTATTTACCGCGCTTGGCTCTATTGCCCTATTATTAAATTATATTTTTGACATTTATTATTAACTTTATTTGGTAAATAAACGTTTGTTACAGTTCGTTTATACACAGTTCGTTTGCACACAGTTCTTTTGCGCACAGTTCTTTTGCGCATATTTCTTTTGCGCACATTTCTTTTGCGCACATTTCTTTTACGCACATTTCTTTTGCGCACATTTCTTTTGCGCACATTTCTTTTGCGCACATTTCTTTTACGCACATTTCTTTTGCGCACATTTCTTTTGCGCACATTTCTTTTGCGCACATTTCTTTTGCGCACAGTTCGTTTGCACACTTTCCCATCCACACAACAATTATAGGGTTGTAAAGTATATGCGTGGACACAGTGGGTTCCGCCCCCCCTTCGGGGGGGCTCCACTTGCGGAAGATATAACCTAACCCAGACATATTTCTGATTTAAAACTAAAATTTATGTGCGCAAATGAACTGTGCGCGAAAGAAGTGTGCGCAAAAGAAATGTGCGCAAAAGAAATGTGCGCAAAAGAAATGTGCGCAATAGAAATGTGCGCAAATGAAATGTGCGCAAAAGAAATGTGCGCAAAAGAAATGTACGCAAAAGAAATGTGCGCAAAAGAACTGTGCGCAAAAGAACTGTGTGCAAACGAAATGTGTGTAAACGAACTGTAACAAACGTTTATTTACCAAATAAAGTTAATAATAAATGTCAAAAAATTTCAAAATTATACATGCGTGTGTATGTATTCCAAATTATACAAAAACATGTGTTGTGTCCAAAAACAATGTGTCCAATTGAACGGTGCGCAAATGAAATGTGTCCAAACGAACTGTGCGCAAGTAAAATGTGTCCAATCGAACGGTGCGCAACTTTATGTGTCTAATATCACAGTGTGCAATTGCAACGTGTCCAATTGTACTGTGCGCAAGTGAGCCTCTCCCGCCTTATGGTAGTTCTGTCCTTGTCTACTGACTCGGCCGCTGTTTCGCTAAACTTTTTTTCGAAATCTTTTTAAATTACTGTTTCGTCTAATGAAAAATTAATGTTTTTAGTGGTTTTATTAGGAGTGGAAGTGTGATGTGTTTCTGATTTGTTAGATTTTGTTCGATTGTATGTTTCCTGAGCAAGCTGAAAATTTCGTTCTACTTCGTCTTTATCAGCTGTACCTCTTGTCCCTTTACTCATTCCAGTTTAAAAGATCGCACATTACAATCCCGGACGAGCCCCCAAAATTTAAGAACAGTATGTTACGTCCAGACTCGAAAAAGGATGAGTCGATGGAAGGGCGCAACATCTATCTTAATTATCCCGAAATCAGGCGCCTTGCGCCGTAAGAATCGGGTCGAACGAACTCTTAAGCCTGAAAATCAGGTAAACGACCGTTCGGGTCGCTATTACGCTCGGTGGTCCCTTTGCGGTCAGGGAATTTAATCTCTTTTACGCGGGATGGAACTTAGTGCGATCTTCGTACTGGGAACGAGAGAGGGGTTAAGAATTGTTTAAGTAGTTAAATAAAATATAATTTTATTCATTAAAAAAATAAAAAGTTCGAATACATGATATATATATTTGTAGCAAGTGATAACATTTATCGTGTGAGTGTGAGTGTTTGTGTGTGGTAGAGCTTATCGCTCCGCGGGTGTTACAATGGTTCGGGGGACATCAGCCAGACTGAGTTGGGAAAGGCTCTATCGTTAAGATTAGAATTCTGGCTGGTAAATACAATATCTTCTATTATCTTTCAAAAAAAAAAATAAAAACATAGTGTAAAAGTAGGTTAGTGAGGAAATGGGTTATTGAACGAAGGAGATATGGAGATCTTTAAATTGTGTTAATCTTGGTAGGACGATGCTGCTTCCAAGTCAGGAAGCTCATCGATAAATTCTTGGATTGCCTGGTCTATGTAATCCAATTCGGGAGACTGAGGAGAGAGAGGGAGAGAATTATCGAGGATCACTGTTGAAAGTGAAGAGAATAATCGCGGGGAGGGTGGTAGGTTTGGAGAAGGCAAGGAAGGATATTCAGGGGAGTAGGAGGAGGAAAAATAGGGAGGAGAACTTGGAGTAATGAGGTCGCTAGAATGTGCAAAATCGTAATCGTGATTGTTAATTCTATTAATTATTCTAACAATTCTATTCGCTTTGATTAAATTATGGTTGATTTTAGCGATATATTGGTTAGCTATTCTAATCGTTTTTGAGTCAGCTTGCGCCAACGCCCTCCGAGTCCTGCGATAAACTCGATGTATGTACTTGGCTCGCGAATGAAGTCGCTTGATCGAAATACGCAAGGTGATCTTTTTCACTATAGAAAATTATAAGTGATAATTTCTAGTTGGAATTCGCGTAAAGAAAAAATGTTTGGTAGCGACTTACCCTTTTTAAGTAGAAGACGGACGGGTAGCTTAACTCGGAGATTGTCGTTCGTGGTCGAGAGAGATGCCGTTGAACAAGACACTGATCACAGTTCGCGATGTAAATGACTTTTAATAACTGCACTGAGAACGGACTAACTAATCGACTTGTAGATTGACTTGTTGAATGACTTACTGCCAGACTGATTCGTCAACCGGGTGACTCTGATGAAAACTGAGATGATCAGCGCCGATCTTTAGCCGGGCGCACGTCGGTGAGCCGCGCGCCTGGTAGTATGCGGCAGCGCATACTTCACAGCGCGCGGCTCACCGACTTGCGCCCGGCTGAAGGTTGGCGCTGATTGACCAGACTTAACTCAATAATAACTCCTTTATTAAGCGTTATAAAAAAAATGATAGAGAACTTTTCGACTCAGTTTGGTCCGCTCTATCTGCACACGAGTATTGTCCCAAATGATCTGGGACACCCTGTATATAAGCACTACTGACGTTTGTGTCTTAAGATGGCGGCGGTGGGCATGGTGGGGGTAGAGTTGGCGCCTCTCTGATAATCTAGGACTCTATTTCTCACTAACTGAGGTCACAGTATATACAGTAGCGCAACTCCCTGTCGGCACCTTTGATGTTAGTGTTGGCCAAAACGGAGTGCGCATGCGCGAAATAAGTAAGTTGGTCGGTAACGCCATCTGAACTTTTCTCTCGCTCACTCTCGTTTTTCGTTCTCTCTCTAACTCATTGATACATATGTAGCAATAAATAATAATCCAAAATAATGTATTTTAATAAAAAATATATACAGATAAATTGTTAATAATATATTTGAAAAAGGAAAAAAATAAAATAATGAAAAAATAAATATAATTATGTTAATATACAATATATTACATAAATAATTATGCTATATGCAAAATATATTACATGAAATAATAGAGAGAGCAAAAAAAAGAAAATAAAATATTATTCGAAAAATGTTAAATGTATTATAAAGACAGTATCAAGAAAACATATATATATATATATATATATATATATATATATATATAAAGTTATAATTACAAATATAATTATATTAAATATCTGTAATCGTTTCGTAATCGCTTTGTATCAAAAACTCTGATAAATTGCGCGATCGTACAATAAATAACATATAATGTCATCTATTCCGCCAAATAAGGTAGGTAGTAGGCATTTAATTGGGTATTTAATTAGTGTGAGAAAGAACGAAAGAGTAGAAAAAAAAGAGTAAGTGAGAGAGAAATTTAGATGGCGTTACTGGCCAACTTACTTATTTCGCGCATGCGCACTCCGTTTTGGCCAACACAAAATCGGGAGAGTTGCGCTACTGTATATACTGTGCTGAGGTATAGTAAGAAAAGAGCATTGTCGAGACGTAACACTGCATATGCATAGCATAAGACCATCCGGACCAATGAGCATGCTATGTAAATCAATATGGCGATTTCATTTCGATGCTCATTGGTCCAGACGGTCTTATGCTATGCATATGCAGCTATGCCAATTTGTGTGTGATAGGCTTGAAGGCCGGTTTATAGAGGCCGTAACTTATGCCGGAACCGGTAAAATTCAATACTGGGATTATAATGCTTTCGATCATAATGAATTCCCGGATGCCGGTGACTTATGCCGTAATTGTAAAGTTAACTCAACTTTAACTTTAAGGGAATACGGCAAGTGATCTTGAAAGAAAATGTTGTAGAGATTGGTTACAACCACAGACTTATATATACAAGTCTATGGTTATAACCAAGCCAACTGCATTTTTGCAGTGTTTTGACAAGAGGAATATATGGAAATAATGAATAAAGATTAATTAACTTAAAACAATAATATAATTTATAAATATCACATTTATAATTGTATGAATATAGAATGCTATGGAATCTACTGGCAGATATTTTAACAGACGAAGACGTTTTTTAATAGAATTATCTATCATTTATTTGTAAATATAAATATACATTTGTAAATCAATACGTTTGTAAACCAATATTAAATTATTTTATTTTTAAATTAGACAATATATTTTTTATATTAAACAACATTTTTTATATTAAAACAATATTTTTAAAAAGTTAATAAAAACAACTTTTAAAAAACTCCACAAAACTCATTTCGGGTGTAGTTCCGAAAAGTACTCACCCCCGATTTTTATGAAACTCAGTATTCTTATGTATTTTGATGCGCTGATTACGAATATGATAGTGAAAATTGGCGACTATTTGATTTTCATGGTGAAAACCATGAAAAAACCATAAAAATTTTAGTTTTTTACGCTTATCTCAGTAAATACGGAAAATCATGATAAATGTTTTAGACAAAAGTTTTAGATCTCACAGAAATAAAAATTTTATGTCCTATTCATTTTTACCGTACGAGCGATAGTTTTCGACAAAAACGATGGACTCTAAATCTTATATCTGGCCTCCCATCTAAGCATGTACTTTGCAGTACATATACGATTCCACATGGGTTTGCAACTTTCCACACAAAGCGAGGTTCCACGCAAACCTATTTGTCTAGTTTTTTGATAGTGGAGCCCCCCGCAGGGGGACGGAACCCACTGTTTCTACGCATACATTTTTCCTCGCGAAGCGAGGTTCCACATGGGTTTGCAACTTTCCACGCAAAGCGAGGTTATATATTGGGACTTCTACACAGTGTTGTGCCTCTCCGGGTACAACGGGAATTTTGGGGATGATCCAAGGGTTCGGTTCGTCTTAGGAGTTGGGACTCCGAGTGTCGAGAAACACGAGGCAGAGATTCCGTGCAAAAAGATTTATTTGTACAGCTTACGTATCGTAGAGTTCGGTTTGGTGATGCTTCGGCGATGTAACAATGTCGGCGGTTACAGAATCTCACAGTTTCTTCAAGTATACGCGTCACCACTTAGTTTCGGAATACGGTCCCGAGGTACTCGTTATCTCTCTTTTTATGGTCCGAAAGTAGGTGATTTTTCGGTACTAGGTCGCGATGTCTTAATTGCATATTGCAACGAATTGCATATCTTGCATTTAATCGCGGTTTTGGGAGCGCGCGCAACAGCTTACGAAGTGCTGAATTTGCACTGTGCTTCTTTTTTACTTTTATAGGTCGTAATTACGTTATTCGATTTCGAGTTACGACAACAGTACTGTCAGCCTTTGTAGTTTCACCTATACAGCAATTGGTTTGAGATATATGTTTAACTTTGATTTTCTCGAAAACTATCACTTGTACGCTAAAAATGAATAGGACATAAAATGTTTATCTCTGTAAGATCTAAAACTTTTGTCTAAAACATTTATCATGATTTTCCGTATTTACTGAAATAAGCGTAAAAAACTATAATTTTTATGGGTTTTTTATGGTTTCCACCATGAAAATCAAATAGTCGTCAATTTTCACTATGATATTCGTAATCAGCGCATCAAAATATGTAAGAATACTGAGTTTCAAGAAAATCGGGGGTGAGTACTTTTCGGAACTTTATCTCTCATCTCTTTTTTCTACTCTACTGGGCAATAAAGATACTTAAATTGTATCTTGCATTATTTTTATTTTACAGTTTTCAGTTATTATATTTGTTGTTTATAAATATACATATAAATGTCAGTCATATAATATATAACAAGCTGAATTGTGCAAATTAGAAACTTGCACATTGCTTCCTCATCATTTTATCTCACAAAGCTTAAGCTCCTTTAAGCATGCAGATTTTTCAATTTTTGCTTCCTCATAGAGGAAGCTTTGTGAGCGAAATAAAAAGATAAAGGAGCAATATGCTATTTTCTAATTTACACACTTTTTTATTTTTATATAATCGTTATAGATTATACTTTTTCAGAGATATAAAAACTCATTTAAGAAACACTTAATTAACTTTATTATAAAAAAAAAGGTAACACGAGAGACATTGATAAACTGTTTAATAGAACGGAGCTGACAGTAATGCACTCTAACGACTTGATAGCTGTCTCAATTTTAACATTCCGTTTTGACCAAAACACTTTTGCACGTCGTTCTGGAAATCATCTTCACTTTTAGCGCAATGAGCAGTATAATATCATTGCACGGAAACATAATACAGGGTTTTTACATTTTCTTTCCAGTTTTCTCTTTCTTCTTCTATTGTTCTAAGTGACTTCTTATTGCGATCTTCAGGCAAGAGGGGGGTAAGTTTTCCGTGGACCCTTCGTCCTATAAAAAGAACTTCTCAAGTTCCTGCCTCGGCATTCGCCCAAAGATTCCCGGGAAAACCACGGATCAAAAACCGTGGGTGAGGCAGTCTTCATCCAAGTTCTCTTCTTTTTCCAAAATCTGTATTTTCTGTTATTTTTTTCTCCTCTCCTCTCCTTATACTGTCACCACTCCATTAAACTTTTCCTTTAACACAAACAAAAACACGCAAGAATATCTACTTAAAATAGAAGTTAATAAAATGTAATCATTATTATTATTTTTTTAAAAATTGAAGTCCGTAAACTTTTCTAATGTAATTCATCATAATTATCAGGCTTTAATTAATACCAGAATTTACTTGTATTAATTTCTTTTCTAAAAGAATTTTATCTAAGCGCTATCGATTTTATATTATTGGAAGGACTTAGCTGTAAATGTTTCTCGTGTGGCTTCTGAATCTCGCAGAGCTTAGAATAACATCACCTCGGCTGTTTCTTTGCCTGCAGTAGTACGAAGCCGAACCATGACTCGAATTTTCTGTCTGGCAAATGATGTCGTATAAAAACTCGCTTAAGAAACATTTAATTAACTTTATTATAGGAAAAGATAACACGAGAAACATTTGATGGATTTTCTCCTAATGCTATCGATACAGCAAATACTGCTACAAATATACCACACGATGTTAGGTCCGGCTGCTTTGTAACTTTTTCAAATATTATATTATTTTTGGTCAGATTAGGATATTTCTTTTTAATGTAGTTTCGTTCAGATAATGTTAGATTGTCATAAGAATGTGTTGCAAAGTACAAACTATCATATATATGAAGCTTAATACCATCATAATAAATACAGTGCCAATGATTGCCGGCTTGATTACCTCCAACAATCTGAACATCCAGGGTAAAGATCGGATCAATCCAATGTAAACCATTAATGAATAGTACATCAACACGATGAAATTGTGTTATTTTCTATTATCTTCATAATTTCGATTAAAGGTCTATCATCTAGCCACGAATTTTCTTTTAGTACGTTCTCTTCTACAGTTTGTGAAGGTGGATACATTTCTACTGTACTACTATCATCTAGCCACAAATTTTCTTTTAACACGTTCTCTTCTAGAGTTTGTAGAGATTGATAAATCTCTACTGTATCTGTTATATTTATTGTGCATTTTTCAAGGTATAATTTGTATTGATTTCTACAATTCATTATATTTTTATTTCTGCAGGAAGGCTCAGCCCTTCTTTGAAGAGAAGTAGTCACTGGTTTCACATCGTAGTATTCGATTTCATCATCTAACATTACATATTTTTCGTTATCGATTGTAATTGCTTCATTAATATTTCCAGACATTATGTTTATTGAGTATTCTTCTGAATTATTTTTACTGTTCTTATTAGAAGAAATATCTTTCGTGAATATTTCAAACATCTTTTTGTTTGATATTGATATCTTGTTCTGATCGTTTAATCCGATGAAAATAGGTTTATGATCTGAAAAATAAGTTTCGTATACTCCAGCCCTTCTTTGAAGAGAAGTAGTCACTGGTTTCACATCGTTATATTCGATTTCATCATCTAACATTACATATTTTTCGTTGTCGATTGTAATTGCTTCATTAATATTTCCAGACATTATGTTTATTGAGTATTCTTCTGAATTATTTTTACTGTTCTTATTAGAAGAAATATCTTTCGTGAATATTTCAAACATCTTTTCGTTTGATATTGATATCTTGTTCTGATCGTTTAATCCGATGAAAATAGGTTTATCATCTGAAAAATAAGTTTCGTATACTCCAGCATTATAATTTGATATTCCCTCCGATATAAATATTACATTTATCTGTGTATTGAACTTTGTAGTTGATATTTGTGTGCAAATTGCACGTTTAAAGCGTAATTCATTTAAATGTTTTTCCAAAAATTCTCCTTCATTATATGAGTCGTAATTGAAGTCACCTATTATAATCCTTTCATTATTTACTGACTTGCTTAAAATATTACTCAGTTCGTCCGTAAACATAGTTCTAGGTATTGCTGGAGACTTATAACCGGTAATAATCTCCACTTCATTTACGGTTATGTGTATCATGTCAATATGATGATGTTGTCCATTTATAGTTTTATCTTTTTGTATATGGTCATTAATAGATGCGTTCAATTCTTTCCTGATGAAACATATTATTCCTTTTGTTAAACGTTTATCATAATTATCTGTTCGGATAATAATATTAAATCCTTCAAATGTCAAATTATCTCTTGAGATTGTTTGTGATTCCGCAAAAACTAATAAGTCTGCTTACCATTTATCACAAGATATATTGATAAGATTTTTATTCAGTGATCGTACGTTCTGGTATATAATTTTAATTCGATTTCCTTTTTAGAACTTTTGAATATGACAATTTAAGACACTTCTCTTCTTTTAGGTGTTTTATTTCTATCTCCAAAGGATTATCTGTGGATGGTTTTTTTGGAGGTATGAAACTTCCAAAAATATATAAATCTGATAATTTTGTCACTCTACTGAGTGCTACGTACAGCATTGGTCTCGTCATACGATAATTGTTTTTTAAATCGATACATACTTTTTCATAGGTTTGTCCTTGGTTTTTATGGATTGTCAAAGCTTCAGCAGGCGTGATGGGAAATTGTTCCCTTACGATTTGATATCCCATTCTTTCATTTATGTTTAATACGATAGTAAGAGGTGATAGTGAAACCAAACTCATTTCCATACAATTTTCATTCATGTACTTCACGTATGGTCTTCGTTGTTTAACACCAATTCTATTATTATTGAAATCTAGCCATATTTTAATTGGTTTTTCTGTACCTGGTTTAAACGTTATATTCTTTAATATACCACAAGCTCCGTTAACTAGTCCATCTTCAACATCTATATTAGTAGTTATCATTCATATCAGTTGATACACGTTTTTAATATAACTTTGAAAACCAAGTCATTACATTCTGTTCTTTTTTATTTTTTAATGATGTTATTAATTTATTTCTCAATTTACTATTGACTTTTCCTAAAATTGTATCTTTGGCTTTAGATTCATAAGCTATACCATCTTTTAAATCAATTTTTAATTTATTAAAACTGTCAACCGAACGATTATCAGCATATAATCTAATTGCATCTTTTGGGACGTATTCTTCTATCGTTTCTCTTGACCTAATTAAAGCAATATCATTTTCAGACATTATTCCTCTTGCAAGATTGTTAAGGACTTTAATAAACGTTTTATCTTCCCTTTGTCTCATTATTTCCGTCAATTCATAAAATTCAAATTCATTCCATAGAACATTTTCTGAAAAAACGCTTAACATGCATGATTTCGGAGATAAGTATATTAAAGTATCCATAACCGGTGGTAATTGATAAAGATCACCAACCACCAGGACAGAAACTCCACCAAAGCTTCTATCACGATCCTTTATTTGTCTTAATCTTCTATCGACTCGACTAAACATCGTACTACCCACCATTGATATTTCGTCTATAATTAATAATTTTAATTCAAATAAGTTCTCTTTAATAGTAGATTCGCCACGTCTGCTGACAATTTTGGCATTTGTCCTCCGTACTGTGTTATTGGTAAAGCAAAAGCAGTGTGCAATGTCATGCCACCTATTAAAAATGCTGCTTTTTCAGAGGGTGCGCATAATAATATTTTTACTGAATTATTCTTTTCACCAGGTGTATCGTCAAAATAATTTAATAATAACTGATAAATCGCATTGATAACTGTACTTTTACCAACATCTGCTGATCCGCTGATGTACAGTTTAATTGGTAAATTACCAGTTGTAAAACAATGTTAAATATGTATTGTGATTTCTCTCTATTTGTCGTTCAATTTACGAAGTATACTCATCATTTCTTCTTTTGGCACTTTAGGTGAGCTACTTATTTTCCTTTTATTTTCCTTCGAACAATCCGCTATACCTGTTTGACCGAAAATATTTATCTCTTGGTCTTTTGTTATTTTTGTTTTCATGAAAGATTCGACCTCCTCATCTTCTACATCTTGTTGATCTTTTTGTGCTTTAGCTAATGCGTTTTTAATTTCTGCATCACCTATCACTGAGAATTTCTTTCTATTTTTTTCAATTAACTGAATATTCTCTACATAAATCGTTTCACAATCTTGTGTCTCCACATCATCTATTTCTTTTTTCCAAGGCAAGAATAACAAAACCTGTTCTTTGAAATAATTATATCAATCATCTTGCAATTTGTAACGACGAAATCTAATTATTTTCTGTTTTTTCCGTTGTCTAGTTCCATTATCTTCATCATATTCCTCATCGTTATCACTCATGTATGTAGTCCTTCATAATTCGCTGCGAAATCAGCAAGACAAACATTAGACATTTTCTGATAATTCCGATTCTCGTACTTCTCAATTATATTTTTATTGTATATATCTGTTGATTCATCACTAATTTTTTTTTTAATGTTTGTCATTTTTTAACATACGGACACGCTCTTTTTGCGGTACAGTGTTAATATAAACAAGAGGTCTACTGCACAATGAAAGTGGCAAACCGAGTACATGATAAACGGCTTCTTGTGCAGACATCGTATTACCGTTTATAAAAACGTTAGCAATCTTTCTAAACTTTTGTCTAATATTCAAATTGCCATTTTCCAAATCGTTTGCTGCTTCTCTTAGTAATCGTGATAGTCTTGCATCCACTTTTGTTACGTAATTAATTATGTATGAAGCACAACTATATGGATCTAAAACGAATTGTATATCCATGTTTGATTCAAGAAGAGTCAATATAGTTTTATTATATGCATTAATTGCAACTTCGTTGCTTTGCGTTTTCAAGAATATCTTAGTATTTGATATCGTGCTTCTAATTATTTGAATATAGTCCCTTTCCGTCATTTCTAATTGTTCCAACATGTCTTCAAAAGACATAATCATATTTTTTTTTAATTCTTGCATTAAATCTCTTATTTTTTTATATTGGTTTTATCATTTCTAGTTTTCTCATTTTCTTTTAATGGTTTGAGAATCATAATTTCTTTCATAACAAACATTGGAATATTGAATCGACATAGGCCGGTATTCATAGTCAGTTCTTATATTTAAGACCGTCTTAGGCCGATATTACATTTGTCGTACGACAAACTTTTTAAGCATATTGATTGGCTGCAAAATAGAAACTTTCTTGAGTCTCTAGAAATTAGCTAATCAATGCGCTTAAAAAGTTTGTCGTACGACAAATGTAATATCGGCCTTAAGCACAATCTTAAGATGTCCTAAACCAATCACAGAGCCGTATTAGCATCTTAAGACATTACTTAAGACGGTCTTGAAATAAGAACTGACTATGAATACCGGCCATAAAGATTTATTTTTTCGACCTTTGTAACATGTTGGTTTATGCCGATGTATTTACAGACGTATGAATGGATTTTTATCATCGTAAGCACATGAAATGTGTTTATCTATCCACTGTATTAACTTTTTATTGGCATCTTCATTTTCTTCGTCGTAAATCGGAGCTTCTTTGCAATATAAAAGATTGTGCGTATGAACTGTACCTCTTGTTTGAAATTCTCGCCTCTGAAAATAGTCAATCACATAATTTTCTTCAAATGGGCCATGTTCATTCTGTAATATGGACATAATCAAATTGAATCTTTCTTCTATATATCTCACACATATAACAGGATCTTCTCTTATCATCTTCGTTTTTTCTGCAATGTCCAAGTGTATTGCCTCATTTATGCTGATGTTTTTGTTTTTTCGTATTTTGTATAAAATTTTTAATGTCGAAATACCACATTGTCTGATCATATTAAATAAATGTTTTTTTTTGCTTTCCCAATAACGATCGCACTTGTTTCAAAAATTTGTATCCATCATCATGACGGATGGAACCGTTTAAAAATTTTGGATCTTTAATTCTTAACGCAGTTAAGTTATCATTTCTTTTCACCCTCCTTAAGCAAATATTTATGTTTGACATTACCCACAGCACAAGACATCCTCAGGATCATCCTGAATATGTCCAGGACGGTTCAGGACATTTGTAGGATGTTTTAATATATCATTATAAATATATTTTATGAAAATTTAATATGCATGCATGATTACTTTCAGTTATGTAGGCTATTTAATATAATTTAGAACTCTTAAGTATTATAATAAGTATTAATGTCCTATAAATGCCCATTGGATAACCTCTGGATGTCTATAGGATATCTGTCCTGTCTATTATATTGGATGTCCTTTGGATTTCCAGAGGACATACATGTGTTATCTGGCAATTAATTGTTAACATTAATTTCGTTTAATATTAATAATTGAATTTGATGCGCACGTTTTCATTTATCCAAAATTATTATTTATTTAATATTTCATGAGAAATATTACTGTGCGCAATATTCCAAAAACTTTACAAAAAATAGTATTCAGCCGCTAGTTCGTTTGTTTACCGCTATGCAACGTGCGGGCGATGCGTTCATCTCGTATTTCAGATTTGGTCATGAGAATTACATAAAGCTTGCAAAGAGCAGCTGGCAGGAAATTAAAAATGTAATTATTTTTTATCAGTTTAATTTCTGATGCAATCCCAACATAGGAAATTCGGATATTGGATTGTTTAGAAAATATTAAACGGCTCAAACCCGAAAGCCAAACCTAATATATTCAGCATGAAAGCCTCAAATATCAAAGTACGTGAATTATTTTCAGTATTATCATTTTGGTATTGGCAGTAAATAACAGAACGCAATTTTATAAAGAAAATAATTTATGAACTTCTATATTATATTTAATATTCTATTTTATATTCTATTAATATATATATCTTATATAAATTATATTCAGTATGTTATTAAAAAAATATGTTATCTTTAAAATATCATAACTAAAAAAAACCTCACAAAGGTAAAAAAAATACGCCAAGTATATATCTAAAAAATAATTTATATAAGAAATAAAAACTAAATATGAAATCAATAGTTAATTAGCCAAGTACTTAGAAGCAATTCAGTTTGTGAGAATTTGTAATTTGAAATAGTATTTGTCATAAAATCAAATTTGTATTTATAGAAATGTTATACACAAATTCTCTGCATAAAATTAAAATGCATTATATTTTTATTAAGAGAAACCTGAGTTTCAAAATAAGTTCAATAGAAATAAGAAAATATAAAAAAAACTTTAATTAAAAAAACTTGGCACTGCTAAACTAAACAATATGCTAAAATTAGTGTATTCTTTAATACAGTGCTCGGATTTAGTTGCACATTTCGGCCCGATTCCGTGGCTCACGCCTATTGCCCTCTACTCACCGCTCGTGCGTTAGCGACGAGTCGCCAGATACGCGTAACTAAGGAGCGCGACGCTTTGTCTCAGGAGCGTCCGTATATAAGAATGCCCAAATATAATAATAAAACAATACTTTTCTATAAATAAAAGTTTTTCTTCAATATTTTATATCAATGAAATATAAAATATTGAAGAAAAACGTTTAATTTTGAGAATTTTCGCGGTGCATTTAGAAAAGTATTGTCTTACTATTATATTTGGACATTCTTATATATGAACGCTCCTGAGACAAAGCGTCGCGCTCCTTAGTTACGCGTATCTGGCGACTCGTCGCTAACGTATGAGCAGTGAGTGGGGGGCAATAGGCGTGAGCCACGGAATCGGGCCGAAATGTGCAACTAAATCCGAGCACTGCTTTAATACATTCACATTGCAGTTATTGTGATATAACTAAATTAAATATAATTCTAAATTAAATTTAGATCTAAATTAAATTTATTGTTTGTTGGTTTTAATATATACTTTAAAAGTTAGCAGCGCCAAGTTTTTTTAATTAAAATTTTTTTTATATTTTCTTATTTCTATTGAACTTATTTTGAAACTCAGGTTTCTCTTAATAAAAATATAATGCGTTTTAATTTTATGCAGAGAATTTGTGTATAACATTTCTATAAATACAAATTTGATTTTATGACAAATACTATTTCAAATTATAAATTCTCACAAACTAAATTGCTTCTAAGTACTTGGCTGATTAACTATTGATTTCATATTTAGTTTTTATTTCTTATATAAATTATTTTTTAGATATATACTTGGCGTATTTTTTTTACCTTTGTGAGGTTTTTTTTAGTGGGATTTCACTGCTTTTTGTAATTATTCTTACTTTATATTAGTATATTAGTATAACAATAAATCACACGAAATTAATATCTGCTTCGATAAATAGCAATCGCTTATGAATCGTTAATTTTTAATTGTCATAGAGATCGAGTTTCAGATATCTTCTAATAAATTTCGTGATCGCATATAACGAGATACATATATAACAATAAATCACA
This sequence comes from Formica selysi, assembly GCA_009859135.1. Taxonomy (NCBI): domain Eukaryota; kingdom Metazoa; phylum Arthropoda; class Insecta; order Hymenoptera; family Formicidae; genus Formica; species Formica selysi. The sequence goes on from CM020805.1 coordinate 4,183,902, forward strand.
CGAAGTTTATATCTGCTTCGACAAATAGCAATCGCTTGTGAATCGTTAATTATTAATTATCATAGAGATCAAGTTTCAGATATCTTTTAATAATTTTCGCGATCGTGTATAACGACATATGGAGCTGTTACCTACTCGCTGTCACTGTATGAATGATAACAAAGTGAGACATTCCATACACAATATAATAGCGCTATACAGGATGTCCCATAATTCGCGGATCACCTGCCATGTGCAGGTAGAGCACATGAAACCGAGAAGAAAAGTCCTTTACCATTTTGCGATTTTCGTAATAATTATTAAGAAATTAATTTAAAAAGATGGGCCAATCACAAGCGCGCGGCGAGAAGAGACTTCCTACTCAGGCGTTGCTAGGTGCGCGGCGAAGCGGTGGGAGGGGCGCTGTATACGGCTACGTACGAGCGAACGCTGAAGCCACGCATCTCGAACTATTCTCTCTCTCTCTCTCTCTCTCTCTCACTCTCTCTTTCTCTTTCTCGCGCGCGCGGCATAGGAAGCAGAGTTGGGCAAAAATCTAATTAACAATTACAAATTTCAATTACAATGTAATTCTTAATGCAATTAATAATTACATTTTATAATCGTTAATTATTGCAAACAATTACATTGTTAATTATTGCAAACAATATACTTGGCGTCGCGACGCTACCGCGTCGCTTGATAAAGTACCTTGATAACATATTCTGGACTAATTTTGAATGCATTATAGATGTTTTAAGAATTACGATGTCTTACGGACATCTTATGGACATCCGTAGGACTTTGAAATGGAATATCCTGAGGATATTTCTAGGTATAGCATGAGGTGCTAATTTGCTATTCCTCAGGACATCCTGAGTATATCCCGGGATAAAATTTAGATATCCACAGGATATCCGTAATGTCCGTCCTGGATGTCCTTCGGATTTCCCGAGGATGTCATAGTGCTGTCTGGGTACTGACTTTTCCAATTTCTGTTTAACCATAAATAAAATTCTTGTAGGTTGACATGATCTTCTATCTCTGTGCCTGCATTTAAATTTAATTCGTTGCGAGTACGTCAATTTATTATTCTTCTCTAAAATTTCTCCTCCAAAAATTTTTGGAAAGCACAATTCATCGATATTTTCCGTTAAGTGCCAAGGGACTGGATATTTATCTTGTCCCGGAGCTATGATTTTAATATTTTCAGATATCTCCTGGTTCCTATCGACAATAAGAACATCATCAATTGGTTCAAAATAATCTGATTCTTCTGAATCTGACTTATTGTCGTGTTTTTCTACACCACACGGATTTTTTATATTTTTGCAGCTATCGCATTTATCATTATTATCGACAAGAAATTCCAATTCAGCACTGAAATTTTTATTATATTTAAAAAAAAATTCGTTATCAATATTTATATTGTTTTTTATATACAAAGGTGTCTTTTGTAAGTACTCTAAAGCTTCACAAATTTTTGCTGGTTTTATGGTTTCGTACATGTAATCAGATTTATGCTCCATGTGTCTTTCCAGCTTTATTTGAATACTCGACATCTCATTAAAAGTTCTAGATAAAACATTTACCATTTCATTAATTTCAACTGGAATATTAATTATATTTTCTTTCAATGATAATTAAGAATTAATGGCATACGGTTGCAATGCTTTTATTTGCATGAACGGAATATACGGTGACACCATTCGTTCTTCAATTGCAGTCAAGTTTGTTACAACTTTTGGCACATTTGGAAATTTTAAATCTGCATTTGATGCTGTTTTTGGAACGTCTCCTAATGAAATATATTTTTTACATGTCCTGCAGACATATTCCGATGAGTTATTAACAATTTTGTTAATAAATTCATTAACCGTCTTTGTGTCACTAAATTTATTTCTTATTTTGGTAATACTAAAACGTTTTACCGATTTTAAGAAAAACAAATCTTCACAACACACACATACTATATCTGGTCCCAGTTCTCTGTTTTGTAAAAATTTCATTATCAATACATAATATTCTTCATTTTCGATGCTACTATTTATCTTGTTATGAACAGAATTAATATATTTTTCTCGATATCTAAAAAAATCATCCATTCTTAATAATTTCTTATGTTATATGTTGCTTTTTCTTTCATTTGCGTTTCTTTACAAAACGTCCGTAAAATTCTAATCCTATCTCTGTTTTTAGTTTGTTCACTTATCCAATAACTTTTATCTTTTCTTATGACTTGTATTCTTTTTATATTTTTCTCTTTCTCCGATTCTCTGTATAACGGTTCTTCTCGAATGGTTTTTATTCTTTGTAAATTTCTGTTTCTCTCTATTTCTATATACGCCCGATTTTGACGTATTTGTATTATTCTCTGCAGATTTTTAGCTTTTCGCTTTCTTTATACATAGGATTTTTACGTATTTGCATCAATCGTTGTCTATTCTTTTGTCTTTCGACTTCCTTATATGCCCGATTTTTTCGTATTTCTTCTATTTTTTGTAAATTTTTCTCATTTTCTTGTTTACTGTATAAAGGATTTTTTCGCATGTCCCTCATTCTTTGTAAGTTCTTTTCCTTTTCTTGTTTACTGTACGTTTTATTTTGACGTGTTTGTATTATTCTTTGTAAATTTCTTTCATTTTCTTGTTCTCTGCACAAAGGATCTTTTCGCATGTCCCTCATTCTTTGTACGTTCTTTTCCTTTTCTTGTTTATTATACGTTTGAGTTTGATGTGTTTGTATTATTCTTCGTAAATTTTTTTCATTTTCTTGTTCTTTGTAAAAAGAATCTTTTCGCATATCCCTCATTCTTTGTACGTTCTTTTCCTTTTCTTGTTTACTGTACAAAAGATCTTGTCGTATTCTTTTAAGTCGTTCAATTTCTTTTTTTTTCTTTCTTCGATGTGTATCTTGTTTTGTCTTATTATTTCAATCTCATTTACAAATTCATTTTGCTTAGATCGCAATTTACGAATCCTATTTCTATTATCATACTTTCTGTTGATCTCACTGTTTTTATTTTGTTAGTTCACGCCGGTTGAAAGATGGCGTTATTAGTAATAGATATTTACATATAAGGCGAATGAGAAGTATCGGTGGTGTGGGGTCTGAATAGCTCAGAGGTAAGAGCAGTCGCCCGGCAAGCGAAAAACTCGGGTTCGATTCCCGATTCAGCGACTTCGCCCCGATATCTTTCTCGCCTTCGTCTCTCCAGGGGGGTAAAGAGAGGTTATTATAAATCTCGAATTGAGATTAATTTTAAAAATCTTGGTATAGCACCAAGTAAATTTCGTGCCCTGTGCACATATTCAGTTTCAAGAGCTACAAATGAAGATGTTCTACATCATTTGCTAATTACATCTGATCCCGTTATTTCGAATTTAAGACCAAAACTAACTAATACAAAAAAAACAAGAATTACTTCCCGAAACTTTTACTCTAATACAAACGTGCGCAGATATATACATTAGATAAGACAGATGTTGACAGTGTTAATACTCGTAAAAACTAAAGATTGTTGCTAACATGAAATATTCAAAAAGTAATTTAATAATATATGTAATAAACGAAATATAATACATTAATAGTAAACAAAATTAATAAAAATTTAAAGATTAAAAAAAAATTAAAAAAAATAAAAAATAAAAATAAACAAAAATAACAGTTAATAAAAATAAATAAAAACAAAAGTTAATAAATTATAAAATACATGTATTTCGATTATATGTGAATAATCATTTAGTTCTAGGTACTATAATATAATTTCCAAAGAGCGATACATGCTATGTCCGCCTCTTTCTATGTTTCGATCCACTGTGCGGCGTTTCGGCGGGTGACGCCCGGATCTTCCGGCAGCTCTCGGCTGTGCTCGGTTTTCGGAGCTTTCCGTAACGGCGGCCGTATAACGGCCGTACGGTTGTTTACGCAACGGCGGTAATGAGAGTATTAAAAAGGGTGCTAAGCGCCTCTGCCACTGCCCGGCTGGTGTTCGCCGGGCGGCAGACTTCCAGCTGGTCTACGTGCCGGGTAACGATGGGGGGTGCATCGTTACAGACGTATGTGTTATGTATTTAAAGGCCATCACACACAAAATTCCGTAAAGACGTAAGACGTAAGCGTAAGAAAATGGATCAATCCCAATCGAGTATTTGGCTCTCCGTAACCCTTCTACTTTTACGGAAAGCCCAATACTTGATTGGGATTGGTCATTTTTCTTACGCTTACGTCTTATGTCCTTACGGAATTTTGTGTGTGATGGCCTTTAAATACATAACACATACGTCCATAAATAATATATACGGGTAGAAGAAAAAAATCAAGTGGCACTCCTCTAGAGAATGAAATGGCTTAAAGTATATCGGTGTAAACTAGACTATTATCATATACAGAGACTCTAGAAATTCTTTACTCGATAGCCGATCACAATGTCAATAGCTTTATAATAATATTACATTCGTCATACGATAAACTTTCAAAGCGCATTGATTAGCTAATTTCTAGAGATTCAAGAAATTTTCTATTTTGCAGCCAATCAGTATGCTTAAAAAGTTTGTTGCACGACAAATGTAATATTATCCTAAGGCCGATATTACATTCATACGATAAAATGTTCGTCGGACGTAACGATTGACTATCGAATAGAGAATTTCTAGAGTCTCTATCGAGATTCTCCGAATTCTCCTTCTGATAGCGACCTTATCTTGATAGTGACCTTTTCAAGGCCAAGTCAATGTGATCGATATTTTCTTAAATGGAACCCCCCATTTTTTATTGCATATTCTTGTAGCTTATCTCGAAAGCTTTTGAAAACACTATAATAAAGTATTTTTTCATAAAGTACTTTTTGAGTTATTTTATATTTTAATCTGACATATTTTCATATAAAAATTAAAATATCTCGTAAAATATTTAGTTTTCGATAATCTTACCGTAATACTTTTATGTTCAGAATAATGGGACAAATCAATTAGTGTAAAGAGAAAAACAAATAATTGTTTAAAAAAATACATTGTAAATAATTACATACTTTTTCTTAAAAACAATTATTTTTTTTTTACTAATTGATTTGTCTCATTATTCTGTACATGAAAGTATTACGGTAAGATTATCGAAAACTAAATATTTTACGAGATATTTTATTTTTTATATCAAAATATGTCAGATTAAAATATAAAATAACTCAAAAAGTACTTAATGAAAAAATACTTTATTATAGTGTTTTGGAAAGCTCTCGAGGTAAGCTACAAGAATATGTAATAAAAAATTGGGAGTTCCATTTAAGAAAATATCGATCACATTGACTTGGCCTTGAAAAGGTCACTCAAGGTCAAATCCATATTTTTATCATGTGGCACCCTCGAAACCATGCAACTTTCGTCTGAAACATTTTTTGATATCTCACTTCGTTTCCGAAAAATATGCCCGCGTCACGATAAATGCCGCACCCTGTATATACAGGGTGGTCCATTTCACACGGTAAGATTATCGAAAACTAGATATTTTACGAGATATTTTATTTTTTATATCAAAATATGCCAGATTAAAATATAAAATAACTCAAAAAGTACTTAATAAAAAAACTTTATTATAGTGTTTAGGAAAGCTCTCGGGATAAGCTATAAGAATATGTAATAAAAAATGGGGAGTTCCATTTAAGAAAACATCGACCACATTGACCTCATCTTGAAAAGACTACTTAAGGTCAAATCCATATTTTTATCATGTGGCCCCCTCGAAACCATGCAACTTTTGTCTGAAACATTTTTTGATATCTCACTTCGTTTCCGAAAAATATGCCCGCGTCACTATAAATGCCGCACCCTGTATATATACATATATAAGCGCTACTGACGTTTGTGTCTTAAAATGGCGGCGGTGGGCATGGTGGGGGTAGAGTTGGCGCCTCTCTGATAATCTAGGACAGTGCTCGGATTTAGTTGCACATAGGGATGTTCGATTCTCTTAAAAGAATCGATTCTTGAATCGATTCTGAATCGAATCATGAAAATCGATTCTCTTAAAAAATCGGAATCAAAGAATCGATTTTGCAAGAACCGATCTAAAAAATCATACAAAATTATTTATAAGTAGTGATACTATGCGGATTCTAAGCCAGGGGCTCTGAGGGGGGTGAGGGGCGAGGGGGGAAATCAGGGCAAGGGGGTGACGTCACGCGAGGGGGGGTGACGTCACGCGGGGGAGGGGGTATGACGTCACGCGGGCGAATCGCGTCCTAACCGATAGGCGAGCGGTCCGCGGGTCCTAACCGATAGGCGAGAAGTCCGCGCGTCCTAACTGGTGGGCGAGGGGTCCGCGGGGAGAGGGACCGCGTCCTAACCGATAAGCGAGAAGTCCACACGTCCTAACCGGTAGGCGAAGGGTCCGCGGAGGGGGGGAGGGGGACCGCGTCCTAACCGATAGGCGAGGGACCCGCGCGAGTAGGTGTAAGAGAGGGATAGCGCGAAGCATGCACTTGGGAGAAAGAGAGAGATAGCGCGAGGCATGCACTTGGGAGAGGGATAGCGCGAAGGATGCACTTGGGAGAGAGAGAGATAGCGCGAAGCATGCACGCGGATGATACGGCGTTCGCAAGGCGGAGTGAGAGAGATAGCGCGAAGCATGCACTTGGGAGAAAGAGAGAGATAGCGCGAGGCATGCACTTGGGAGAGGGATAGCGCGAAGGATGCACTTGGGAGAGAGAGAGAGATAGCGCGAAGCATGCACGCGGATGATACGACGTTCGCAAGGCGGAGTGAGAGAGATAGCGCGAGGCATGCACGCGTGAAGGAAAAGGATAGAGTCCGCATTGGCGTGGGAAAAGGATAACGTTCGCGGGAGAGAGAGAGACAGCGCGAGGCATGCATGGACGTGGGAGAAGGAGGCGCAGAAATAATCAACAAACGTTTTTAAATATAATAATAATAATATTTATTCATAATTTATGTGTAATACAAAATATGTGTGTGTGTGTGTGTGTGTGTGTGTGTGTGTGTTTAAAAAAATATATATATAAAATATAAAAATAAAAATAATAATAGAAAAAATAATAAAATAATAATAAAAATAATATAATATGTAGGCTCCATCTGAAACAGAAAGAAATCTTATTAGTATATTAATTTAATGTTTATAAATCTAATATAAATTTTAAAAAGAAGATACTTACAATTAATTCTTTGACCTCTTGCTCGGAGGCTCGTCCCACGATTCTTCCATCACATAGGGTTCCTCATAGGGTTCGAGCCCGAAGAGACGTCTTAGGTCTAAATGAAGACCGTCCGGGCCATTATCCTCCCATACGTCCTCGAGGAACTCGCGCTCGTGCCGGCGCAGCGCTCGTACAAGTTGCCGGCGTTTAATGTTGACAAATCCAGGGATCTGGATCTCGCTCGTATATTGATACTATAAATTAAATTAAATCGAATTAGAATATTTATTATAAATAATTAATATATTATAAATAATTAATATAAAACAAATATTACTTACTCTTTGGAAACACACCAGATTCAGCAAAACCCGCAATAGCCCCATTGCGAGATCCTTTGCCCACCACGACGCGTTCGGCCGACCCCCTTGCAGCACCAATTCAATCAACGACGGCATTTTTCAAATTTCACTTAAACTTTTCGTCACTCACGGCTCGAAACGTTATGACAACCACGACAGGGCAGACATTGTCTCGATTAAACATTTTAGAGTAGGAGATGTATCACTTACGAAGAACGCTTACTCTCAGCTCTTGATAAGAAAACAAAAGTTAGCATGTTTCCACAGACAACTATTTAAAGTATTTAAATATGCATGTAAAAGAGAGAGATAGCGGGAAGCATGCACGCGGATGATACGACGTTCGTAAGGCGGTGCGAGAAGGATAGCGCGAGGTATGCACGCGTGAATGGAAAAGGATAGAGTCCGCATTGGCGTGGGAAAAGGATAACGTTCGCGGGAGAGAGAGAGAGATAATGCGAGGCATGGACGTGGGAGAAGGAGGCGCAGAAATAATCGACATTTTTTTTAAATATAATAATAATAATATTTATTCATAATTTATGTGTAATACAAAATGTATGTGTGTGTGTGTGTGTGTGTGTGTGTGTGTGTGTGTGTATGGTTAAAAAAGAATAAACTAATAATCAAAATAATAATAAAATAATAATAAAAATAATATAATATGTAGGCTCCTTCTGAAACAGAAAGAAATCTTATTAGTATATTAATCTAGTTTGAACGTAATAAATTTAATAAATAATAAATTTATTAATAAAGAAGATATTTACTGTTAGTTCTATGCTTCTTGTTCGGAGGTTCTTTTAGCTCTTCCAGTTCCCAATCTTCATCACCGAAATAATCGCTGTAATCATCGTAAGGTTCGAGCTCAAAAAGCTGTCGAAGGCAAAAGATATCGTTAAGCGGAAATATTTCCGCCCACTCGCGGGCCTCTCGGGTGTCACCCCATAATTCTGCAAGACGCGGTGGTTTGAGTCAATGTTCCAACAGATACGCACACGCTAATAACAAGTATATGCAGTCGTACGACCCATCGAAACCTTCAACGTATCTCACGTACTTTGATGTAAATAATTTGTACGGATGGGCAATGTGTCAACCCTTGCCCTATGCAGATTTTCGATGGGTCGACGACGTATCCGATTTTGATACATCATCGATCGCGCTCGATTCGCCTATAGGCTACATCCTTGAAGTCGATCTCGAATATCCGCAACGTGTTCACGATGCGCACACTGACCTACCGTTTTGCCCGACACGCGACAAACCACCTGGTAAGAGGCAGGATAAGCTGCTCGCAACCTTATATGATAAAAAACGTTACGTAATACACTATCGCAATCTGCAGCAATGCACGCGACACGGACTTCGCGTTACAAAAATACATCGAATATTACAGTTTTCGCAATCTCCATGGCTTCGCAGTTATATCGAACTCAATACACAATTCCGAACACTCGCGAAAAATGATTTTGAAAAAAATTTATATAAATTAATGAATAATGCGGTATTTGGCAAAACGATGGAAAATGTGCGCAATCATGTTAATATTAAGCTCGTGACACATTGGGATGGAAGATATGGCGCAGAGGCGATGATCGCGAAACCAAATTTTCACAGCAGAAGCGTGTTTTCGGAGAATCTGATCGCTGTTGAATTGCGCAATCTCGAAGTTAAATTTAATAAACCAATCTACGTGGGTATGTGTATACTCGACATATCCAAGACATGTTTGTACGAATTTCACCACGATTATATGATACCTATGTATCGAGAGAAATGTAAAGTCATGTACACCGACACCGACAGTCTCATATATCACATCGAGTGTGAAGATGTATATGAGAATATAAAGCGCAACGTCGACAGATTCGATACCAGCGATTATGCGGTGGACAATGTGTACGGTATACCGCTCGCGAATAAAAAGATACCGGGTTTAATGAAGGATCAAAATAATGGCGCCATCATGACCGAATTCGTCGGGCTTAGGGCGAAGATGTACGCGTTACGAATAGATGGTAAAAAGGATACGAAAAAAATAAAAGGCGTCAAGAGTAACGTTGTCGCGAGAACGATAACATTCGACGATTACACGTGGTGTTTGAACGAAGAGATTGAAATGACGCGTCAGCAGTCGTGTATAAGATCTAAATTACACGAAGTATACACTATTCGCGAGACAATAATTGCTCTAAGTCCGTACGATGATAAGCAGTATATCGTACCCGAAACCACCGACACGCTACCGTGGGGACATTACAAAATACCGTTGTAAATAAAAAGCATGTATATTGATTGTAAATAAAAATTATGTTTATTTATTGTACATTAAGATTATATGTATATTTATTGTAAATTATATGTATATTTTATAAAGTGTACAATATTGTTTATATTTATAATATATTATTTTTATCTATCCAAGAGTTGTGTCTAGCATCAAATCCCAGCCATTTCACATAAACCTTGTCACCCTTTTTGCGTATCACCTTTTCCACGAGATGTACGTCGGGATTAGCAACGCGTTGTAACTCGTATTCGTAAAATCCGCCGGCGATGGGATTCCCGCGCGAATCTTTGAGTACATAGGTCACGGGATTAGTTTTCTGCACTTTAACGATCTTAAACACTTCGGTCGACCAATTTGGCGTGTAACCTTTCTTAAAGATGGTCTTGACTTTTCTCACGCGTACCGGATCGCCTACTTTGAATCTTGCCGGTGCCGCAATCTTTACGTTGCTGTATACCGTATTTAAAAGTTTATCGGCGATCGCTGGGGTAACATCGATAGGTCTCATACCGATAGTGCGATGTTTTCGCGCATTGTACTCTCCAACGAGCCGGGACAACGCGTCGATCCACTTGTAATTTCCATTAAACGTAAACATTTTCCACATATTGTTCTTTAACGTTCGGTTGAATCGTTCCACGACCGAGGCTTTCATGACAGAGTACGTCGAATAATGATTAATGTTATGCTTCTTCACGAGTTTCTGTACATTTGCGTTGTAAAATTCTTTTCCTCTGTCGGTTTGAAGATTTTTCGGGCATCTTCCATCGTCTCGAATTATCTTTGCGATCGTATCCGACATCTCGTTTCCACTCTTACTCTTGAGCGCTACAGCCCACGCATACTTGCTCAACACATCGATAACTGTGAGTATGTAGTTGTAGCCTTTGTTGAATCGTGCATATGGACGCATCTCGACCACGTCCGCCTGCCACAGATCGTCGTATCCATGTACTATGACACGCCTACGTGGGAAATTTTTTCTCGCTGGAGCATGCAATTCTTCCACGAGCAGCTGTTTTTCAGAGGTCTTTTGCGACATATTTGATCGAGGCATAATTTGCAATAATGAGATAATTCCTCCACGTATATTCTTTATATATCTTTCTTTTCTTGCGCTGAATTAGATGTAGTCTGCGCGTGAGTTGCATACCGAAGCATTTTCTGCATCTCATCCATCATTATTTGCAGCGTTTGCACATTCGTCTCGAGCGTGATTATCTTTTTCTCAAGTTCTTTCTGTCTGTCCTCCAAAAGCTTGACACGTATTTCCACGTACTGTTTGTTTGCGGCATCAGTATCATCTTCCGGTTGCGCTACCCGTCGTATCTTGCGCGACCTTGCGTCAAAGCCGGAGGCTGTCTGACACAGAGCGTTATCGCGCACGTAATTTCTTAGTAATCCATTCCATTGATAGTATGAGTTGTTCGGTGTTCCCAACGATAATCCAAATTTATTAATCGACATTTCGATACAAACAATAATGACAGACTGACTCGTTTCGCCGATGCATAGATTAATTTATAATAAGGCCAGCTTCGTAAAGTTCCTCGATAATTGATAATATTTCATTGTCGTGGGCATTGTTGCCAGCTTGACGCGAAGCTTCCAGCAATCGCAAGCGATCTACCAACTCGTTGGGATCATTCCAATGCACATAATCGATCTTATTATCGTTTAACGTCATAGCGCGCGGTATGTTTATACTCTTCCAGTTTTTTTTCCAGGCGCTATTATATTTTTAATAGAGATTAATGGCGCTATTATATTTTTATACTTGTATCCCTTGTTACTTAACAATGGATTACGCATATCATTGCCACGTCTATGCGCATTTGTCGCCAGTAATATATTTTTGTATTTAATTTTATCATCGTCATTGTATACGTCACCGTCGGGTATTCTCTTGAAAATCAATGCGCGAAAACATCGCACTATCGGTATGAGACCTATCGATGTTACCCTAGCGATCGCCGATAAACTTTTAAATACGGTATACAGCAACGTAAAGATTGCGGCACCGGCAAGATTCAAAGTAGGCGATCCGGTACGCGTGAGTAAAGTCAAGACCATCTTTAAGAAAGGTTACACGCCAAATTGGTCGACCGAAGTGTTTAAGATCGTTAAAGTGCAGAAAACTAATCCCGTGACCTATGTACTCAAAGATTCGCGCGGGAATCCCATCGCCGGCGGATTTTACGAATACGAGTTACAACGCGTTGCTAATCCCGACGTACATCTCGTGGAAAAGGTGATACGCAAAAAGGGTGACAAGGTTTATGTGAAATGGCTGGGATTTGATGCTACACACAACTCTTGGATAGATAAAAATAATATATTATAAATATAAACAATATTGTACACTTTATAAAATATACATATAATTTACAATAAATATACATATAATCTTAATGTACAATAAATAAACATAATTTTTATTTACAATCAATATACATGCTTTTTATTTACAACGGTATTTTGTAATGTCCCCACGGTAGCGTGTCGGTGGTTTCGGGTACGATATACCGCTTATCATCGTACGGACTTAGAGCAATTTTTGTCTCGCGAATAGTGTATACTTCGTGTAATTTAGATCTTATACACGACTGCTGACGCGTCATTTCAATCTCTTCGTTCAAACACCGCATGTAATCGTCGAATGTTATCGTTCTCGCGACAACGTTACTCTTGACGCCTTTTATTTTTTTCGTATCCTTTTTACCATCTATTCGTAACGCGTACATCTTCGCCCTAAGCCCGACGAATTCGGTCATGATGGCGCCATTATTTTCATCCTTCATTAAACCCGGTATCTTTTTATTCGCGAGCGGTATACCGTACACATTGTCCACCGCATAATCGCTGGTATCGAATCTGTCGACGTTGCATTTTATATTCTCATATACATCTTCACACTCGATGTGATATATGAGACTGTCGGTGTCGGTGTACATGACTTTACATTTCTCTCGATACATAGGTATCATATAATCGTGGTGAAATTCGTACAAACATGTCTTGGATATGTCGAGTATACACATACCCACGTAGATTGGTTTATTAAATTTAACTTCGAGATTGCGCAATTCAACAGCGATCAGATTCTCCGAAAACACGCTTCTGCTGTGAAAATTTGGTTTCGCGATCATCGCCTCTGCGCCATATCTTCCATCCCAATGTGTCACGAGCTTAATATTAACATGATTGCGCACATTTTCCATCGTTTTGCCAAATACCGCATTATTCATTAATTTATATAAATTTTTTTCAAAATCATTTTTCGCGAGTGTTCGGAATTGTGTATTGAGTTCGATATAACTGCGAAGCCATGGAGATTGCGAAAACTGTAATATTCGATGTATTTTTGTAACGCGAAGTCCGTGTCGCGTGCATTGCTGCAGATTGCGATAGTGTATTACGTAACGTTTTTTATCATATAAGGTTGCGAGCAGCTTATCCTGCCTCTTACCAGGTGGTTTGTCGCGTGTCGGGCAAAACGGTAGGTCAGTGTGCGCATCGTGAACACGTTGCGGATATTCGAGATCGACTTCAAGGATGTAGCCTATAGGCGAATCGAGCGCGATCGATGATGTATCAAAATCGGATACGTCGTCGACCCATCGAAAATCTGCATAGGGCAAGGGTTGACACATTGCCCATCCGTACAAATTATTTACATCAAAGTACGTGAGATACGTTGAAGGTTTCGATGGGTCGTACGACTGCATATACTTGTTATTAGCGTGTGCGTATCTGTTGGAACATTGACTCAAACCACCGCGTCTTGCAGAATTATGGGGTGACACCCGAGAGGCCCGCGAGTGGGCGGAAATATTTCCGCTTAACGATATCTTTTGCCTTCGACAGCTTTTTGAGCTCGAACCTTACGATGATTACAGCGATTATTTCGGTGATGAAGATTGGGAACTGGAAGAGCTAAAAGAACCTCCGAACAAGAAGCATAGAACTAACAGTAAATATCTTCTTTATTAATAAATTTATTATTTATTAAATTTATTACGTTCAAACTAGATTAATATACTAATAAGATTTCTTTCTGTTTCAGAAGGAGCCTACATATTATATTATTTTTATTATTATTTTATTATTATTTTGATTATTAGTTTATTCTTTTTTAACCATACACACACACACACACACACACACACACACACACACACACATACATTTTGTATTACACATAAATTATGAATAAATATTATTATTATTATATTTAAAAAAAATGTCGATTATTTCTGCGCCTCCTTCTCCCACGTCCATGCCTCGCATTATCTCTCTCTCTCTCCCGCGAACGTTATCCTTTTCCCACGCCAATGCGGACTCTATCCTTTTCCATTCACGCGTGCATACCTCGCGCTATCCTTCTCGCACCGCCTTACGAACGTCGTATCATCCGCGTGCATGCTTCCCGCTATCTCTCTCTTTTACATGCATATTTAAATACTTTAAATAGTTGTCTGTGGAAACATGCTAACTTTTGTTTTCTTATCAAGAGCTGAGAGTAAGCGTTCTTCGTAAGTGATACATCTCCTACTCTAAAATGTTTAATCGAGACAATGTCTGCCCTGTCGTGGTTGTCATAACGTTTCGAGCCGTGAGTGACGAAAAGTTTAAGTGAAATTTGAAAAATGCCGTCGTTGATTGAATTGGTGCTGCAAGGGGGTCGGCCGAACGCGTCGTGGTGGGCAAAGGATCTCGCAATGGGGCTATTGCGGGTTTTGCTGAATCTGGTGTGTTTCCAAAGAGTAAGTAATATTTGTTTTATATTAATTATTTATAATATATTAATTATTTATAATAAATATTCTAATTCGATTTAATTTAATTTATAGTATCAATATACGAGCGAGATCCAGATCCCTGAATTTGTCAACATTAAACGCCGGCAACTTGTACGAGCGCTGCGCCGGCACGAGCGCGAGTTCCTCGAGGACATATGGGAGGATAATGGCCCGGACGGTCTTCATTTAGACCTAAGACGTCTCTTCGGGCTCGAACCCTATGAGGAACCCTATGTGATGGAAGAATCGTGGGACGAACCTCCGAGCAAGAGGTCAAAGAATTAATTGTAAGTATCTTCTTTTTAAAATTTATATTAGATTTATAAACATTAAATTAATATACTAATAAGATTTCTTTCTGTTTCAGATGGAGCCTACATATTATATTATTTTTATTATTATTTTATTATTTTTTCTATTATTATTTTTATTTTTATATTTTATATATATATTTTTTTAAACACACACACACACACACACACACATATTTTGTATTACACATAAATTATGAATAAATATTATTATTATTATATTTAAAAATGTTTGTTGATTATTTCTGCGCCTCCTTCTCCCACGTCCATGCATGCCTCGCGCTGTCTCTCTCTCTCCCGCGAACGTTATCCTTTTCCCACGCCAATGCGGACTCTATCCTTTTCCTTCACGCGTGCATGCCTCGCGCTATCTCTCTCACTCCGCCTTGCGAACGTCGTATCATCCGCGTGCATGCTTCGCGCTATGTCTCTCTCTCTCCCAAGTGCATCCTTCGCGCTATCCCTCTCCCAAGTGCATGCCTCGCGCTATCTCTCTCTTTCTCCCAAGTGCATGCTTCGCGCTATCTCGCTCACTCCGCCTTGCGAACGCCGTATCATCCGCGTGCATGCTTCGCGCTATCTCTCTCTCTCCCAAGTGCATCCTTCGCGCTATCCCTCTCCCAAGTGCATGCCTCGCGCTATCTCTCTCTTTCTCCCAAGTGCATGCTTCGCGCTATCCCTCTCTTACACCTACTCGCGCGGGTCCCTCGCCTATCGATTAGGACGCGGTCCCCCTCCCCCCCTCCGCGGACCCTTCGCCTACCGGTTAGGACGTGCGGACTTCTCGCTTATCGGTTAGGACGCGGTCCCTCTCCCCGCGGACCCCTCGCCCACCAGTTAGGACGCGCGGACTTCTCGCCTATCGGTTAGGACCCGCGGACCGCTCGCCTATCGGTTAGGACGCGATTCGCCCGCGTGACGTCATACCCCCCCCGCGTGACGTCACCCCCCCCGCGTGACGCCCCCCCTCGCGTGACGTCACCCCCTTGCCCTGATTTCCCCCCTTGCCCCTCACCCCCCTCAGAGCCCCTGGCTTAGAATCCGCATAGTATCACTTTTATATATAATTGAAACATACATAAATCTAATTAATTAATTAATTTTAGCTAATTGTGACCATAAAAAATTTTTAATTGAATTAATTAATTTTAAATTTTAATGTGACCGGACTTGGTGAAATTGGCTCTTAGACTATATAGATTGTAAAGAGTGTAGACATAGGCTGCGGTCGGGAACACGCTAGAAATGCTTCGAAGCATTTGATTGACCAATCAGGACAAAAAGAGTAAAGATTTATTTATTCTGATTGGTTAATGCAATGCTTGAAGCATTTCTAGTGTCTTACCGACCGCAGGCATAGTATCATGGTGTAGATATAAACAGTAGCGACAGGTAAGAAAAAAGCGAGAAAAAAGAATTTTTAAAAATAGAATCAGTTCTTCGATTCTTAGGGTAAAGAATTGATTCGCAAAAAAATCATGTAGCAAAGAATCGATTCAAAAAATCGATTTTTTGACTAAAAAAATCGATCTTTTAAAAAATCGAATCGAAATCGAACATCCCTAATTGCACATTTCAGCCCGATTCTGTGGCTCACGCCTGTTGCCCCCCCACTCACTGCTCATACGTTAGCGACGAGTCGCCAGATACGCGTAACTAAGGAGCGCGACGCTTTGTCTCAGGAGCGTCCGTATATAAGAATGTCCAAATATAATAGTAAGATAATACTTTTTTAAATGCACCGCGAAAATTCTCAAAATTAAAAGTTTTTCTTCAATATTTTATATTTCATTGATATAAAATATTGAAGAAAAACTTTTATTTATAGAAAAGTATTGTCTTATTATTATATTTGGGCATTCTTATATACGGACGCTCCTGAGATAAAGCGTCGCGCTCCTTAGTTACGCGTGTCTGGCGACTCGTCGCTAACGCACGAGCGGTGAGTGGGGGGCAATAGGCGTGAGCCACGGAATCGGGCCGAAATGTGCAACTAAATCCGAGCACTGATCTAAGACTCTAGTCTGCAAGAGCCATTACACGACGAAGGCATGCGCAGGCGCAGGGTCAGCGCACATGGTTTTATAATCGTAGTAGCCTAATGATTAACTACCAAACGTTATAATTAAACTACCAATCACCACCAAACGATTGTCTTTCAGTTAAGACAATCTAATTTGAACAAAATTGGTTGATAAATAATATATTTGTTCGGCTAACTTTACGGCTTCCAGTAAGCCATCTCCACTACCTAACCACACATGGTTTTTTGTACTTTTTGGATAAATTATGGGCCACCAAACGTTGTAAATAAAGGATTTGTGACCACCTAACGATTCTGCATCGAATAAGCCCTGATTTAATCGATTAGACTAAAAATTAAAAATGTCCGGCTAACTTTACACCAATATTTTAATTATTTAATTTAAAAAAAACGATTGACCACCAAACGTTTTAATTAGGCTACCAATCATCACCAAACGACCACCAAACGATTAGATAATTTTAATTATTAAAAAGTTAAAGTGGTCCGGCTAACTTTACGGAGCTCTTTTCTATACATAGTTTTCTGTTTGTAACTACGATTTTACCATTTATTTTATTTCCTAATAATTCGCCTATACCAGTCGAACCAGACGTTTTATATATGCATCTCATGTCAGTATTTCTATTGTTATAGAAGCTTTTATCATTTTTTTTTTCGAAGATTGTCACTCAATATACTTTTTAACGGATCTAGTGTTGCAAGAGAATTTTTTATAAGCATGTTGTCATCCCATTTTTTAGTTATGGTTGCAAAACTTGTCGCACTATCAATAAGTTCGTCTTCCGAAATTTTACATTGTCGTAATATTTTATCCAAAATATTGTTGCGTCCCTGCGGGTCGTCTAAGGCGGTTATTCATGAATCTGCTGTATTCGTTTCCGGGAGAACGTTGCTAAGCGTTGTTGTTAAACAACGGCGGACATCTTGGGAGAGATCGGCCATCTTGAGTCTCGCGACGGATGTCATCCCGGACGAGCCCCCAAAATGTTGCGTCCGCGCGTCGACTTCGATAATACTCGAACACGCGCGACACAACCGGCACCCGCGTATCGCGAGTAAATGATTGACACTCTTTAGAAAGAATAAAAGGAACTTTAATATAGCAACACAGAACACACAATTGAACAAGGAACACAGAACGGGTAATAACAGTAATCGTATATCAAGTATGTCCGCCCGGAATGACATCCGTCGCGAGACTCAAGATGGCCGATCTCTCCCAAGATGTCCGCCGTTGTTTAACAACAACGCTTAGCAACGTTCTCCCGGAGACGAATACAGCAGATTCATGAATAACCGCCTTAGACGACCCGCAGGGACGCAACAATATCTACGTCATATATCGCATTATGTACGCCAGTACTCGATAAATTTAGCCAGTTTACTAATCCTATAATTGTACACTCATCCTTGCTTTTTCTACCAGTATGTTTTCTAATAACAGATAATGTATCAATAAAACTGTGAATAATTTCTGAAAAATCCGTTTGCAAATTACAAAACTTGATGGTATTATACAATTTAGGGCCATCAAAGCTCAAGTTGTGCGTTGCAATGTAACGGAATTTCTTAAAAGATGCAAGCCAATTGAGGAAATTTCCCATTGCAACACGAAGAAGAACAGATGAGACTTCAATACCATGATAAATAAGAGTTCCACAATAAGTCCTTAGACCATTGGCTTTCGTGGCGGCTGCAGATATTTGCTGTGTTGGATGTATATATGTTGCAAACCTTGAAGAGCCACATTTTGCAGCAATTTGCAATATTTCGTTATTTAGTCCGAAGCCTGACGTTTCAAGATCAACTAAAATAATGTTATCTTTTTCGACATCGGAATTATTTATCACATTATCGTTTTCATTCTGTTGATTTTGCACGGCGGGTGTGGTCAAAAGAGTACAATTGATTTCGTATGTAACGCTTTCAGCATTTTCTTTTCTATGTCGTAATGTTGATCTGATTTTGTTCAGAGTTAAGCGTCTCTTTTTAAACTCTTTGCTCCCTATACGTGATCTTCTTTGTGTCATTATATGATCATTTCTGGAAATATGTTTCGAATGAAATTATATTTGTCCGACAGCACAAGCAAATCGAAAATCTGCTGATTGTGAGACTATAACATCGAGCTTTCGGTGCCTTACTGGCCATAATAGCGTTAAGACTTTCGTTAACATTGCTTGATGCATTCGCTAAAAATTTTGAGGCATTTGAAGCTAATTTATTGAAAATTTCTTTAAGATTTTCGAACAGCTGAAAGTCATGAAAACCGCCTGGAACTACTCTATGATCATAATTTTCACGATTTTGTATGTAACCACACCATAAACCACACTTACTGTGATCATTAAATGTATGATATAGGATACATCAAATAGCTCCCGCTAATGCTACGCTATTGCCTTTATTTTGTGCTACTGCGTAAGTAAAGCATCGATGGAGATAAGATATTCTATCCTTGTTCAATTCCTGATAATTCTTTTCCATTTTATATAATTGTTTTTTTACACCAGTAGACGTATGATTTTTATCTGAATGTTTAACAATATGATGCGAACTCGAGTTTCGACAGGCTGTTATGGTTGAACTATCGTCATCACCAATTAGTATTCCAACTTCTAAATTCTTTGATTTAAGAATCGAACTATTAGTTATGAGATTTTTCCCGACATGGGATTCCATCGCTTTTGCTGATCCCCAAAAGTTGACTCGGCAATCATGGTTATCTGGACTATTTCCATTATCGCATTTCTTACACTTTCTATTGCAAGTTGAATAATCAAGAATCAGACCTGATAAATTGCCGATAATTGCTCCATATCCATTTAAACTATCATAATTTCGTCCTGTTCCTCTTCTACTCCACCCCATATCATATGAGACGACGAGTCGTACAACATCATCGAATGTTATAGGTGAAGTTGTGTTGTTCTCCTGCATTTCGTTGTCTGATAAATGCTTGTCAGATACAATAAAACCTGATTTCAAATTATCTGACCTAGAAAAAATATAAAGTATATATAATGCAAATAATTAATAATATTATATCCGAAAGTTTTTAATAGTGTAGTTTTATAAAAATTAATTAATTGTTTTTAATTACAATATTTCTTCAATTGTATCCTTATTTTCTAAAGTAAGGGATCGCTCCAAATTTGCTGCATTGTGACAGCTTTCTTTTGCTAATGCTTCCATTGCCTGGCCAACTTCTTGTTCATATCTTTTATATGTTTTAAAATCTATTGGTAGAATATTTAGGCAAGATAATAACTTATTGAGATGTGTCCATCCTATACCTCCATGCAGAACACCTTCAACTAAAAATAAAGATTACAACAAATTTTACAATTTATTCGCTTAAAATACTCTTCATGTTGTACTCAAAATATTGTAACAAAAACTATTTGATAAAAATAATGAAGCTTACCCATAACTGCTTTTGAATTTACGTCAAAACGGGATGTACGAGGACTGACAATTAAGTTCGTAGAACAAATTTATTACAATTACAGTACATACTTAATTGTTATCTTGTACACGGTCCCCTTCAAAATAGTCCCCTCCTAAAGTAATGCACTTGGTCCAACGTATTTTCCATTGCAGGAAGCAATGTTCAAAGTTATTCTCTGTGAGGCTGTTTAGAGCACGTGTCGTAATCCATTCTACCTGCTCTCGTGATTCCCAGTGATGATTCTTCATATCGTTCTTGATCTTGTTATAGCCCAAACAGGCTATACACGAATTATTAAATATATTATTCTAAATACATATTATTTGATATGATTGCTCAACGTGTAACGCGAATACAGATCACGTTACGAACGTTGACCGAGCGAAGCGCTGACAACGCGAGCCACGCGCGAAGCCCGAGCGACCGCGCAATCACTCATTACGAAAACGCGGAAATCAAGGCAAGCGGAATAAAGGCGTTGCGAAAATGCAACGTAGAGGTCCTACCTAAAAGCGAAAAGGAAATTGCGAAAATGCAAGCAAAGAAGTCCTACTTAGAACTCCTTAGCTTGCATCCGGATCTTGCCGCAAAAATCGAGCGACACGACACATGGTCTTGTCGCTAAACGATCCCCTCCTGGGAAACCAAGGGGAGATAATAAAAAGACCCATCGCTAACGAGCGGCGGGCAGTCTTTATCATTAATTAACATTACGCGGGCAGTCAATAACGCTTGTTACGGGAAACTATTAAATTAACGCCACGCAGTCGGCAGAAAGAAATACATAAGATCGAGAAGTGCGTCTCGCGACCGAAACTCGACTCCAGACACGCGCACGCCAAGATATCTGATATCGCGATACGCGACGCGAGTGACGTGCGGGAACTTTGTAATTAAGCCAAGTTACGAATAAAATAGTTACATATATATTTATTCCAAATACAAAGGTGTCATTTTTATTTATAATAAAATCAGTGAGTTCCTCGGGCGGAGCCCGGATTCCCAAATTCCTTCCGGCAAACGATCCTAACTACCGTGCCTCTCCGGAGGCATAACAATCTTGAGGAATAGAAAAAAGTCAGAGGGGGCCAGATCAGGCGAATAGGGCGGATGTTCGAACACGGTGATTCGTTTTCTGGCGAAAAATTCCTTCACAACAATGGCTATGTGTGTTGGAGCGTTGTCCTGATGCAAGAGCCAGCTTTCGTTCGCAAACAATTTAGGTCGGACATGCTTCACTCGCGTTCGTAACCGTTTCATTACCTCCAGATAGAATGCTGCATTAACGATTTGTCTTTCGGGAACAAATTCTCGATGCACAATTCCCCTCCTACCGAAAAAAACGATTAACCTGCTCTTGATTTTAGATTTCGACATGCGCGCTTTTTTTATTCTGGGATCGCCTTTTTTTTGTCCACGCCATGCTAGCACGTCTGTTCGACGGATCGTATTCGTAGAACCATGATTCATCACCTGTTATCACTCGAGACAACAAATCGTCCGTTTCGTCGGTCTGTAGCCAGTCTTCGCATAGTCGAACGCGCGTCAGTTTTTGATCAAGTGAGAGCACTTTGGGTACCACGCGTGCACACAATTTGCGCATCTTCAAATCCTCGTTTATTATTTTTCGTACTGTTTCTCTGTTAATGCCTAACTGTTCGGCTATGAATCTCGTCGAGACACGACGGTCTTTCACTATAAATTCGTCCACTCGTCTCACATTTTTCTCGCCTCCCGTCGAAACGGGTCTTCCTTCTTTAGGATTGTCGTCTACCGATTCTCTCCCTTCTTTGAACCGCTTCTTCCACTTGTAAACTGTAGCAGGTTTCATAGCAAACTCACCTAATGCTTCATTCAATTGCTGCACGATTTCCGAGCCGTCTTTGTTCAATTTCACCAAAAATTTGATCACCGTTCTCTGTTCTTTCAAATCCATAATGAAATTTTTTTACCGCGTAAAAAAACTGTTCTGCAGATTCTGATGTATAACTATTTAAAATTGATTTCAATCGCGTTGAAACTTGCACTGAGCGTAGTTCAAGCGTGTTATTTTATGTTAGCTCGTTGCCGACGTCAGTGTTGCCACATAGTGCGCACGAAAAATATTCTACGAACTTAATTGTCTGTCCTCGTACGTCCATCTGGACCATCGTGCTTTTGACTTGTTGTTACACTATTTATCTGCAGGCACTTGTGACATCTCGCTGACAGTGTTGAGCCTAATCCTTTTCGCATTTCATTTTCAATGTATTCAAGCGAAAGTGCTTCTTTGCAAGACACGCACCACATTTGCTTTGCAAAAACGGCTAATTCTATAATGCGACATCCTTCCATAAAGTCAATTGCCTCGTTATGCGAGATCTCGCCGGTTATTTCACTCAAAATCGCACTTTTTGATTTTCGGAGACGCAAACAATTTTTGCTTTGTATTATTCGTTGTTTGTATATATGTTCTGACACCCACTTTCCTTTCCAGCGGTATTTAACTCTCGGTATTTTACAAAAATACGAGATTCACAATGTTTGTTTACTCTCTGCACACTGTCATTCAAATTATGACAGGCAGTAATACCAATGTAAGAAATAATGCGGCGTTGCCATTGTTGTGCCTCCGTGGAGGTACAGAAATTTTGTTGGGATCGTTTGCCACTTGGAACTTAGGAGCTCAGGATCGTACAGGGTCTTCTCGCCGTTTTCATTAAATATGTAATCGTATTAGAATAAAAGTCGTTTATTCGAATACATCAGTTTTAAATCTTCTTTTCTTTCTCGCACTTCAACTCGGCTTATCGCGGTATACAGTTGCTTCGCGTGCCTGATATCGCGGCTGCCGTCGCGAGATCAGCTGGCACGTTCTTTATTATTAAAACGATTACAATTGTCCGTCTCGCGGTTGCTTTTGTTAAGTTCGATTGTACTGTATAATTGTATAAGTATATCTGCTTCGTGTGATTTTATGATTAGGACTGCCTAGTGCTCGTTCGAGGTGGGTAGTTTTATCACCTCCTGTCCGATTAGTTTTCGGAGGGGATAGCTTAGCGACAGGACCATAGGTGGTCATGTCGCTCGTTTTTGAATGGAGAAAACCCGGATGCAAGCTACGTAAATTCAAAGTAAAGTTTCTTTGCTTGCATTTCCGGAATATCGTTCTTCAAGTCTCGCAAACGCGTGGCCTCCGCGCGTGGCTCGCTTTGTCACCGATTGCGCTCGTAACTCTATACGTCTTCCTCGGCTTCGAGTTATAGTCGGAAGACGTATATTAAATAATATTTAATAATTAATAATTATACTAATTTGGTTATAGTCGTTTTGGGCTATAACACGATGTCTAATGCCGGAATTAAATGATATGTTTCGGGTTTATATCTTGTTTTAAAATTATTAATTAAATATATATAATTGATTATTTTCATATTTTATGTATGTTTAAGCTATTTAAAACTTATAGTAACCCAAAATCTTTCTGTAAATTATTCGTTTTTTCGTTTCTTGCAGTTGATTTCAGAAAATATTCGCAACCAAAAGTTTTTATCATAAATTTAAAAAAATATTAATTACAACTATTTTCTTCTATAAAAACGATAAAAACCATATTATTTTGTGATAATTTAATTCTTTTTATAATCCAGATCTATTTATTTGACTGTCTAAACAGTATAAACGTAAGAAAAAGGTTTTTTTGAATTTCGATAGCTTTTTGCTACTATTGTACAGCCAAAACATCCTTAATCTCCTAATCTCTCCTTTCTCTTAATATTACGTACTCGTTTCTCTTACAATCGCGTCTGTTTCACAATATTTTATTTCTTTTTTCTGTTGTATTCTTTCTGCTTTCTCTATATCTTTCTTGTGCTTATTCTGTTTTATATTAATAAAAAAACATTTATTTTTTATTAATAATTTAATCATATTTAATAAAAATCATTAAATATAAAGAACACATTATAAACGCTGCCACCTTTTTATCTTTTTTTATATTCACTTTCCTTTTTCATTGAAAGAAATATATTTTTGTAAATTTCTATCATAATAATTAAAATTTTAAATATAAATATACAGGATGTCCCATTTTAATGTCCCACCCCAAATAACGGTAAATATGTAGATTAACGTACCCACCTCCAATGACTTTGACCTTGACATATGTTGTCAAGGTCACTGCCCTGAGTAACATCCAAGAGGTTTTAGCCGTCGCTCGTTGTTTATTAAAAAATTATTAACAAAAGAATTTAAATGAAATGTACGTAATTTTCAAACAACGTGTATATAAGAATAGTGAGTTTGTATGTTGACCTACTGTAGGACTTCTCAAAATTTATTATTGTTTACTAAAAGCTTTCACTTCTCTATTATTGCCAGTCTTTGTGTTACTCTTGTCGAATTATCATGTATACGAATTTCTACATTTAACACATAATTTAGCGAGATCTATCCCACAATTCTTGTGTGGATTGGAAAGTGTATGCGTGGACACAGTGGGTTCCGCCCCCCCTACGGGGGGGGGGGCTCCATTTCCGGAAGATATAACCTAACCCAAACAAAATTTTAGTTTTAAATTAGAAATAGGTTTGGGTTAGGTTATATCTTCCGGAAGTGGAGCCCCCCCATAGGGGGGGGGGCGGGAACCTACTACGTCCACGCATATACTTTCGGCTTGTTTCAAGCCAAAGGACGGAGGGAAGAGAGGTGTGGGATAGACCTTGCTTCGTGTGGAAAGTCGAAAACCCATGTGGAACAGAACAATTACAAATTTCGTTTTGGATCGAAGCAACTATTTTCTGTTTTAACAAAAAGACTCTTCAATATATCAACGATTTACTCCTTTAAATAACTTTTCTTTGTTTATACATGTACTATTTCCACATTTGAATACTTAAAATAACTGCTATATTTCTCAAACTTTTTTGTTAATAACTTTTTAACGAACAACGAGCGACGGCTAAAACCTCTTGGATGTTACTCAGGACAGTGACCTTGACAACATATATCAAGGTCAAAGTCATTGGAGGTGGGTACGTTAATCTAAATATTTACCCAAATAACTTTTTTATTTTTGATTGTAGAAAAAAATGTTTCAGACAAAAGTTGTATGGTTTCAAAGAGAACATAAGATGGTGTCATTAGTTTGACCTTGAATAGTTGCTTGAAGGTCACGTGAAGATTATCTTCAATTTCTTAAATGGGGCTACCTACTTTTCATTACATATTCTTCTAGTTTACATCGAGAGCTTTCCAAAACCCTATAATTAAGTACCTTTTCGTTAAGTACTTTTTAAGTTATAAGGCAAGATCAAAAGCACGATCCGGCCGGTCAAGGCAAGATCAAAAGCACTGCGCGGAAAAAGAAAATTATTCGAATACTAAGAACTTCTGTGGTAGGCCCTTCAGGTGTGTCAAATGCGGGGGGGGAACACCCAACTCAAACTTGCATAAAAACAACAGATACTGCAGCCACTTGCGCTAACTGTCATAGAAGTCATCCGGCAAGCTATAAGGGATGCACCAAATATAAGGAATACAGGGACCAAATACTACCAAAAGTAAATAAAAGAACGTCAACTAATGACAAAGTAACTGATGCGCATTATAATCCAACAAAAACAACGCTAGTTAGGAATGATACAACATACGCACAAGCGACAAAATGTGTCTTAAACCTACAGGAAGAAACACCCAATGAGCCAGTTAAGAGCACTGAAATTGCTGAGGTATTAGAAAAATCCTTCAATAGATTTGAAACATTGTTGGAAAAATTAATGGACAAAATGTTAAACAGAATAGTTCAACTAGTCAGCAACGTTCTGCAACATCAAAAATGAAGCATACGCTACGAATCTCTCAATGGAACGCCAACGGCTTGTCTGAAAAAAGACAAGAACTGGAAACCTTCCTAAACCTCAACAAAATAGATGTCATGCTGACATCCGAGACAAGATTTACAAACAAAAACTACCTTAAAATCTATGGATACAAGTGCTATCTTACAAACCATCCCTCTGGAAACGCTCACGGAGGTTCAGGTATACTGATAAAAAATACACTTAAACACTATCCTCTCCAGCAATTTCACACGGACTACATCTGTAGTTATGGAGGATACCAGAGGTTCATTCACAGTCTAGGCTACTTATTGCCCTCCAAGGCACACTCCCAAATCTGAGCAATTTAACAAATACTTCTCTAGCCTCGGAGTAAGATTCGTATCAGGAGGAGATTGGAATGCTAAACACCAATACTGGGGCTTCAGACTCACACTACCAAGAGAAAGACAACTCTTAAACACGATACAGAATAGCAATTTACAGTGCTACTCCACCGGCGAACCTACCTATTGCCCGCTGACCCCAACAAAACACCCGATTTGCTGGGCTTCTTCATAGCGAAAGGTGTATCAGACTGCTATACTGAGGTCGAGTCATGTTGGGACTTGTCCTCCGATCACTCTCCTATAATACTCACAATAAGCACCGAGGTGATCAAAAGAGACTCTCCAGTCTCCATTTCCAACCGACATACCAAATGGGACTCTATTTCAAGCATATATTAACAATAACATCAACCTCAAGATTCCTCTCAAAACACTGAAGGACATCGAGGAAGGAGTGGAGCACCTCGATAAAACAATTCACACGGCAGTTTACGATGCAACTCCGAGATCCAAAAAGCAACCTCTATCAGCAAATATATATCCTATACATATTAGAAATAAAGTAGTGGAAAGACATAAGCTTAGAAGGATCTGGCAGCGAACTAGGTTCCTAACTGACAAACAAAAGTTTAACCAATCCTCACAAGAACTCAAAACAATAATCAAAGCACACAAGAAGGAAACACTGTAATACAGAATTGAAAGCCTAACTAATAACGCCGCCACAAACTACTCGCTATGGAAGGTTACCAAGAAGATCAAACAAACAATAACACACATTCCACCAATTCGCAAAAATAATGACAATTGGGCGAGAAGTGATCAAGAGAAATCAAATTTATTCGCTGAACACTTGCATCGAGTATTTCAACCTAATCCCTCCAACAAAATTGATGAAGATAGAGAAATAGCCAACTTATTAAAAAACCTCTTACAAACAAGTTTACCCATAGAACCAACAAACCATAACGAAACAGCAAAAATCATACAAATGCTTGACGCTAACAAAACACCTGGTTACGATTTAATAATTCCTTTAGTCTTAAAAAAGCTACCGCATAGAGCAACCGTTTTAATCACAGCCATATTTAATGCCATACTGAGATCCGGCTGTTATCCAGGGCAATGGAAAGTCGCTCAAATAATCCTGATTCCTAAACCAGGGAAAGATCCAATCGAAGTTAAGTCTTATAGACCAATAAGTCTTCTTCCAGAGTTGTCAAAGGTCTTTGAGAAACTTATACTTTTACAAATGAAACCTCACCTAACAGACTCAATCCCTAATCACCAGTTTGGGTTCAGGGTAAAGCATAGCACGATAGAACAAGTACACAGAGTGACCAACACAATCAGCAATACTTCAGAAAATAAGCAATATTGTTCTGCAGCCTTCCTGGATATAAGTCAAGCTTTCGACAAGGTATGGCATGAAGGATTACTATACAAAATAAAGAAGATTCTTCCACAACCATTCTACCTATTATTAAGGTCATAATTACAAAACAGATGCTTCGAAGTAAAATTTAACGATACCTTTTCTAAACTATATCCAATCAAATCTGGAGTTCCACAAGGAAGTATCCTGGGGCCCATACTGTATGTTTTATTTACTGCCGATTTACCCACTAATAAAGCAACAACAGTAGCCACGTTCGCTGACGATACAGCCATCCTCTCGATACACAACAATCCTACTACCGCTTCGCATAACCTATAAAAAAGTCTGAACAACATGGAAAAATGGTATAAAAAATGGCGAATAAAAGCCAACGAATGTAAATCGGTACAAGTCATCTTTACCTTGAGAAAGGACTTTTGCCCACTAGTACACCTAAATGGACAAATAATACCTAAAGCCGATGACGCCAAGTATCTGGGAATACATCTAGATCGCAGACTAACATGGAGGAAACACATATGGTCCAAAAGAAAACAACTTGATACCCAACTTAGAAACATGTACTTACTGGCTTACCGGTAGAAATTCCAAACTATCGACTGACAGCAAAATCGCTATTTACAAATCAATCCTGAAACCCATATGGGTATATGGTATCCAATTATGGGGCACAGCAAGTAACAGCAATATTGAAATCCTTGAAAGATTTCAAACAAAAGCCTTAAGATCCATGTTAAACATACCATACTATATAAGTAACAAATACATATATAACGATCTCAAATTAAATACCATCAAGAAAGAAATATCCATTTACAGCGAAAAGTATAAAAAAAGGCCTTGTACACATCCAAATAAACTAGTGTTAAATCTCCTGGGAAGTGATAATGTGGAATTCAAAAGAAGTCTTTTGAATACCAGCAGATTTCTATAATATATCAAAGCTAGTCAGGTCGATCAACGGATTACTTCTTCAATCCTATAACGGACCTACCGGGTCAACTAAATTAGTTGCTTATTGTGCTAAGCAGATTGTAACGTTGCATTGGAGTCATAATAAAAAAAAATTATATAACGTTAGTGATTTCGAGACTATTGTCAAGGAGATGAAATCTATCAGAATAAGTAAAAATTAATGATTTAACATTGTCTAACTCCTCAGAGTTGAATGTTCTAATCATAAAAGCTGCATGACAGTAGATGTGTGATCGCAAAGGATTTCCTTGTCAGGAAAATTAACAGAGACAAAAAGATTAAAATTATTAGAGATCGCTAAGGTCCCTAAGGCCGTGGCGATATGATTATTTATTAGTTCCTTCAAAATATAAAGGATTAAAAAGATTAAAATTATTAGAGATCGCTAGGGTCCCTAAAGCCTTGGCGATATGATTATTTTAAGAATTCAGTGAATTTTATCGATTACTGGGAGTCCTAAGGTTGCAGTGATATTTAAAATTAGTTTCTTCATTAATATAGCAAATTAGAGTTTTGTATTTTGACAAACATACATCACATCATCGGTCGTCTCATTCCCTCGGGCTTCAACGACATCGCCTGGGATCATGAATCCTTTAAGCGTATTCTAATAATTCGATACAAAGATAGTGTAGTGTTGAAAATAGATGAGTAAGCCTTGCCCTTAATGTTTGTGACAATGACTTCTCTGAAATAAACGTTTTCGACTGACGCGATAACGCTATATATATATATATATATATATACAGGGTGCGGCATTTATAGTGACGCGGGCATATTTTTCGGAAACGAAGTGAGATATCAAAAAATGTTTCAGACAAAAGTTGCATGGTTTCGAGGGGGCCACATGATAAAAATATGGATTTGACCTTAAGTGGTCTTTTCAAGGTGAGGTCAATGTGGTCGATGTTTTCTTAAATGGAACTCCCCATTTTTTATTACATATTCTTATAGCTTATCCCGAGAGCTTTCCAAAACACTATAATAAAGTATTTTTTCATTAAGTACTTTTCAAGTTATTTTATATTTTAATCTGACATATTTTAATATAAAAAATAAAATATCTCGTAAAATATTTAGTTTTCGATAATCTTACCGTAATATTTTTATGTACAGAATAATGAGACAAATCAATTAGTGTAAAGAAAAAAACAAATAATTGTTTAAAAAAATACATTATAAATAATTACATACTTTTTCTTAAAAACAATTATTTTTTTTTACTAACTGATTTGTCTCATTATTCTGTACATAAAAGTATTACGGTAAGATTATCGAGAATTAAATATTTTACGAGATATTTTATTTTTTATATCAAAATATGTCAGATTAAAATATAAAATAACTCAAAAAGTACTTAATGAAAAAATACTTTATTATAGTGTTTTGGAAAGCTCTCGACATAAGCTATAAGAATATGCAATAAAAATAGGAGATTCCATTTAAGAAATTAAAGGTGTCCTTGACTTGACCTTAACGATGCCATCCAAGGTCAAACCAATGACACCATCTTATGTTCCCCTCAAAACCATACAATTTTTGTTCAAAACGTTTTTCTCTAAAATGCTTAGTTTTTGAAAGAAAAGGGGTGGTCTAGGACACCCTGTATTATACTTTTTTAGTTTGTTATGTTTCGCGAATACAAGTTACTTGCGTAAAAATCATTGTTTCGAAATTCTTTGATTTGAAAGTTACAGACAATTTTTTGCGCTATTTCTAGTTCTCTCTTCTCTACGTTGTAAAGCAACGTAATAATTTTTTACAAATTTATTGCGTTCTTGTTAACGGAAAACGTGGACTGAAAAATTTCAAATACGAAGAAAGCGTGATACGAAATGAAATGTTGCATAAATTCGCGCATCGAACTAGTATTTCACGTAGAAATAAATTACCAACGTAATGCAGCATTTTGGAAACCGACATTTTTTTTTTTTAATTAGTGCTTTAGCTATTCCCAGATAACCAAGCGTGCGATTCCCGCACGAGATATTATTACCGTACTATTACTGTACTACCACGAGATGGCGGCGTACGGCGTAACTGTACGGTATCAGTACAAAAAGAATATATAATACTATGATACAGCGTACCATTATCGTACCTGTACTGCGTACTGTTCGGTACATATCACAATAGGAACTGTACCATACCAGTACGGCGTATTGAGCATATATTGAAACCTAAAATGAACCAAACTAATATACATATATTATACTAATTAATTGAATAGTAATAATTATTTTTAAATTATCATTCTAATTTTAAATTAGTGTAGCATAATAATAGCGGTCTAAGTTGCTGTTTAAATAGAAGCCTAGTTTCATTATTTTGGCGCGCGCAACCGACACAAGTGCGGCCGGACGAGATCCAATAGCTCACATTGCCAATTGGCCACAGTTGAATAGGATCTTATTCTGATTGGTCAACTATGCTGGTTACCTTATAAAGGATTCACACTGCGTGAACGCACTGCGTCCACGCAGTATGAATCTTCCATAACGGAAAGTCTCCTCCCAGCGTCCTAGCGCGGCTATTTTGTTTTTCTCTGTGTTACATTTCCTTCTTCTCTGTTATAACGTGAATCCGTACGGACGTGTTTTTCTTACTTCCATAATTTTTCAAGTTATTGCGAGGAGTTTTCAGAAGTTTTCTGGAGTATTTCAAGGAGATATATATTAAGAGGAGATATATATTATATATTATATAAGGAGATATATATTAAGAGGAGATATATATTATATATTATATAAGGAGATATATATTAAGAATATTTCAGAATTCAAGGAATTATTTTCATTCATCCAGTATCTGAGGTGAGTAATTTTTCATATAACAATTAATTTGATAGCTTTTTTTTTGGTTTTAATGATGGATTAAAAATCATTAGATACCGGCTTTTCATTTTCAATCTTTCATTGAATATCTATATATTAAAAGGTATATATCGGTATAAAGGCCGATCTAAGCTATGAGCAGTTTTGTCTTCACCATCTATCTATCTTTATTTGCCCAAAGTCATGTATGCGCTTGCACGAGATAACAATGTGCGATATCGTCTTTTTGTGAAATAAATGAAGCTCTACTCTATTACATTTATGTTTGATACACGCGTATTGCAATAAGCAGGCAGACAAAGACATATGTAATATAATAATAGCGCACATAAAATAGATTACACACTGTGAAAAGAATATATTTTAATGTCAGGACAAACGTTTTACACCAAAACTTTCTATATTCTGAATCTATCGACTCTTGTTTATTTTTAAAAGCGTTGCTATGCAAAATTTAAAGGTGATACATTAATAATTAAAAGGGTATCTTACAGTTTTCGGCCATTCCTGATTATCAGTTCGTCCTCGAACTATGAAATTAAATCAATATTCAAAACTTAAATAAAATATTTAACTAATTACGAACAAGATTAATATTATAATAACTTAAAAGAATATCTTAACAAACAAATATTTCTAATATATAATTAATTTTCTATATCGCGCCAAAATCTCATATTAGCAGCTTCCCATATTCCTTTATATGACTTATTTATACGTTGAAAACTATCTACATCATATAATATATCTATTATTTCGGAGTTCTTTTGTAACAATATACAGTCCTTTAAATTTTGAAATCAGTTTTTTAGAAATTCCAGGAATACAATCGAAATCATAACAAAATCTCCTTCACAATATTTATATGTCTTTTTTCTTTTTTTATTAACTTGAACTTCATTTTATTGCTGACTTAGAAGTATTTTTTCTGCTGCTTTAGATCTGATTAATTCTAAATCTTTATTAACTCATTTGTCTGCTAAATAACTAGTTATTTCATCTTTTACATTACTTCGTTTATAATACCAAATAATAATTTACTAGGAATTTCCTTTGTATAATACTTTTATTAATAGTATTATTAATACAAAATTCTGCTTGAGGAAGCATTTGATAAAAATATTTTTTTAATCGTTATCGACTAGTTTACCTAACATCGGTGTGAATATACGATCAATTCATTTGACTTATCCATTTGCCTGGGGCGAAATAGTGGCTATTATATATTGAGTATATATTGAACGTCACTTTTCGTTAAAAAGTCTCGAAATTCTTGCGAGATAAATGCAGTACCTCTATCACAGATTATTATTTTCGGAGTACTATAACGACTGACAAATGCTTCGTTACTGGATGTGGTTTTGTAGCATATAATTTAACATATTTTGTAAAAGCATCTATTACTAAAAATATATGTTGTTTTAAATGACATTTTTTTCTCTATGGATCCTAAAAACTCAATATGTAATGTATGAAATGAAACATTTTCTTTTGGTATGTTATGTAATAAGCTTTCTTTTCTTCCATTAGCTGCAGAAAATCCTATACATTTTAAACAGTACTTTATGTGTCTTTCTACTTTTTGTTTTAATTTTGGAGACCAATAAATACGTATAATATTATTTACAGTGCTTTCTATACCATAATGTCCCATTTCATCATGATATTTATATATAATATTATTTTCCATAGACGCAGGTACATAAAATAACAATCCTGAATCTTTTTTCTATAAACTAAACCATTCCGCATTTCAAAATAAATTTCTAATTGTTCTTCTAATTTTTCACATAAAATCTTTATCTTTGGATCTTTGCTTTGACAAATCGAAAGATTATTCTAATGAATTGTTTTCAATGACTAAAATATTATATGTTTTACTAAGTGTTGCATTTTATTTTTTGATCGGTGTTCTCATATTCATTTCATAGCCATAGTTTTTGATTTTAGTGTCCAACATGCAATTCGGGGATTAATATCTTTTTTATTCAAAGTGAGTCACAATCAGTCACTATTTTAAATTTTATATCCTGCACATATACTCTGAAACGTTGTAACGCATAAATTATAGCAAGTGTTTCTAATTAAAATCTATGATAACGACTTTTAGTATCAGAAGTTCTTTTCCAAAATACAAAATACAGGAAAATACAGGAATGAAATTTCCAAAATACATAAAAATTTCCAAAATACAAGAAAATACAGGATGAAATTTCCAAAATACAGAAAATTTCATATCCGACTTTCTTTGCATCAAAATTGCACCATACTCTAATAAACTAGCATCGCAAAGTAATTCAGTTAAATCTTTTGAACTATAAATAGCTAATAATGGAACTTGAACTTAAATTCTATTGTTTCGAATGCCTCTAATTCTTTAGCACTAAATTAAAAAGGAAATTAGGCTTAATTGTCTCATACAACGCTTTGGCAATAAATGCAAATTTTTCTATAAATTTCCGAAAGTAAGAACTCAAACCAATAAAACTTTGTACATCTTTAATATTTCGAGGAATAAGAAATTTTTGTATAGCTGCTACGCCATTCATAGTAGGTTGTATTCCTTCTTTTGTAATTAAATAACCCACATATTCTATTTTTGTCCTTAAAAATTCACATTTATCCAATCTTAATTCCATTTTATTTTGTACTAATAATCGGAAAACGTGTTTCAGGATTTTAATTTGATGTTCCAGCGTCTCTAATACAATCAGAATATCATCTAAATAGACTGATACATCGCCTGATTCTATTAATATACAAAATACATCATCTGGAGTACCAATATCTACCAAGATATTGAAATATAAAATATAATTAATATTATTATTGCTTATCTGGTAAGTAACATTCTTCTGGAAATCGTCTTCCTTAACCACGTTCTTGATATTAGCAATTTTTTTTTGGCCTTTCTTGGAACAGTTCTTTGCCACGTTCAAATTCTCGACAGGTAAAACAAGATCCTTTTTCGCGCTTAGGTTGTCTGCACTGATTAATGTGATGACCAAATTTATTGCAGTTGTAGCATTTATTGTCTTTGATAAACTTATATTCTTTTTCTGATGTCTTGAGGTTCTTATATTCATCTTCGCCTCACTTTTAATCGTTTCTACTTCGTAATTATTATCGGTCGCTGATTTTAATCGTTGATTTAAACCAGTATCTGATCGAATTGTGACTTTCTTAAATGCTTATAGCAGCTCAGATATTGATGAAAAGTTTTGCATTCTAACTTAATTTCTCAATTGATAATCCGGAATACTATCGATTATATAATCTAGAATTTCCTCTTCTACTATCGGTACTCTATTGATTTTAATAATTTTGTCGTGATAATAATCAAGAGAACTTTTAGTAGATTGCCATATGCCTGCTTCAAATTATTTGCGTTGATCAACTTTATTTGCACGGTAATCATACATCGTCTTCATCTGCTGTAAAATCTCATCTGCGTCCATTAGTAATAATTTGGGTTTATTTTATTAATTAAATAAAATTAAATAAAATTAAATTGATATTGATTCAGAATTTCTTTGCTTATAAATTCAATTAAATTAAATTAAATTTCTGTCCTGAGTCTCTAGCGTGTCTTTTAGGTCTTCTTAAATGCACACAGCTATGACCGATTCGACAACACACTATATGACACAACTGATCATAAATGACCTTTAAATCAATTAACACTATGCGTTAATCCTACTTCTGATAATTTGTAATATAATAATAGGGCACATAAAATGGATTATACACTGTTAAAAGAATATATTTTAACGTCAGGACGTTTTACACCAAAACTTTTTACATTCTGAATCTATCGACTCTTGTTTATTTTTGTTTAAAAGCTTTTATTTAAAAATTTTGCTATGCAAAATTTAAAGGTGATGCATCAATAATTACACACACAAACAAACAAACACACACACACACACGCACACACACACACACACACACACACACATACATACACACACACATATGTATATATATATCTAGTATATACATATGTACAAATATATGTCCTGTATATACATGTTCTAAGATTTACGCACGTTACTTCGTTTTTAACAGTTTTATATTTGTCACAATCATTTTTGGCATTAAATAATAACATTAGCTGCGTTCAACAGTACAACAACTGAGTGTCTTGTCAATACTCGACATTGATTTCTTTGTTCTAAAAGTAAGAGCCAATCATGTTTAATTGCTACTGAGCAGTTTGTTCTGCTGAATAAATTGTCTATTGAATGATTTATTAAAAAATTAAACATATTGTACACACAGAAAAATACATACTATATACAAGTAAATATTACTTGTTTCAAGTATTTCATAAGTTCATATATCCGCAAATCTATCATAAGTTCATCATAAGCATCAAATTTATTCACAATATATTCTGAATCCTAATAAATTTAATATTTCAATCAAGAATATTAAATTATATAATTGAAAGAAATACATTACATTTTTCTGATCTAATAAATTTTCTTACATTAAATTAACCATATCTGACTTTTCTTCGATAAAATTTTATAATATTCTTCAAAAGAAAATATTTATTTTTTTTGAGTACATGATAATGAGTATTTCTAAAATTTGTGACAAGTCTATTTTAAGACTATTATTAAGAAAATATTCTTTGTTAAAGATAACTGTTACTTAAAAGAAGTAAAGTAAACTGAGTAATCATTTTACTTAGCAATAGAACAATATTTTTCTGTGTGTAAGATGTACCAGATTGTGACTCTGAAGTTATCCATTAATCTCTAATTTCTAAACACATATCTATTTTCCTTAAATATTTTTCTTTTTTTCTGGTGTATTAATAATTTTTGACATATTTATTCGTATAGAACTTCAGGATTCTTTTTTCAAAAGAACTTTTTTTTAAATCTAATTCACTGTTCAGAGGAGAATGAAACAGACGACTGCTCATCTGCTTAGAAGCGTATTAATTTTAATCTTACATTCCATAGTACAAGATAGTTTAATTTTCAATCTATATTGTCAATACATCATTATGAATTCTCAATTGATGATAATAATTTAATGGTTAAATAAAAACTCAATTAAACAAATGTATTTGTTTAATTGTACGTATTTTCAATCTTTATATACTTTATACTATTTTATTCTTAATCCACAGGTCAGATTGCTGAGCCAGTTACAACGGACGAGGTTTGTATAATTTGTTCCAGCTATTTTATTTCTCTAATTCTTATTTATTGAGTATATAAGACTATTTTCCAAAAAATTCCTAATAAATTATTTTCCTCGATCACTTGCAATAGTTACATAGTTATATAATTTAATCTTTATTCCTCTCAGGCTTTCATTAGATATTATTATTTATTATTGAGTTTATTATATTATTGTTAGATATTATTGAGTTTTAAAATAATTAGAAAAACTTGTCTTCTTTTGGTTTAGGCTTTTCCAGTTCAGATTTTATTTATTCTTCCTCGAGTATTTTTTCGTCTCGTTCATTTCTTTTATATTCTGTTTTATCGATATGTTGCGTTTGGCAAACAGGCGTAGTCGCAAGCCTTATCATTTATTATCTGCAGCCCATCGTCGTCGTTTGGAAAAATTAGAAAGAACTGCACGTAATGAATACGAATGTATACAACAGCAGAATTTAGATCTTGCTAGAGCCGATTCAGATTTTGTCAACGAAAAACAAATTCTTGCGGAACGCAATCAGACTAAAGAGGATGAAATTTTTGTATCTGCTGATGCATCAGTTGATGATGTGCAATTTACTTTTAATGAGATCGATGAAGTATTAAGTTCTTCAGACGTTACTGAATCCATTTCAGATTATGATGATGCGGTAAATATTGAGTCTCAAAATACTATCGATAATTTTCAAGAACGCCTTGCTGAAACTTTCATATGCAATGATATGTCTCATACGCAAATAAACGCTGTTTTACAAGTTGTTCGAACACATCCTTGTTTATCTACTTTGTCAAAGGATAGTAGAACGCTTCTAAAGACTCCACGGACCGCGCACCCAACACTTAACATTGCAGGGGGTGAATATCTTCATTTAGGAGTTGAGACAGGAATTCTTTCCATTCTTCAACAAACCTCTCCGGAATTGATTCCACTTGATACTTTGATGATAGACTTTAGCACAGATGGTGCAACACTAGATGGGCAGGGTAAAATTCAAATCTGGCCAATACAAATTAGAATTGCAAATATTCCTCGAAGTAAACCCGAAATCGTAGGCATCTGGAGAGGTTCATCGAAACCAACTAATGCGCAGGAATTATTCCAATATTTTGTGGATGAAGTTCAGGATATATTTAATCGTGGAGGAGTTGTTTTTCGTAATCAATTAAAACTAATTAAATTGAGGTGTTTCATAGCTGATTCTCCTGCACGCGCTTTTGTATTGGGTCACAAAGGCCATGGCAGTCTATTTCCGTGTTCAAAATGTTGGATTCGGGGAAATTGGCTTCGTCGTGGAGTAACAGCTTATCGTGGTATTCAGCACAGGCCCCGTACAGACGAAGAGTATAGACAGCACATTGATGGAGAACATCATACAGATTCTGAATCTGCTCTGCTTACTTTGGGGATGGGGTTGGTAACTCAAACGATCTTCGACTACATGCACACCGTTTGTCTCGGTGTCGTTCCAAAAATAAATAGCGTTTTTGTTGATGGAAAATATAATCCAGGTTTAAAACTTTCAGCTAAATTACTTGAAATTATGACGACACGTTTACAGCAAGTTAAAAATTATTGCCCTAAAGAATTTTCGCGAAAACCGATATTAATGAAAAAATATGGAGGGTTTAAGGCTACGGAAAATCGCCAACTTGTTTTATATACTGCTCCAGTTGTTTATTATGGACTCATAAATGCTGCTGCATATAAACATTTTCTTCTATTACATTCCGCCATTCGAATTTTGGTCAGTTCTTCCTTATTAGAAGGCTATCTTGATTTTGCATATATAGCATTAAGGATTTTTGTGAATAGAGCAGAAGATGGTCCAGAATTCCTTTCTTATATTACTCATTGTCTTTTACATCTCGTAGATGACGCGAGACGCTTTGGCTCATTAAATGAATTGTCTATGTTTCCCTAAAAATAATATGAAAATAATATGATTTATTTCCGCAAGGTTTGCCGCAAGCCTCATCAGCATTTGCAGCAAATTGTAAATAGGCGATTTGAAAAGTTTCAAGTTACACAAAATCTTGTAAATATAACTGAAGAAGTAGTGCGTTCCAGTAAACCGTGGGTTAGTCCTGTAGTTTTTGATATCCCGCTAGATAGTCATCAGTTTCAAATCTTAGACACAGGAAAATTTCGTATATCGGTAAAAAATCAAGATAATACGGTAATATTAAAGAATTCGAAAGTTTGTCTTGTTCAAAATATTATTCTCTCGCGTGAGCATTATCAGTTGGCAGTTAAAGAATTTCGCAGAGTTGAAGATTTTTTTGATGTTGGTTTGCCATCGTCTTCAGTAGGTGTCTTTCGATGTTCTTCATTATCTGATGAAGTTATTATAATAAATCTTAATGAAGTACAGAATAAATGTTTTCGCATGCCTTATTGGCATACTGAAGGGCATAGGGATCCTATTATTAATGTCTGGGTAGTTGCAGTTATTCTACATACCAGAGATTAAAATGGCCTTTATTAGGTAGGTTTTCTCAAATTTTTGTTCAGATGAGTCAACAAGGACGAGGAAGAGGAAGAGACACGGAGAAGACTAATAAATTAACATCTAAAGCATTGCAATTGCTGAGTACGGATATTGCAAAATATCGCACATCCCACTCTCAGCAATTGCAACGAAGAGACGTAAAAAACATACAAGGACATACGACACGAAACATGACTGTTACAACAACTACACAAAGACAGACGGCACCATTACAATATTCACAATCTCCAGTATCATCATCTCTGCATGCTTCATCATCATCATTCTCACGTGCACAATCATATGAACACATGCCCTCTCCATCAGTACAACATAAAAACATTTCATCACGCTCTTCTTCATTAGTCGCTCAATCATTTGTACGAAACATTCCTCTAACATCAAAACCATTACCACAACGCAAACAAATCATTACTCTCTTCTTCGGCCGCCCAATCATTAGCACGAAACATTCTTCCACTATCAAAATCCCCATCACAGCTGAAACAAACATCATCACGCTCTCTTTCACCAGCCATAAAATCATTCACACAAAACATTCATCCACCATCAAAACCATTATCACAATATAAACAAACATTATTACGACCATCTCCATCACCATCTTCATCAACTGTACAACGCAATTTACGCCTATTACCAGTCAGAGAAAATAGCCAAGAACATAAAGAAGAAGGGACAACAGATGAAAGAACATCCCACGATATAGTGCAGTCTTTAAAGTAAGTTTCAAAAATAATTACAAATAAAATAAAATAATAACAAAGATTGTCTATGTGTCTGAATGAAAACATTCATTTTATTTCAGAATGATCATGACGCAACTACGTCGTATGGAAGAGCGACAAATTTCCATCGAAAAGAAAACTGAGTAAATATTAATAATTTTACTAAGGAACAACAAGCAACTTACTATAAATAAATTTTTAATCTTACAATTTCATATTTTTCTGCAGTGAAAATACAACGGCCATTAAACGGTTAATGCGAGAGTCTGCAGTAAAGAGACCAATAAAGCCACAGGGAATTTCCTTTAGAACCGTCGACGATTTCTTGGCCTTCGAAGAAGTTGACGAAGAAATTTACAATGACTTGGTAAGATTTTTTTCTAAATATATATTTATAGTAATTCAGTTTACTACTAAAATTTTGTTACAGGTGGGGTACTTTATTTATCTTGGACGGACCAATCCAGTTGATTGCGCTGCAGAATATTTTCGCAGCATATTTCCCGAAGATGAGGAGATCTCGTCATGTTTAACTTTAAACGGAAGAACTGGACCAGGGGGATGCAAATTGCGAGACAGTCGTTTCGTTCAAGCATGTCAAGGTTCGTAAAAAATGCACCGTCTGTCATTGTTTATATTGTACATTAAATACATGACGATAACTAAAGTATTTTTTATGAATTTTTTTTCCAGATGCTATAAACGCCAATAAATATTTTCCAAATCCCAATAACATGGAATTCTATGAAGCTTTGGAGAAAGCTCTGAAAAGTCTCAAAACTAGAAAATGGCGTTATAATAGAAAACGACGACAAGTCCCTCTTGATGAAGAAAATGAAGAAGTCCCACCAAATCGACATCGGCGAATAGACAATGCGGAAGTGGACATAGAGTTAGAAGACATTCAGAAGGAAGCTGAGGACGCCAGGAACGGACCAGAAGAAACCCAGCATCAAGATTGGGTAAGTTAATTTTTTTTAATTAAGTTAGGTTCAATGTTAATGACCCAAAAATTAACTAAGTTTATGTTAAAAGTTATTTAAACAATAATTAACTCAATTAAAATTAAGTTAAAAAATTATTAACTTATTAAAAAGTTAAAAGTTAATTATGCAAAACTTATACAGGGTGTCCCAGATCATTTGGGACAATACTCGTGTGCAGATAGAGCAGACCAAACTGAATCGAAAAGTCCTCTATCATTTTTTTTTATAACGCTTAATAAAGGAGTTATTATTGAGTAAAGTCTGGCCAATCAGCGCCGATCTTTAGCCAGGCGCACGTCGGTGAGCTGCGCGCCTGGTAGTATGCGGCAGCGCACACTTCACGGCACGCGGCTCACCGACGTGCGCCCGGCTAAAGGTTGGCGCTGATTGGCCAGACTTTACTCAATAATAACTCCTTTATTAAGCGTTATAAAAAAGAATGATAGAGGACTTTTCGATTCTGTTTGGTCCGCTCTATCTGCACACGAGTATTGTCCCAAATGATCTGGGACACCCTGTATATGTATTTTACGTAATTAATCTTTTAATTATATATTTAAAATTTAACTTTTTTTAAAATTAGATAATATAATAAAACGGTAATTTTTTATAAGAGGGATAATATATTTTTTCTTATATAATAATTAATAATACACATTATTTAAATATACATTTAAATATATATAGTTATCTAATAGAGATATTATTGTGTTTAAAAACAAAATGGTTAATAAGATGATTTCGATTAACGATAAGAGGACTTTCCTGTTTAATTTGAATTGCTCTACCTGCACACGTGCTTCTTATCTTTATCTTTAATTGTTAAATATTTTAACAATAAATTTAAAAATTTAAAAATAACAATTTAAATATGTTTATTGAATTTTAATGTCATCTCAAAATTATAGTTTATCATTTTTTCTCTTAAGTCATCATATACTAAACTACCTGCACTAAACTACGCTCTATGTGTGCCGAGAATGACATCGTTGTGTAAGAACACACGTTTTAATGGTACTAGATACTATCTTATTATAATTATTGATAAACCAAAGATACAAAATTTTAACTTGTATGAAAAAAGTTAATATATTAACATTAATGCATTTAAAAGTAATTAGTTTAAGTTAAAAGTTAACACGTTTAAAATTAACTAAACAATAAGTTAAGTTAAACATTATTAACTTTTTAATTCAATTTTTAACTTTTTAATTATTTACTATCCAACCTTGCCCAGCACACGGAGGAAATTGAAAACGCCTATGAAATGGACGCTCAGGATATGTATGGAATGGAAAACGATATCGAGGACATCGAGGACATGGATACAACTGAGTACGCCGACGAAACCGAGGATAACACGGACGACGACCAAACGGAGAAAATAGCACAGAACGAAGACTTGCAAATGCCATTGAGGGAGGAGGAAAATTTGATGGAGGATGGTAAATAAAGAAATATAATAATTTATAGTAATTATATATAAATTATAAAAATTTATTAAATTTAAATTATTAATCAATAAAGGAAAAATTAAAGTTAAGAATAAAATAATTTGAGCTATAGAACATAAAAAAAAATAATTTTTAAAA
The DNA here is from genome assembly GCA_009859135.1 of Formica selysi. Taxonomy (NCBI): domain Eukaryota; kingdom Metazoa; phylum Arthropoda; class Insecta; order Hymenoptera; family Formicidae; genus Formica; species Formica selysi. Next base: position 4,226,652 of record CM020805.1, read on the forward strand.
AATTTTAATATCTTGAATAACAATCAAATAAAAAAATATTAATATTCTATAATAAATCAATTTATTTCATTATTTCAGATGTATACGGCGAGACTGGTAAGATAATTCTTTTCGAGAGTCCATCAGACTATTGTTAATGTCTTATATTTTTTTTATTGGAGAAGCAGTATCAAATTTGGATGTGCTTCACAGAGAACGGCGGGGTGGGGCCGTTCTCACCGCTAATCATTTCTTTTTTCAGAGTAAAATATGGAGGGGCAAATTGTTTGGTTGTGCCTCACAGGATAGGGCGGGGATGGGGCCCTTTCCATTTTTCGTATCTGATAAAGTAAAAACACGAACCGATCAATCCCGTCGAGATGCCTATTAAAGAGGAATGCTCAATTCTGGAAAAGAAAGGAAACGATGCATTATTGTCTGCATTGCCGCAAGAGCTTCAATTGAAGAGCCATTTGCGTTTTTCGCAAATCGGTGAGTAAAAAGAGAGACAATAATAATATTTAGCTAAAATATTAGAAATCTTGAATTAATGATATGTATCTTTGGATATACTGTTAGAAGTATACATTCACAAGCTTTAATCTTATACAAACTTGGACATAATAAAAATCTCAATTTTTCTTTATTGAAAATTTATCCTTACAAAATTTTGATCCAAATTTTGCTGTATTCGGAGAATTTTTAATACAAATACAAAGAAAGAATAATAATTTCAGAATATTTTCTGTATATCTTATCCTATTTGATCGATACTATTTTAATATATAATAATTATTGATATTTGATAATTATTAATAATTATTAGATACCATTATCGTACGACTAATTAATCATTATATGTTTATTTTACAGTTTTAATCTGCGTGCTCATCAAAGGACACATCCTCATCAAAAGACACATCATGGCGCTGTTTTCAAGCTTTCTCGCGAAGACTTCAAAATTACTTGGAACACCATTGTCCGGAAGCTTTTCATAACTTTATATAATTTAGAATTTTAAGTTAATTATAATTTTTTAATTATATAGAGTGTCCTGATAAGTAAATGACTAAACGAAAGATGGAGATAGATTGGGTCAAACCGAGAAGAAAAGTCCTGTACTATTTTTCTGTATAACGCTTAATATAAAGGAGTTATTATCAAGTAAAGTCTGGCCAATCATCGTCGACTTTTAGCCGGGCGCACGTTGGTGAGGTGCGCTCTTGGTAGTATGCGTGAGCACTCCGTCGTTACGACGGCGTATCATTACCAGGCGCACGGTTCACTGACGTGCGTTCGGCTAAAGGTCAGCACTGATTGGCCAGATTTTACTCGGTAATAACTCTTTTATTAAGCATTATACAAAAAAAAGATACAGGACTTTTCTTTCAGTTTAATCCAATCTACCTCTACCTTTCGTTTAGTCACTTACTTGTCGGACACCTTGTATATATATTTTATATATATTTTATTATATATATATAATTTTAATTAGATATATGATATTTTCAATTATATAAGTTATGTACATATATACATATACACATATACATTATATACATATATATTCCAAACAAAGTATATAATTAGTAATAACATAACATCAAATGTTTTAATTTTCTATTAATTATTACGAGAGAAAATATTTCCTCGTACAATGTAAATGTTTGTACAAATGTTTGACATATTTCTGAAATGTTTAATAAATAAATTTTTTATAATAAAGTAATTGTTTTTTTAAATATATGTACAATTTTTAATAATAAAATCAAAAGAGAAAAAAGGGGAAAGAAGCCGGTACAAAAAATATATTCTTGTTCTGGTACTCTACTGGTACTGTAACAGTACAGCGTACGATCGTTAACCCTACGTCAAGTGCACTGTGGCGTTACGGTAGCCGTACCGCGTACCAGTACGGCGTACTGGTAACGTACGCCTACGGTACGCACGTAACTGATAGTTACGGTACTGATACGTAGAGTACGACGTTCGCTCACTGTGTTAGTACCGTGGAAGTATTTTGTTATCTGGGTTATGCTATGACAGATCTATTGACGTTCAATGACGAGATAAATGATAATGACAATTTTAACTAAACGCAACGATCGATCTCAATATTAATTAGAACATTAGTACACGACATCTTCATCTTCGCGAACAATTCTGCCGGGGGAATTAGGATCGGAACCAAAAGAGAAGATAAAAATATAAATCGTACATACAAAAAATAACTTCCTGGCCTACCATCCGGGGAGTTCTTCCTCTCGGGATGCTTGTTTGAGCGAATTCTTGCGTTTACAATCTAATTTTAATTACTGACTGCGATATTTTTTATATATTTTTTTATATATTTTTATATATTTTATATAACTTTTGCATCTAGATAGATGTCATGGTGGCCTCGTTTAGACATTTCATAAACATCTCACTTTCTGACGTTTTTTTGATGTCAAAAATAAGACCAATTACAATGTTAATATACAGGGTGTCCCATTTTAAAAGTTCCACCCTCATAACTTTTCAGGATCAACGTTTGAAGGAAAACGACTCGGATAAAAGTTGTAGGGAACAAAGGGGGCTATCTAATAGTGACCTTGGATGTGACATTAAAGGTCATTTTCAAGGTCATTTGAAGGTCAACTTCCGTTTTTTAAATGGAACCCCTCATTTTTTATTGCATATTCTTGTAGCTTATCTCGAGAGCTTTTCAAAAGACTATAATAAAGCATTTTTTTATTAAATATTTTTCGAGTTATTTTATATCTTAATCTGACATATTTTGATATAAAAAATAAAATATCTCGTAAAATATTTAGTTTTCGATAATCATACCGTAATATTTTTATGTACAGAATAATGAGACAAATCAATTAGTGTAAAGAAAAAAACAAATAATTGTTTGAAAAAATACATTGTAAATAATTACATACTTTTTCTTAAAAACAATTATTTTTTTTACTAATTGATTTGTCTCATTATTCTGTACATAAAAGTATTACTATAAGATTATCGAAAACTAAATATTTTATGAGATATTTTATTTTTTATATCAAAATATGTCAGATTAAAATATAAAATAACTCAAAAAGTACTTAATAAAAAAATACTTTATTATAGTGTTTTGGAAAGCTTTCGAGGTAAGCTAGAAGAATATGTAATAAGAAATAGGGGGTTCTATTTAAAAAAATGAAGATGACCTTCAAATCTCCTAAGCGCCTCCACCTAAAAAAAATGTTTACTTCCACAAGATTTCCCCCTCGATACCATACAACTTTTATTTCAAACATTTTCTCCTATCTCCAAAACTGTGGGAGTTATTCGGGTGGCCTGTCTTAGATGCGTCACCCTGTATATACATATATATACAGGGTGTCTCACAACCTCCGTACAATACTTTATTAGCGTGTTCTAGAGGTAAAATAGAGTCAAAAATTCTAATACAAAAATTCTGAGGCTGCAATAGTTTTTGAGTTATAAGCGGTCAAAGTTTGCCAATGATATCGCGTAAAACTCGCGCGCTCAGGCCCGTAATTACACTTACACGCGTACCGATCTGTCATCTGTTATTGATTTTTTCAAATCAGGTGATATTGATTTTTACTGCACAGCTGATTTTATTTCCTTGTTTTCTATGTATTACGCCGTGTGTATTACGCCTACATTGTACATTATAGCGATAGGCTAATATTAACAAATTATAAATCTTATACGGACAACATTTAATTCTTGAATAATTTAATTTAAATTAATTAAATGTTCACATAATTAAATAATAATTAATTATTAATAATAAATATTAATAAAAATAAATAAAATTATTAATAATAATATTAATATTATATTATCAATATAAATATTAATGAAAATAATTATAAATACTTACTAATTAATAACATAAATAATAATATTAATAATATTACTAATATTATTAATTATTAATGTTATAATGTTTAATTTAATTATTATTATTATTATTATTTAATTATTTGAATATTTAATTAAATTATTCAAGAATTAAATGTTTTCCGTATAAGATTTATAATCTGTTAATATTAGCCTATCGCCATAATGTACGACGTAGGCGTAATATACACAGCGTAATACATAGAAAACGAGAAAATAAAATCAGCTGTGCAGTAAAAATCAATATCACCTGACTTGAAAAAATCAATAACAGATGACAGATCGGTACGCGTGTAAGTGTAATTACGGGCCTGAGCGCGCGAGTTTTACGCGATATCATTGGCAAACTTTGATCGCTTATAACTCAAAAGCTATTGCAGCCTCAAAATTTTTGTATTAGAATTTTTGTCTCTATTTTACCTTTAGAACACGCTAATAAAGTATTGTACGGAGCTTGTGAGATACCCTGTATATATATAGGATGTCCACGTATTCCCGGAATAAGTGGTTTTATAAAGAGGGTCGCGATTTATTTGAAAAGCCAGCGCGAAAAGGGATATTGGATTTATAAAGTGGCGCGGTTCGCGCGTTTTCTGCTTCTGAAATTTTTGAAAGTTGTATTGCGGACACTAAAGCTCTATCGAATGTATAAGATCCTTCTAATTTAACTCTAATTAAAAGATCGAAAGGAAGGTCATTAATAAAACTTGTAGTTACGCTATGCTCAATGCTATTTTTCGTGGTTTCGTCTATGTATCTACCGGCATTAGTTTCTTCGTCAATTATAGCTCTGTGTAATTCCTTTATTCTTTCTATATAATCAAAAATATTTTTGTTAGGTTTTGTGTAGATGTTTGCTAATTCACTGCGATACTGATCTACGGGTTTGTTAGGATCGAAAATTCTTTTTAACCTTCTTGTTAATTTAAAAACGGTGTTGTACTCCATACCTTCTATAGCAGCATAGGCATGACCTTGTAATTTATTGATTATTAATTGTACCAAGGGATATTCCTGGTAACATGGAATTAACTCGAGGGCTCGTTCACACATTTTACTAAAGTAAAAGACAGAAATTTTATGCCCGTCATATTTAGGAATAGAATTAACTGCATCTTTAACCCTCTTGTCAATACCCGGGTATCCGGGTACCCATTTTCGTGTTCTCATTAAAAATTTTTCAATTTCCCGGCAAAATACGCCTTAGCCTGGCCAGATCCTCGTTATTTGGATCATTTTACATCGATTTAAGCTTTGAGCCATAATTTTTTTAAAAATTATTCTTGTTATCGGGGGTCAAAGTTGACAACACGCTTGTTCAATACCCGGGTATCTCAGGCTTATACACGAGCATTCCACACGAATTTTCTTTCCGCTTTTGCTATTCGCGTCATCGAAGCATTTCGTGAGTGTAGGAAATAATAGAAATTTCATCTATACTAATTTCGTCTATACTTGTCGAGATCTCATTCGAGAATGAAACCACGCTACAGAATTCGTTCGTTGGGACGCCGATTTTTTCAGGTAAAAACCCGAGGGGAATTCCAGGAAATATTAGAGGGGGAAATCCTTGTTCATTTACCAACTTACAGCTGTCAGGTACCCGGGAGGAAGAGCGCAGGTAGCCCTACACTGCCGTAACTATCGGTTTTACATAGTGGGTACCCGGGTATTAAACGAAAGGAGGAAATCCGTGTATTGACAACAGGGTTAAAGCTGATCGGGGAGGTTGTATCTGAGGGGATAGATCTGCGAGGAGGATTTTGTGTAGAAGGGAGGTCAACATGATAATTTGTGTGTTGATTAAAGAGTTGAATATTATCAATGCGTCGATTTAATCGCTCTATTTGTTTGGGCAGAGAGCTTAAAGTAGAGATTTGTTCGTGCAAATTCTTTATTATTGACTCGTATGGATTATTACCAATATTAGAGTTCCTGTTTTGTTCGATCTTGCGTTGTAAAACCTTTAATTCTTCTTATTTGGCTTGTAATAGCTTGGCGCGTTCTTTGAGCGTTTTTTTTTTCTTTTCATCTAATTTTTGATTAAGGATTTCCAATTCGGAGTGTGTTAAATTTTCACTAGTCTCGGAAGGAGCGTTAGAACACTGGGATCGTGTGCAGTGATGCCAGAATGGCCACGCTAGCAACACGCAACCGTAGTGGAGGGGATGATATACACAAGCGCAAACCGCGTACGTGTGAGCTCGGCGCTTCGGCTGGCTTCGGATAGCAGAAGAGGACAGATATACTGTTTTCTGTCTCTCTCCTTCTTATCGAGCCGGCACGAAGACCGAGCGGTACACGTCACACGTCGCTTGGTCGCTTCTCGATTGTCGCTTCTTGCTATGCCTTACATGTTTTTTTTCAGCCTTTTTGTATGAGATATATTATCTATTATATATCTATTATATAATATATTTATGATTAAGATACGTATATAAATTACTTAAAGTTTTTAATCCACGTAAAAATGCATTTTAAATCGATGATTTGAAAGAAGGAATATCCGTGTGGAGATAACAAAAGGAAAAATCATACATTTTATTGTACGAGAAATGTATCGATTTTCCGACAAATGATTAAAAATAATGAGAAGTACTATAAGAAATTTTAAATATTTAAAAAATATGTCATATAATAATATTTAACTCTTTAGTTTCTATACATACATATTTACAATATCATTACAATACACAAACGTATATACGGACCACATTTATACGTTTGTGTCGTTGTCAAACGATATTGAATGATGATTTTCCACACCATCTATATGAGGTACCACCAATGGCGCGTAAGATTTTTTTAACGTGGATCTTCGCCTGTAGCCATATCATACCACATTATAATATATAATATGCTCTATTTTATATGAAGGAAAAAAGGATAAAGGAAAAAAATTTTTAAATAATTATTTCCCAATTATATATTATTTTTTATTAATTTTTATTTTATTATTTTATTATTTAAAAAATATATAAGTATTTTTATTGGAAAATATAATTTTTTATTATTGTGGGACCACTATGGCCCCACGCATTTCTTGCTCGGCCAGAGACACCTCTTCCTCGGGCGCCAGGGACACCTCTTCCTCGGCCGCCGGGGCCGCCCCTTCCTCGGCCACTGCCCCTATTTCTTCTGCCTCCCCGCTGGTAATACCAGCGGCCACGGGATCGGCCGCCTGCTCTTTTTGTATGTGTTTCTGAAAAAAATAGATATATGCATATTTATTAATATTTTAATGAAAAAGGATAAATAATAAAAATATACCATTTTCATTCATTTCCTCCGGCGGCGGCTGTGGCTGCAGCTCCTGCTGCTGCTGCTGCTGCTGCTGCTGCTCCTGCTTCTGTTGCAAATATTGCAATTGTTAATGCAACAGCTGTTTCCTCTCTTCTTGCAATTTTTGTTGATGCAACAACTGTTGCATCAACTGTTGCAAATTTGCCGCATCTCCATTTATTTCTTCTATAAAAATAAAATATATTATGTAAGAGAAAGGAGAAGATAAAAATTAAATATTAAACTTTCTTAAAAAATACAAATAATAATAATTTGATTTACTTACGGGACATGACGATACGTTGTGTGCGATGTTTCACAGAGAACTGAAGCACTCGACATTATTTCAGTTGTTTCATACGCTGCGCATTTGTTTTATACGTTGTACTGCTACTGTTTCACGGCGCTTCTGTAAGATAATCTTGTTGCTCTTTGCGAGTCAACGTATTTTTTTATACGTGTCTTGTAAAATCTTGGTACCCAAGAAGCTGAAGCAATTGTGATTGTAAGTTATTTCAAATATCTATATTTATTTCTATATTTCTATATTATTTCTATTAATTTTTTTATTATTAATCTTTTCTTTTATTCATTCTTCTTTCGTTCTTTGTTTCTATCTACTTTTTGTTATAAAAATGTGTGATGAATTAAGAAAAAAATCTAAGCGAAGCTTTTCAGAAGCTTGGCTTAGTGATGATAGAATTAAATCTTGGATACGTAAAGTATCTTTTGATGATAGTTTTTATCATTGCATCATATGTAATAAAAATATTTCGTGCAACACACATGTTTTAAGACATGCAAATTCTGCGTGTCACAAAAATAATATTAAAGAAAATACTTTATTAGATAATATTGATATAAATTCACATAAAAATATATCACCAAAATATAAATTTAAAGCACAATGGCTAGAGATCGAATTATTTCAGACATGGTTACGTGAAATATCAGATGGCATTTTTTTGCTCATTTTGTAATAAATCTATGATTGGTGATTTATCTCACATTTATCGTCACGCAGAATCCGAAGCACATATAAAAATATGTAAAGAAAAGAAGATAGAAACAATGAAGATGGATGAAAATATAAACATGATGGATGACTCACTTTTGCCGTTTGAAGAGCGGAAAAAATCAGCAGAAATTCGATATGCCGCATTAATTGCTGATAAGAATATTTCGCATCAAACGGCAAAAGATATCCTCAACTTTTTTCAACAAATAGGAAAAGATAAACTTGTTAAAAAGTATGAGTATGGGTCGAACAAAATGTAAAAATATTATTTCGAATATATTGTGTCCGGTCGAGACAAATCGTGTGGTCAACAGCATTCAAAATACTAAATTTTCCATTTTTATTGATGAAACATCTGACATTTGTAATGAAAAATGGATGACGTTTCTTGTACGGTATGTTGATCCTGAAACATTAGACGTTCGCACGCAATTAATAAAATTAATGAATATTGATGCAAAAAATAGTAGCGCGGAAAAATTATTTAATGCATTTAAATGTGAAATGTGGAAATTAAACATTCCATTTGGAGATATTGTTGCCTTGTCATGCGACAATGCATCTGTCATGACAGGTAAACATCTTTCATTTAAAAAAAAGTTAGAAGAATTTTGTACAAAGTTATTAACATTTCCATGTCCATGCCATTCCGCGGCATTAGCTGCACATGCTGCATGTGCTAAAATACCGGAATATTGCGAGGAGTTTTAAAAAAAAATAGCAAATTATATTAATAGTAGTCCTAAACGTGCTGCTATTTATGAAGAATTTACCGAATGTTTTCAGGAAACAAACCGTAAAATTTTAAAATTATCCACTACACGATGGCTATCTCACCATTCATGTGTTGTGAGACTTTTTGATTTTTGGGATACTACGAAGCTTTTTTTGACTGAAATGGTTATAAGTGAAAAATCTAAATCAGGAGACAATTTATTATCTGTGATGGAAAATCCGGATGTAAAAGCATATTTGTTATTTTTAAAGCATATTTTAAATTTTTTTAATTCTTTTAATGCATTTTTTCAAGCTGTGGAAACAAGAATTCACTTGTTGCAGCCAAAGTCATTGGAACTTTTAATAAGAATTTCCAAAAATTTTTTGAAACCAGACCTTGTAAAAAATGTATGTAATGATTTTAAATTTTCTGAAAAAGAAAACCAAAAATCTTTAAATGATATAAATTTAGGATCTGAATGTGAAGAATATCTCGAAAGTTTAATGAAAAAGGGACGCGCAGACATAATTAGAAATGTTCGAAATAATTGTCTACAATTTTACGTGACTGCTGCCGAGGAAATTAGTAAAAGATTGTCCATTAAAGATAAATTTTTATGTAAATTAACAGCTTACCAATTCAACACAGCATTATGTAGTATTGACAGAGAAACATCATTTAATGATGTTTCTTTTATTGCTCAAACCCTCGATGGCTTTGACGAAAATGCTTTAAAAAAAGAGTGGCATACTTTACATTTAGATTTTACAACAGCAGAAAAAGAACATCTTTCAAAATTAAACTTTGATGAGATGTGGAAAAAAATTTTAAAACGTACATATCCCAATATGAAGTCTCTTTTAAATGCTGTTAGATCACTTCCAAATTCAAATGCCGACCCAGAAAGAATATTTTCTTTGCTATCAGATTTAAAAACGAAAAAAAGAAATAAGCTTTCATCTGCATGTATAAACGCTAGTTGTGTGTTAAAATCAGCATTAAAAGCAAGAAAAGAAACAGTTTTAGATATGGAGATAAATGAAAACCATTTGTCTCTCATGTCGTCAGACAAATTATATTCTATTTGTCCTAAGAAAAACAGCAGTTTAACACTATATGCTGCTGATAATGATATTGCTAATACTTCGGTTATTAATATGCAATAATAACGTTCAAAATAAAATAAATAATATTATTTATGGGCATTATTATTTATATAATACAATGAAGAGCTTTCCTCGCGTTATGATATGTTTGTAAAACAAATTTTGTCTGTAATAGACATCATACTTATAAAAGCAAATGTTCCAAAAAATTGTTGTCACTAATTGACATCACACTTGTAAAAACAAGTGTGTAAAAAAATTATTGTCATTAATTGACATCACACTTGCAAAAACAAGTATGTAAAAAAATTATTGTCCCTAATTGACATCACATTTTCAAAAACAAGTGTGTAAAAAAATTATTGTCACTAATTGACATCACACTTGCAAAAACAAGTGTGTAAAAAAATTATTGTCACTAATTGACATCACACATGCAAAAATAAGTGTGTAAAAAAATTATTGTCACTAATTGACATCACATTTGCAAAAGGAAGTATGCAAAAAATATTCTATAAATGACAGATACAATAGAGCATATTATATATTATAATGTGGTATGATATGGCTACAGGCGAAGATCCACGTTAAAAAAATCTTACGCTCCATTGGTGGTACCTCATATAGGTGGTGTGGAAAATCATCATTCAATATCGTTTGACAACGACACAAACGTATAAATGTGGTCCGTATATACGTTTGTGTATTGTAATGATATTGTAAATATGTATATATAGAAACTAAAGTTAAATATTATTATATGACATATTTTTTAAATATTTAAAATTTCTTATAGTACTTCTCATTATTTTTAATCATTTGTCGGAAAATCGATACATTTCTCGTACAATAAAATGTATGATTTTTCCTTTTGTTATCTCCACACGGATATTCCTTCTTTCAAATCATCGATTTAAAATGCATTTTTACGTGGATTAAAGACTTTAAGTAATTTATATACGTATCTTAATCATAAATATATTATATAATAGATATATAATAGATAATATATCTCATACAAAAAGGCTGAAAAAAAACATGTAAGGCATAGCAAGAAGCGACAATCGAGAAGCGACCAAGCGACGTGTGACGTGTACCGCCCGGTCTTCGTGCCGGCTCGATAAGAAGGAGAGAGACAGAAAACAGTATATCTGTCCTCTTCTGCTATCCGAAGTCAGCCGAAGCGCCGAGCTCACACGTACGCGGTTTGCGCTTGTGTGCGTCATCCCCTCCACTACGGCTGCGTGTTGCTAGCGTGGCCATTCTGGCATCACTGATCGTGTGTTAGGCATGGTTAATTAATTAATATTCTACGTAATATTGTATTTTGATTTAGAAAATATCGGTAAATATAGCGAATAGGGGACCCAGCCCCAATGACCTTGACCTTGACATATGTTATCAAGGACATAATTCTGAGTAACTTTTTCTTTTAATTTAATCGTCGCTCGTTGCTTATTAAAAAGTTATAAACAAACAAAAATTTGTAAAAATCAAGATTTATACATAGTCTGACAATGAAAAACTAAATATTTAAGTTAGTTTACAGAAATAATCCTACGTATACTACACATATAAACTAAAATAAACACAAGTTTTTATATATATAGGGTGTCCAAAAATAAAATATAAGGGTAAATATAGCGAATAGGGGACCCAACCCCAATGACCTTGACCTTGACATATGTTGTCAAGGACATAATTCTGAGTAACTTTTTCTTCTAATTTAATTGTCGCTCGTTGCTTATTAAAAAGTTATTAACAAAAAAAGTTTGTAATATACCAAAGTACATGCACGGACAGGAAGCACGCGCGCGCGCGCACACACAAACACACGGGGGGTGCAAGGGGGGCCTTCGGCCCCCCTCCCTCACTCACCCCGCCGGTAGGCAGGGTGGACCTCGCTTTACAACTTACAAAGTACATGCTACATTGTAAAGCGAGGTTCACCCTGCCTACCGGCGGGGTGGGTGCGGGAGGGGGGCCCCCCCTTGCACCCCCCGTGTGTGTGTGTGTGTGCGCGCGCGCGCGTGCTTCCTGTCCGTACATGTACTTTGGTACATTTCAAACTTTTTTTGTTAATAACTTTTTAATAAGCAACGAGCGACAATTAAATTAGAAGAAAAAGTTACTCAGAATTATGTCCTTGACAACATATGTCAAAGTCAAGGTCATTGGGGCTGGGTCCCCTATTCGCTATATTTACCAAAATATCTTTCAAAGTTTGAATCTTATTTATGTATTTGTTTAATTTATTCTGGACCAAATAACTCGCGAATTTTGTAGATTTTGCGACGAGGATCTGTACATTTAATTGTTCTATAATCAGGATACTTATATTTAAATTCAATCGGTATTAGTTTGTAATTCGTTTTTCCTTTCCTCGTTAGATTTAAGATTGTTTATTAAAATATCGATTTGACTTCGTAATTCTATAAGAAGAGGAAAAGGATCTTTGAAGGAAAGTAATGCTTCTTTGATCTGAAACTCAATCCCTTTAATTTGAATTCGACCTCCGGTCCTTTTCGGCATTTGTAAAAAAAAATTGAAATGTAAAAAGGATTCAACTTAGTTATTGCCCCTCGGCAACGACAATTACAATTATTGCCACGCTCCTCGTCAGCGACAATTGCACTGTTGCCACACTTGTAACGACAACTTAAATTCAACCCAGTTGCTGCTCCTCGACAGCGACAATTACAACTGCTGCCACACTCCTCGTCAGCGACAATTGTTTGTTGCCACGCTTGTGACGACAACTTGAAACGTAAAAAAATTCTAGTTGTTGCCACCAAAATCGCTGCCACCAAAAATTAAAAATGTTAAAATTTTACGTCTCAACGACGCTCTTTTCTTACTATACCTCAGTTAGTGAGAAAAGTATAGCTCTCTATTTTTTATAGGGCAACCTGCTTCCACCGACTATACTCTAGGGACGCCGAGAGCTAGGACCGAACTAGCGGATTCTAGGGGAATGATGTAAGGCACAGAACTATTCTTTACAAAGGGTTATAACCACAGACTTCGATATATTACTAGACCGCTAACTCCCTTATATACTGTACCAAAAAATTGACTCCAAAAAGTATGTATTACGTATGAGGGTGCGAACCCATGCAGCGGAATAGCGTAACGCAGAACGAGAGCACGATCAATCCCGAACGCTCCGCAGTTTTTATTACGCTCGCGATTGGTTCCCTTCTCGTTCCGCGTTATGCTATTCCGCTGCATGGGTTCGCACCCTGAAAAATAAACATCTGCGCATGCGAAGGTCTAAGGCCGGTATTCATAGTCAGTTCTTATATTTAAGATCGTCTTAAGCACAATCTTAAGATGTCCTAAACCAATCACAGAGCCGTATTAGCATCTTAAGACATTACTTAAGACGGTCTTGAAATAAGAACTGACTATCAATACCGGCCTAAGATATGGGAAAATGCTGATCGAGAGCATACTTCGATGCTCGATAACGATGAAATTATATAGGGTGATGATGGGAGGGTGTAGTCGAGGGCATACCATATGCTCAACCACGATGGAATTCAAGGAAAAAGGTAAAGTGTCACCGGGGCAATAATCCTCGGCAACAGGGTTTCAAGGGTTGGACCACGTCCGAGTGAGATTAGAATGATGATATATTTTGAATTTTATTTAATTTCCTGTTGTCAGTTTTTATTGGAAGGTTATAAGGTAAAGAAAGGCGCCAATCACAGGGCCCACTATGAGCTCGACAGACGATGGCAGTCAAGGGCACAATATGTGCTCGACAGACGATGGAATTGTATAGAGTGATGATGAGAGGGTGTAGTCGAGGGCATACCATATGCTCAATCACGATGGAATTCAAGGAAAAAGGTAGAGTGTCACCGGGGCAATAATCCTCGGCAACCGGGTTTCAAGGGTTGGACCACGTCCGAGTGACAACAGCAGTATAAATTCTAAGCAAAATCTAAATTTGCCTAGTATTGATATAATAATTATAATAGGAATGTTTCAAATGATTGCAAGAAGATACATTTATGATTGTGGATTATTAAAGTTGACTGACTAGGAAACCGTCAGCGACATGCCAGTGCTTGATAATGGTTTTTTTTTTATTAAAAGGAAGAATGTCGCAAAACATTATTCTAAATGCTGGAATAGGAATTAAGGTAATAATTTGGAATGAAATAAATGGGTTGTCAGTCAATTGTAGATTCTGAAGTAAAATTTCCTTTGTTTGAGAATATACGGGGTGTTAGTAACTGCAGGTATTTACCGTACCCATACAGCACAGGTAGATCCTGAGCATGTACGCAGTATATCGCAAACGTAGATTGTGTATATCCCATTAATATTCGAAATACGTACTATGACATTTTGAGAATGTGCGGAGGATGTTTCTATGTCTGCCCTAGAAGCCTACTCAGTATATATTGAAAATATTTCTTGGTATATTATAAGTATGTTAATAAAATACGGGATTATAATCAAATACCGCAATCATATACGACGAAAAACATTGTATCATTCGGTTATTACTGATCATAGGTTACATTTTGGCCATGACTTTAAATGAAAGGATGTTGGAATATTAGATAAAGAGCCATATTATAACAAACGCCTGATATCTGAAATGCTTTTCATTAAGACAAGAGAATAGCTTAAATTTACTAACTGATATGGATTGCTTACATGAGGCGTATGTCAGCGCTATTAACAGGCTTCCGAAAGTTTGACTTTCGGTCTCCAATGTTTGTATACAAGACATCCCATACACCATAGACATTCTATTTATATGTATGTTCGCTCTTTAAATCGCTCTTTAAATTTTATTATAGGTCGCACTTGCGTCTGTTGAGCAGGTTTTAGACATAAAGTTCATTTGATTTATATAATTTCTGTTACTTTTTTAAATTTGTAACAATATGTGGCAATACGACATCTATTAATATACGGACGGATATACCATCCGTACACCATGTAAGTCTTTACATTTAATTCGAAACGTCTGTTAGGCTTGTGTCTCTATACGCTTATTAATTGTTCAGATATGTATGTACTATCACGACATACATAAAGGAAATAGTCGGTCCTTGCAGAGTAATGGATTAGACGACGTATCTACACCTCTACGGTCTGCTAACTATGGAGGGACACAACCTACGGTTGACGCGTACAGTTCTATCATCTTGATTATTTTCGATCTAAATTTTAACTTAATTTGATACGTTCTACGTTCGTTTTTTATATTTTTTTCTCATAGCGTTTATGCATTATGTATCGACATCGTCTAAATTATAAACCGTTAGAATAGATCGGTTTTATTTACATCATTTATATTGTTTGCACTGAAAAGGATCCAAAAAAAGGACCGAAACGTCTGCGAATGTTATTGTAACGCATTTTTAGATTTTCTCTAATAAACATATATTTGCGCTTCAATTACTGCGCTGGTTCCTTTGCCATCTCTTTTAATACTATTTATCATTACTGGAACCTTTTAGTACTTATATTATTAACAAAATATTTTGATCGCGTTACCAGTGTTTACTACCCAGAGAGAAACGTGAAATCGAATAGATGTATAATTGAGATCTATTTGACACGTCTCAAATAGGTCGACTTTCGTATCTAGATAGATATCATAGTGGTCTCTTTTAGACGCGTTTAATAAACATTTCATTTTCTAACATTTTTTGACAAAATAAGACCAATTACATATATAATAATATATAATAACACATTAATTTGTAATATATATAGATAAATTTAAATAATTTAATATATGAAATTAAAGATTTTATTTATACGGAAGTTAACTTCTATTTTATATCTTAAGTAGACAATAATGAATGACTTTCACTTATTCGGATGCTTTATGTTCGATCGGGCATATATCTGTCCAATTTTCCAAAAATCAATTCAATATCTGAATTTTCCTGTATGATAATTGTATTAGAAATTAAACTGATATAAGTAGTTATCATAATGTTATAAGTCGCCTTTTGCAGGCTTTATATATACTTCATGACAAAAACTTGAATACGAGTACATAGAGTGAATAGCGCGGCACATAGCAGTAAGAGAATGAACTATGAACCCGAGGCAGTCAATCACTAACAATTTTTTCGTAAAAGTATAATGTTCATTAAGGACCAATTAATATCGGTTATTGTACATAACTGTACGCTCAGCAGGTGGCAAAAGAGAACAAATATATGATATGCTATCTCTTTCTCTCTTCAGGTATAGTCAACCAGGTATAAACATCGTCAAGGACTTTCGTTTCCGGTGGGCTAGAGAAAGTGTGGACGAAAGTGTAATAGGAAAAGGAAAAGGAGGAAAGGTAGTAAAGGAGAAAGAGAGAGAGAGTGTGTGGAGAATGAGAGGGAGAAGAGTGAAGTGTGGCGTGTATGGTGGAGTAAAGGTGGTGGTGACGGAGTTAAGGGACGGAAATAGGGAAGAGTGGAAAAAGTGGATGAGTTGGAGGTTAGGGAGATAGTAAGAGAGAGAGAAAGAGAGTCACGTGGTAAGTGACGGAAAGGGAACTGGGAGCATAGAACAGATAGAGCAGCGACTAGACAGGTAGGAACACAGAGTGGGAAAGTACTAGTGAGAATAGATAGAGAGGTAACTGGATAGGTAGGAATGGAGAGTGGAAAAGGAGTAATGGGAGTACATAGAGAGGCGACAAAACAAGAAAAGGAGATAGTAGAGAAGAGAATGACAGAGGAAAAGAAGAAGGGTATGAGAACGGGGAAAGAGGGAATGAGAGTAGTGGAGAGGAGAGGAAGCACGGAGAATATAGAAGAGATGTGGAAAAGGAAGATGAAATTGATGGAAGGGTGCGAAGGGAGAACAGTAGAAGAGGAGATGGGGGTATTAAAGAGAGGAAAATTAAGGGGGTCACCACAAAAAGAATTAGTAGAGAGAAGTGAAGGAGAGATGAGTGGAAGTGGGTGGAAGGAGATGAAGGATGAATTGAAAAGGGAATGGAAGGAAGGGATTCAGGAGATAAGGGAGATGCTGAGGGAGGAATTGAGGGGGCATATATGGGAAATGAGAGGAGGTGGAGGGGTTAGTGAAGAAAAGGATAGAGGATAGAGAACTCTGCCGAAAATGGTCGATTAAAACCGATTTAAAAAAATATAATCCGAATCGATCGGGATTTCTGCACCGAAAATGCGGTATTAAAACCGATTGAAAATAGTCAAATCGAATTTAGTACGCTTCAGGCGGGTTAATGTTGGGTGATATACATCCACCTCAATCCGAAATTATACGATTTCATAAGTTATAATTAAACCTGTTTTAATGCAATTGAATTGGAGTTTACCATAATCAATCCATAGGTAAAAATAATCCCATTTAATAATAAATTCCATCATTTCGAAAAGTAAATCGATTTTATGTAGTGTGAAGTCGGATTTGCTGTTATCATGAGTCACAATCAATTATTAAATCGGTGTTTCTGCAATTGAAACATTTGTTTGGGATGGACTCAGTTGTTAAAAACAAATATACGATTTCTCCGCAGGGGGTCCGCCTTATATCCCCGCTTGATCGCTTTCTACTTCCAGGTTGGCTCGCTCGACCTTCGCCGCGTAGCGGCGAAGCCCGGAACTACGCGCGGACGCGCGAGCGCGTGGGCCGCCAAGTTGCGGGTCGCGCTACTGTATCGCGGATTGTGGTTAATGTGACGACCTACGGCAGCCACAATATCCATTCGATTATTCGTGTTTATTTGGATTGATAACAATATGTATTAGAATGTAATGATTTCAGATTGGAAATAATCCGCAAAAGCGATATTAAAACCGATTATAGTTCGTTTGGAATTAAAATCGATTTCTTTTTAATCTGGGCGCGGATTGAACCGATTAAAACGGATTATGTTTTAATCGATTTTAATCGACCATTTTCGGCAGGGAAGAGAGATGGAGGGAAGAGAGGGAGGAAATGAAAAAAAAAATGGAGGAATTAGAGAAGGGGATAAGAGAGTTAAAGTTAAGGAAAGAGGGGAAAGGGATGAAGGAAGGGGAAAAGAGGGGAGAAATGGAAAGGAAAGAAAGATGAGATGGAAATTGGAGGATGTAGCTAGAAGAGAAATGGGGAAAAGGAAGAAAGTATAGGTAAGTTATAGTAAAATACAAATAGAGGGGAAGTGGTGGAGATGGGAAGAAGAAGAGGAGAGGTTGAGGGATAATGAGAGTTAGATTTGGAGCGAACAGGGGGACCCAGTAAACGCTAGATATTCCTGGAATATTTATAAAATGTTCCTACGATCCAAAATTAACATACCAAGAATATTCCAAATCATTCCGGAATATTTACAAAATGTACAAGGAATATTCAGATAAGCGTGAAATGTTCCATTTTTTATCCATATTTTGAATATTCCAAAAATATTCTCAGGACATGTTTGAAAAACATTCGGAACATATCCCATGTATATTCCATCATATATTCAGAGTGATATATTATACAATAAAGATTATTTTAAGAAAGGGTTTTATAAATTATTTAGATAGTATTCATTTATGAATATGATTCAAAAACTGCAAATTTACCTTCCTTGTTTGAAGATGTTTGATACTTCTTCAAGGTACGAACCACCGTACAGACAAATAACGTGTAAAAGTCACGTAATGGCTGCGTTCAGTATACAAAAGATGCCACGAGACATCCGTCTCGCCCTGTAGTTAAGACTCTTCTTCTTTTTCTTAATTGTACGGCCTACGACCCCGACACTGAATACGAAACGCAAATAATACCGGCAATACCGGCAATACCGGCACCAATTCCTCTCACATGCACGTGCTCAGTCAATCAGATCCTGATATGCATGCAATATGGGCTTACGCATGCGTGAACGCAAGAGTCAGTCAATCACAGACGTAATCGCTGCGCGCGCAGGTAATGAGATGCGTGCGTACGTCGGTTTTCACTAATGTCCGATAAGATTGATCCAAGAGGGTTCCATTAATATTCTATGGAATATTTTGTGTATGTTCCATACATATATCAAAATGTACACTGAATATTCCTTATTACTCATACAAGTAGTGTTCATAGAATATTCTGAATATTTCACGATTATTTGAACGTTTTGTGAACATTTCTCTACTATTTCGGTATATACGGAACTTTTGGAATACGAATGGAATATTTCAGGAATATCTAGCGTTTACTGGGGAAGGACAAGAAATGACAGGGAAGCGAGAAGGGTGGAAAGGAGAGAGATGGAAGAGCAAGAGGTGGAGTGGAAAGTGGCCTTCTGGAATGTAGCGGGGATAAGAA
The DNA here is from genome assembly GCA_009859135.1 of Formica selysi. Lineage (NCBI taxonomy): Eukaryota > Metazoa > Arthropoda > Insecta > Hymenoptera > Formicidae > Formica > Formica selysi. Next base: position 4,245,940 of record CM020805.1, read on the forward strand.
ATAAGAATAGGGATTTTTGGCATAGAAGAGAGATGGGATATAGTAATACTATAGTATTATCGGAAACATGGATAGAGGAGAGAGGATGGGGAAAACTGAAGGAAATACTGCCGAAGGAATTCACTTGAAAGGTGCAGATGGCAAGGAGAAGAAACAAAAAGGAAAGAGCGAGGGGAGGGATGCTAATGGGCAATAAAAAGAATATAATGATAGAGGAAAAGGGGGAGGAAGAAACGGAGGGAAGAATAGTATGCACCCTGCCGAAAATGTTCGATTAAAACTGATTTTAAAAAAAGTAATCCGAATCGATCGGGATTTCTGCACCGAAAATACGGTATTAAAACCGATTGAAAATAGTCAAATCGAATTTAGTACGCTTCAGGCGGATTAATGTTGGGTGATATACATCCACCTCAATCCGAAATTATACGATTTCATAAGTTATAATTAAATCAGTTTTAATGCGATGTGAATCTGTCGGAGGAGGACAAAAGTAATTCGGATTGGAAATAATCCACGAAAGCGATGTTAAAACCGATTATAATTCGTTCGGAATTAAAATCGATTACTTTTTAATCCGGGCGCGGATTGAACCGATTAAAAACGATTAAAACAGATTATGTTTTAATCGGTTTTAATCGAACATTCTCGGCAAGAAAGGACTTAAAACAAGTGCAAAAGACATTGAGCTAAAGAAGGATTCCTTGCTGCAATATCCACACAGCATATAATATCATCCGAATATTCTATACTCATACTGTGAATATACGTTATATATGTAATATACTGAGAACATTCCTATAACATCTCTTATAGTATATTATTTCTCTGATATTCTCAGGATATACTTTCGAGTTACGCGAATTTATTTATTAGCGAATATATATAGCAATGCCATTTTAGATGTGTAATTTCCGTATTGCCGGCGCTGGTCTCTTCTGTTTTTTTTAGCTGAACTATATCTGCATATACAGGGTGTCCTAGACCACCCGTACACCCCTTTTCTTTCAAAAACTAAGCATTTTAGAGAAAAACGTTTTGAACAAAAGTTGTATGGTTTCGAGGGGGACATAAGGTGGTGTCATTAATTTGACCTTGAATAGTTGCTTGAAGGTCACGTGAAGGTCACCTTCAATTTTTTAAATGGAACTGCCTACTTTTTATTGCATATTCTTGTAGCTTATCTCGAGAGCTTTTCAAAACACCATAATAAAGTATTTTTTCATTAAGTACTTTTTGAGTTATTTTATATTTTAATCTGACATATTTTGATATAAAAAAAAATATTTCGTAAAATATTCAGTTTTCGATAATCTTACCGTAATAATTTTATATACAGAATAATGACTGATGCCCAGTTTCTACAGGTGGTAATTGAGAGTGCCGTGCCCCGTGAGAATGCGAGTCACTAGCCCGGCCTCTCGTCTATTTAGCTTTTGATGCCACTGGCGAGGCCCTCTCTCAGAGAATTTCCAAGGAGAGCCTTCGCCTGCCTGCATCCGGCCGAGCCCCTCCAGAAGGCCAAATACTGGTTCCGCAGCCAGCGACCAATCTCCCTTTTACCTAGGCTGTGAGGGATTCCGACCGCCGGCTCCGGTCCTACCAACGCAGTCTCCGAGCCAGCTCTAGCAAGCTGGTCGGCCGCCTCATTGCCCTTGATACCAGAGTGCCCAGGCACCCAGATCAGAGCAACCTCGTTGTCCCTCGCAAGTTCTTCCAGGGTGCCTCTGCATTCCCAGACCAGTTTGGAGGTAGTAATCGGAGCACCAAAGGCCTTTAGAGCCGCCTGGCTGTCCGAGCAGATGCTGACGCGCTGGCCCCTCTCTTTGTTAGCGAGAAGTCCTTGTGCACAGCACAAGATCGCCACTATCTCCGCTTGGAAGACCGTGGCAAATTGACCGAGTGGGATGGATTCACTGATCCCTTCCCCTCGGCAGTAAACGCCAGCCCCTGAGCCCAAGCCGATCCTGGATCCATCCGTAAAAAGAATGAGCCCATTCTTCAGCACCGGACCGTGCGGTCTAAGCCAGTCTCTTCGCTCCGGAAAGCACACTTTGAATGGCGCCTTCAGGGCACGAATGGCTGGCATTTTGTCCTGCCCCATACTGAAAATAGAATGAGAAAGGACTCCGTCGGGAAGTTTGGTGTGCCTGGTGCCGGCCCTCCATTTTCCCTCACAGACGGTAAGCCGCCGATGCAACAGCGGCGACGACCGTGTGACAAAGTGCTCGATACCGAGCAGCATTCCCATTGCCGCAGTTGGCGTGGTTCTCATAGCCCCAAGAGCCCCTCTTAAAATAAGAGCCCTCAGGTGCTCCAGCGATATTTTTGCAGACGCTAGCTGTACCCTAGGCCACCATACTACTGCAGCATACAGCAGCCTAGGTCTAAGAATGACAGTATAAATCCAGTAGACCATTCCCGGCCTGAGGCCCCAGGTCTGGCCAAAGGATCTTCTGCACAGCCAGAAGTAAGAGGTTATACTTTTACACCGATCGTCCAGGTGCTCCTTCCATGTCAGCTTCCTATCTAGGATGACTCCCAGATATTTCACTGATACGGCCGGTGTCAACCTGATGCCTCCCAAGGTGGGTCCAACTACAGTGCCCAGCTTGTATCTGCGAGTGAATATGACCAGCTCCGTCTTCCGGGGATTGACCGAAAGGCCAGTGCTGTCACATCATTCCTCTACCGTGCCAAGAACACTCTGCGTGAGTTCCAGGAGCGTGTTCAGAAAAGGTCCTCGCACGATAATTGCCAGATTGTCGGCGTATCCCTGCGCAAAGAAACCTTTATCATTAAGTTTGTCGAGTAGTCTATCGACTACTAAGCACCAAAGAAGTGGAGAGAGCACTTCGCTCTGCGGGCACCCTCGATCCACCCAACCGCCGACACTGACAGCGCCGAGCGTCGTTACAACTTGCCGCCGGAGCATACCTCTGATCCAATGAACCAGCCTGTGTGGAACGCCCCGCAGCGTTGCCTCCCTGCAAACCACCTCGTGAGGGGTGTTGTTGAAGGCACCCTCTATGTCCAGAAAGGTCCCCACCGTGTAGCCTCCATGAGATCTCTCTCAATTTGGGAAACCAAAGAGTGGAGCGCCGTTTCCGTAGAGTAGCCCATTCTGTAGGCATGTTGATTCTCATGCAGCGGATGCCGCATGAGGACAATATCCCTCAAACAGACCTCGACCAGCTTCTCCAACGTCTTCAAAAGAAATGACGTCAGGCTGATCGGCCTGAAATCCTTGGCAGAGGTGCAACAGGTCCTTCCGACTTTAGGTATGAATAGTGGTATTGGGAGGGTGGCCTCGCCAGCCTCCAAGCTCTGGGCGTGTAGCCCAGAGCAAGACAAGCTCTCAGGTTCCGCGTGAGCGGCCCACTGATCTGCCCGAGCCCCTCTTGTAAGAGCGCCGGAAAAATCCCATCTGGTCCAGCGGACTTGAACGGTTTAAAGGTTTTGACAGCCCACTTCACCCTCTCGGGTTTTACGATACTGGCCGCCAATTCCCAGTCACACCCACGTGCCCTTAATCTGGGCTCCGCAGTCCCCCTGTCTGAGTCGACATCAAGCCCCCTCCTGAAGCCCGGAAAATTGGTCTCCAGAATTTGAGCCAGACATTGCTCTCCCGGAACCACGTCCCCATCCGGGAGGCGTATTGCCTGCAGGTTTGAGTCCGGGTTTTTCGCCAGGATTCTGCAAAGCCTAGAGGCCTCCGGAACCTCCTCCATCGACTCACAGAATCTCCTCCAACTCTCTCTCTTGGCGGCTACTACAGAGTCCCTATAGGTCTTCTGGGCCCTCCGGTAGAGATCCCACTCGAGCGGGCGACCAGTGATCCTGGCTCTATTCCAGGCACGCCGAGCCCCCTCCCTGAACTTCTGCAGTCCCGGTCCCCACCAAGAGACCTTCTTATTAGAGCGAACTGCTCTCGCTGGACGATTCTTTTCGAAGCTGCCCACTAAAACTCTTTGTAGATGATCTACGCAGAGCTCTACCTCAGCAGCGGTCTCGTCCCTCTTAGGGAAGCCGCAAAGACAATTGGAGAGATCTTCTCGAAACGAGTCCCAATCCGTCCTTCTCGGATTTCTTCTATAGATTGTTTCAGGCCTCACATTGGCAAGCCTGAAGACAATCTGCCTGTGATCAGAGAAAGAGGGCTCCGATGAGACCCGCCACCCGACAACCTCCGGAACCAAATTTCTCGAGCATAGAGTAAGGTCAAGTACCTCACGCCTAAGCATATTCTGAAATATTGGTTCGTTGCCCCTGTTCAGGATCTCCAGGTCAGTGGCTACCAGGTACTCCAGAAGGGAGAGGCTCTCACTTGCGCACAGTACAATTGGACACGTTGCAATTGCACACTGTGATATTAGACACATAAAGTTGCGCACCGTTCGATTGGACACATTTCACTTGCGCACAGTTCGTTTGGACACATTTCATTTGCGCACCGTTCAATTGGACACGTTGTTTTTGGACACAACACATGTTTTTGTATAATTTGGAATACATACACACGCATGTATAATTTTGAAATTTTTTGACATTTATTATTGACTTTATTTGGTAAATAAACGTTTGTTACAGTTCGTTTACACACATTTCGTTTGCACACAGTTCTTTAGCGCACATTTCTTTTGCGCACACTTCTTTCGCGCACAGTTCATTTGCGCACATAAATTTTAGTTTTAAATCAGAAATAGGTTTGGGTTAGGTTATATCTTCCGGAAGTGGAGCCCCCCGTAGGGGGGGGCGGAACCCACTGTGTCCACGCATATACTTTACAACGCGAAACGAGATCCCTATAATTGTTGTGTGGATGGGAAAGTGTGCAAACGAACTGTGCGCAAAAGAAATGTGCGCAAAAGAAATGTGCGCAAAAGAACTGTCCGCAGAAGAACTGTGTGCAAACGAACTGTGTGTAAACGAACTGTAACAAACGTTTATTTACCAAATAAAGTTAATAATAAATGTCAAAAAAATTCAAAATCATACATGCATACATGCATGTGTATGTATTCCAAATTATACAAAAATATGTGTTGTGTCCAAAAACAACGTGTCCAATTGAACGGTGCGCAAATGAAATGTGTCCAAACGAATTGTGCGCAATTGAAATGTGTCCAATCGAACGGTGCGCAACTTTATGTGTCTAATATCACAGTGTGCAATTGCAAAGTGTCCTATTGTACTGTGCGCAAGTGAAGGCTTCTCACTCCAGAAGCCTACTGCCCCGATTGTTAATATTGGTGCTCGCCCAAACAGTGTGGTGCCCATTAGCGTCGCACCCCACTATAAGCGGCAGCCCCTTATCTTGGCAGTAATCCACCAGCCTAGCCACAGGGCCTAGCGGAAGCGAGCCCTCCTCTTCATGTGAGAAGTACGCCGAGCTCACCACCATCCTCCTGGTCTCGCCCGTGGTGAATCTGAGGAAATCCACCGTAACTGCTACAACGTCCCTGGAACAAAATTCCGGCATGAGTTGCGCTTCTAGTCCCTTGACCGCAATCGCGGCCCTGGGACTGGACTCTGTGGGGGACTTGAAAAGTCTGCCACAGACCGCAATGCCCCTAATGCAGCTCCTGTATACCCAGGGTTCCTGCATTAGGCAAATACCTGTGTGCACCACAGCCATACTCCTGGCCAAAACAGCCGAGGCGCCCCTGCTGTGGTGCAAGTTGATCTGGGTGAATCCCATCGTCGCCATGCCCACTTTATTGAGGGCCTGACGCTGGCTGGGATTCTCCCTGCCCCGTCGTCTTACTACGAGCCCCGAGCAGACCCACAGTGATCTGCTTGAGCCCATAGCTAAGTCTGAAGTCCCGCGCCCTCAGCTTGAGGACACTGGACTCCGGGATGACGAGAATGAGGTTCTTCCCTTCTGGGGAAGCCCCAACATTTTCGGCAAAAACCTGCCAACTAGCCGTGGCGATGCCCGGATTCTGCCTCTCCAGCAGCCCTAGGACCGCCGCCGCAGGCACCGGAGGACCCGGAATCCAAATGGCTGCCCTGTGCCGCTTTTGAAGCGCATCCAAGCCCACCACCCTGAGCTTGGCACCCTCCCAGGGAGAGATGTGCCCAATTCGTTCCGAGAGCCAATTGAGCGCCATCTCATCCTCCCCTCTAATGACTACGGCGCCATTGCGCAGCACCGCAGTCCCCGTGAAGCAAGGAAGGGGACCCTCTCGGATCCCCGCCAGCTCACTGACCACTGCTCCCCGCAGCAAGTTCAACTGCTCAGGAGTCACCGCCTGTTCGGGGTAGCCCTCCTGCACAATTGCCATCGCCAAGAGCTCCGCGGCAGAGACGTACGGCCCAGTAGTCTGAGACCTAGACCTCTTTACCGCTTTCTGCACCGAAGGAGGGGTATCAACGGAGCCCGTCCGGCACTTTTTGCCGGTATGCCCCTTCTCCACCCCCTTCGGAGTTTCTCCGAGAGCCCCAGAGGAAGAGGGATCTGACCCGGTTAAGGCCATCCCCCTGTCCCTCCTTTTTTTTGTTTTGTTTTTTTTGTAACAGAGGGGAAATGCTTTTACGCATACCCCGCCTCGATGGGGTTCGAGGCGGGGTTATGTGGGACTATCCCCGGCCTAAACAAACAGCCGGGGACTACCCGCTAAAACCCCTCCGGGTGGCCTATCTCGGGCGTCACAGAGGGCCTCTCTGGAAACTGGCTTATGCATTACATCAGAGAGGCCCTCCGCCCACGAACCATGCCCTCTGGGGGAGGAGTTTATCCCTCCCCCAGTGTCCCTGTATATTGTAGGGACTTCAACTCATATCAGCGAGAGGGGGACCACCGCCCCTCTCGCTTCCCTCCCGGTGTTGTTGTCCCCGGGTGGGGGGCGTGGCCGGGCCCAGGCACCTGGGCTCCGACCACCGGGCCCGGCTCCGGGTGGGACGTCCGCAACGAAATAACGGACGTCCCCCGGAATTGCCGGGGCCCTGCGCAAGCGCAGAAGGAGTCCGATGGGGCCGGGTTCGATTGCGACCCAGTCCCCCCCCTCCCGCGCGCCCCCCCCCTTGTCTGGGGCAGGTTTCCGGGGTGACCGGGGACCGATATGGCCCCGGCCCCCGTCGGCCCGCCCCGGGGGGTCGTTGGGGCGCGACGACGTGTCGCACCGCTACGACCAGGGGTCGTGCGGGGCCCGCGGGTCCTGCCCGTAAAGGGCTCTCCCCGCGTCTCCCCGCCGTTTCCTCCGGCCGCCCCATTTCGGTCACGAACTCCCCGGCGTCCCCCGGGGAGCCGCTCCCGCTCTCTTTCGGCCTCCTCCTTCTGGAGCATTACCGCTTCACAGAAGGAGGAGACCGCTCTCCAGGACTCCTCGCTTTCGAGCATGACCGCTACGATGCTCGAGAGCGAGAAGTCAGTCTTGCCTATTATTTGGACGAGGACACGACGCTCCTCCGCCCACGCTGGACAAACTTCCAGCTTGTGCTGCGCCGTGTCCTCGTCCCCGCCGCAATGGTGGCAGCGCGCGCTGTCCTCTTTACCGATGCGACACAGGTATGAGCCGAAGCATCCATGGCCCGTAAACACCTGCATCGCACGGTATGACATCTCGCTACCGGCCCGATCAGCCCATTTGACCAAATGGGGCCGGATGGCCTCGACGACGCGCCTCCCCGATGTATCTCGGGGTTCGGAGAGATGTTCGTCCCACCTCTCCAAAGCGCGTCGCCTGGCTTGGAGTCTCACGGCGGCCTTGACCCTTGGGGTCAACACCACGCCTAGCCCGCCGAGCTCCCGCGTACGCCTGTACACGTGGGAGGAACATATCGGCGTAGAGCTCGACGGGCGGCGTCCCCGCCAATAATGTGGCCGCCGTGTGCGACCCCGTCCTGTAACCGCGGACAACCCTGATGGCCACCCTCCGAAAAACTCGGCGCAGCAACATCTTGCTGCGCCTTTTGGCCATCAGGGCGTCCGCCCACACCGGTGACCCGTAAAGGGCCACCGCCCGGACGGTGTTCGCGTATAGGCGGCGCACTCGGCCGTCCGGGCCCCCAAGATTGGGCAAGAGTCGGTTCAGGCTAATAGCCACCGACTCCGCCCTGGGGGCCACCCCCTGTCCCTCCTGGCCCTCCTCTTTTCGGCTCCACAGCGATTCCTCTTACGAGGAACCGCTGCTTCGCCGACGACCGCCCCGCTCCCTCCCGGGACATGAGGAGCCTGTTCGGGAGTCGAAGCCACCACCCCTGAGGATGGGGGCCCTCGCGAGCCCTCACCCTCAGTCCCCCCAAGACCTTCATCAATATTTAACTTTTCAAAATTCATAATTGGTCCCACGAGAAGCTAGGGACAGAAGTCCGCCCGGACAGAGCCTCGCACGCCTGGGTAAGGCTAAATATTTTGGGGTTTCGCCCGGTGCCCCAGAGGCATCGTTCGCGACACCGCTCCCCCAGTGCCACGCAGCCTTCGCCACGATAGTTCCCAGCTTGGCTTGGGGAGTCGGTCCGCGGCAGTAGCCTTCCCAGTCCCAGACAGGGTTTTACGCCCGCGGAGCCGGTTATAGCCACTACTACCCAGGAGCCTACTCGGGTAGTCAAACCCGGAGGCAGCCTGGGCGTCCTCCTATCCGCCGCCCGGAGACGCGCCCGATAGGCGCTTAACCCACGGGTAGAATATACGAAACTCATCAGTAATATCTGATCGATTTATCGAATATTCTCGGGATATACTAAAATTATTAGCAATATTACATTTTTAATAATATTTTTGGAATATATGAAGTATTCCCAGCAAACACATAGAATATAAATATATATATATATATATATATATATATATATATATATATATATATATGATACATATACCCAGCAAACATCGAATATGTATGATTTATTCTTCCCCTTAGGGTTTGAAGGCGTTTTTTACCGGAACGTACCCAAACCTTTACACTTTCTTACATCTTTCCACCCTTTACCCGACCTGGCCCTTTGCGACCTTACACACTTTCCTCCCTCCCCTTCCTCGTCCCCCATCTCCCTCCTACTATCCCTTTCCCCACCTTCCCTTCTTTCCCCCCTATCTTCTTTCTTCTCTCTCTTCTCTCCTTTCCGTCCCTCTTTTCCCCTCCGTTTCCTCTCTCTTATTCATCTCTCTTCATCCTCCATCTCTCCTTCCTCTCGTTCCATATCCACTCTCTCCCATCTATCCAGTTCCTTCTGTTCTCTACCACCATGCTTCTTCCGTATCCTCTTTCCATCTTCGCTTTTTCTACCATCCTCCATCTCATTCTTCTCTCCTCCATCGTTAAGTCCTCGTCCACGCCTATCTTCCTCAATCTCCTTATTTCACTCCCTTTCTCCAATATCTCGTCCTTGTCCTCTTCTTTATCCATTTCCACTAATAATATCTTTTTTCCCCCCTCCCCTACTTTTTCCACTACCCCTCTCATTTTTACCCTTCTCCCCAATACCTCCTCCATTACTCCTACCATAACTTCCCTTCTCTCTTCCGGCTCTTTCCCTTCCACGCCTCTCCACACTACATTTCTTCTCCTTCTTTCTCCTCTTGTCCTTTCCTCCTCTTTTCTTCTCTCTTCTATATCCCTCTCTTCTCTCCTATTCATCTTCTCTTCCTTCACCCTTTTTTCCTTCCTCACCTTATTCCATTCTTCCTTCCCTCCATTCTTCTCTCTTCCAATTCTTTCTCCTCCTGTGCTCTCTTCCGTGCTCTCCTCTATCCTTTCCCTCCTCTCTCTCCCTCTTCTCCTACTCTCTCCTTTTTTCTTTCCTTCTCCCGACCTGCTCACCCTCTTCTCCTCCTTTCCTCTCTCTTCTCTCTCTCCTCCTACCCTACTCCTTCCTTCCTCTTCTTTCTCCCCCGCTTCCTCTTCGCTTTCCTCCTCCCACCAGTATTCTCTTTCCCTTCTCTCTACTCTTGCACCTAAACCTAAACCTTCCTTTTCCCTTTCTTTCCTTATCTCTTTTTCTTTTTCACTGCCTGTCTCTTCTGCTTCCTCTCTCCCTTCCTCCTTTTTCACTACAATTTCCTCCTTCACTGCTCCCCTTGCTCCCCCTAACCCCCTCTTCTCTCTTCTTCCTTGATCCGTCGCCTCCTCTCTCTCTTCTTCTTCCTCCTCTTCACTTTCCTCTTCTTGCGACACCGTTGTTTCCTCCTCCTTTTCTCTCCTTCCTCTCGCTCTCTCTTCTCTCCATAATTTTAGCTCTTTCCTTATTCCCCTTACCTCCACCACCAGCTCCTTCAACCACTTTTCCATGTCCTCCATCTATTTCCTTTCCTCCCGTTTTCTTTTCCCAGCCTTCTTACTTCTCTCCCTTTCTTTCTTCTCTCTCACTCTCCCTTCCACCTTTATCTCCTTCCTTCTCTTTCCTTCCTGTCCTCTACCGTTCTTCTCACTCGCTTTCTTATCACTTAACCTCACTTTCCTCTTCCACCATTTACTTCATTCTACCCTTTTCCTTGTCTCTCTCCCCTTCTCTCCTTTTCCCTTCCTTCTTTTCACCTGCTATATTCTATTCCTACTGCCCGTTTCCGTATCGATATCCACTAACTCCCTACGTGCTCGATCCTAGTTCCTTACCTACATTCGGCGCCACCTCTCGGATTTTCTCACTCAACTCTCCTCTTTCTTTTGTGCCCTATCTTATCTAACTTTCCTCTTTCTTATCGACCTTTCGTCCTTCCTCTTCCTCTCAGCCTTTCTCCTTCTATCCATCTTCTCTCTCTTTTTTCTTCCTTCTAACCTTCAAATCTGCTACACTCCTTTGTATCCTTCTTTCTTCTATAATCCTCCTTCCACTTTGTTCCCTTCACTCACAACTGCTCCTCCCTTTCCACTCATCTTACTCCTTTTCTCCGCTCCAATTCCTTCCTCTGCACACCAATTTCCCTCGCCTTTCCCTACGAGTACATGCCCCAACTATCTCTTCCCCAACCGCCATTTTTCCCTCCAGCAAACATCGAATATATCTGCTATATAACATAGATGTAACATGTGCACTTATTATGTACATGTTATATGTGTATAACAATCATATCTTGGTTTGATGGGTTACAATTTATGCAGTACAGTTCGAGAAAATTGAACTAAAATATATTATATATGGATGTAAATATATTATACATATAATTTTGAATACGATGATAAATCTTTATCATCGACAGTATATCGGTATAATCGATATGATTGAGGACTAATGAGTAATATATAAACTTCTTCACTATAAATGTGAATGTTTATATATTCTTATGACATAAGTATGCACATATTAAAATTTACATTTATATAAATATTAATATAAATATTTATAAATGCAAACACATAAATTCTCTGTCCGCAAAACATTGCAACAAAATTTTATGATTGTTACAATATTTTCGATATTTATAATATAGAAAGGGCTCCTCAATCGCCCATTTTCATGAGAACGCAACTGTCGTAACCCGACCAATTTCTCAATATATTAAAAGATAAAACAAGTAAAATAAAGTAGAACAGAAAAAGATTGAGAAAGAGCTGATTAAAGCAAAGCATTAAAATAGTAGAAGAGAGATCAAGGACAGATAATTAAGAAAGAGTAAATAAGTAATAAAAGATTATTAATAAAATAAAGTAAAGAGACGTGACTAAAGAGAAGGAAGTCACGGTCAAGTTCTCGGAAGCTGAGTAAGCAGCTGACGAGACAGCTGACGAGCGGAGCACGAGACATGCTCCGGTCAGGGACACCACACTCCTCCCTAATCAACGACCTAATTGATTAAGATATATAATAAGCGCGAGATGCACCGACGCTCGCTACTCGCTCGCTACTCGCTCGCATATATCGATAGTATCGAAGTACCGTACGTATCACGCCCGACTATTATAATCGCGATTAAGTGAAAGTGTACGAAAGAATCTGTGAAATATATCAATTTATACCTAACGTTCGGGAGTGTCTTATTTCGAGCGTGGATCCTAATCCTTTGGGCGTATAAATCCCTAAAGACCTCTTCCTTAGCGGCTAGAGGCACAACATTAATTGGTGGCAGCGGTGGGATACGCCAGCTCTAACAAGATCGACACCGGCAAAGGTCCACAACCACGAGGAAAAAAAATTCCGTGGAATCGACAGAACGAGAGACAGCAAAGGAAACTCCGTCAAACGATCAACAACTACAACCGAGGAAATCCATCAGGAACTTCGAGTCACCCGGTACATCGAGGCGACAACGATGAGTGGAACCGACGTGAGGCGGAGCGGACCTGAGAAGGCACACCGACCTATCTCAACAGCACGCGACGATCGACGCCCGATGGCCGACACCGAACGAGAGACAATGCTGCTCATCGTATTATTGTAAGTCGAACAATTAAAAATTTGTAAACGCGTGAATGTCGGAAAACCGAAACGCGCCAAAAAAAAGCGTAGCGAATAAATCGTGGCTATTTAGCGAACCAGCGAATAGAGCCATTAGAAATAGCGCAGTAAGCCCTATAAGAGTAGCAGTAGAAGCACTCCGGGATATACGCGATAACGTACGAAGAAATCTAAACGAATTAAATTCAAGCGAGAATTTGTCCGAAACAGAACTCGGAGCAAACGTTGTAATCGAACGCGAATTTTCATTCGGCGAATTAGACAGCAGTTTAATAGCGAATAATATAGAACTAGATATTGTCGAATCATCAATAAGCGCGTCTAGTAGACTAACACACCGCCGCGAATTCTCACTAACATCATACGATTCAAGTATCTTTGACCCCGACGAAATCTATCGTACTCGAGACATGTATAACTCAAACGCTTCGGCATCGCAACCCATCACATCGGAAGATATCGATGAGGAAATTAAGCGATTACAAGAAGAAGCAAATAGAAACGCGACACAATCAAACGCGCAAGCTCAATACAAACCGCAGAAAGAAACGGACGAAGCATCCGACGACCTTAGGGACATATTGCGGGAAATGAGAGAGGAAATGAGACGGGAAATTAGAAGTATGCATGCCGAGATATACGATTTAAGAATGAGAGGACCGCAACCCCGACAAAACAATGAGCATAGAACTCCGCCGGGAGAAAGAACCGAAACCGCGTACGAGTCCACACCCGAAGATGTACGACATCGAAGATGACGCGGATTTCTACCATTAAAAGAGGCTCGCGGAATGATTCCGGAATTCGACGGATTGCCAAATAAATTGCAAGAATTTTTGAGCGCGACTACATATGCAGTAGAACATATTGACCCATTAGACGAAGTAACGCTATTAGGAGCAGTATTATGCACAAAATTAAAAGGCAGAGCGATGCTAGACTTTCAAACGCGTAAAATTCGAGATTTCGCACAGTTGAAATGAGAATTAGAGGTCTGTTACGCAAGTAAAAAGAGTACGACCCATCTACAAATTGAATTTAACACGCTAAAACAGAAAAACGGAGAAAGCGCGCGAACTTACGGACTTAGAGCCGACAAACTAGCCATGGAGCTATACGAATCGATGATGGAAGGACGTCATCATACAGTAGATAATAAACGCGCAATCATGGAAATAATACAGCAACAAGCCTTAGAAAATTTCCAAATAGGATTGCAAGACGAAATTAAAACAATTGTTCGATCGCGAGGATATGCTACGTTGCAAGAAGCAATAGCAGCGGCCAGCGCGGAAGAAAAGGTTAAAGGACCGTCCGCGACCGGCATGCGAAGCAAAATCAATTTTACACCGACCTATAAACAGGAAAATCAAATTAATGTAAAATGTCAAAAATGCGAGAAAACCGGGCATTACGGTCGAGATTGTCGAACTAGTCGATACGCGAACCGATTTTCATTGCCGAAACCCGATAGACAACCCCGGTAAATAAATATTGCAATTATTGCAAAAAATCCGGACATGATCGCGAAGAATTTTGGTTATTACACGAACGACCCAATAGAGATCAACCGAGCCGAACCAAACAATATAATTCGCGACCGGAAAATAAAAATCGTAAGAGCAACGAACAAGGAAAAAAGAAATTTAACTCCGCGCACAGCAGTGACGAGGAAGACAAGGAAGAAACGAAGCAGCGACGACCCGCAATCGAATATCGCGTTACACACGTGAAGCGTGCCCCGCGAACGCATACAGGACTAGACTTAGTCGCTTTACCTATGCGAGAATCGAAAAAAGAAAAAATAAATTTATTGTTCGACACTGGAGCCGCTATATCACTAATTAAAGTAAAGCATTTAAAAGACGAAACGCTAATAACAGAAGATAAAATAGCGCTTACAGGAGTAACAGGACATAAAGTATATACGATAGGAAGAATCAACGCCACAATAAATTTAAACGACGGTAGAGTGAAACATAAAATGTACGTCATAAAAGATGATTTTCCGATCGAATACAACGGAATATTAGGAGTAGACTTCCTGAAGAAACAAGGAGCCAGTTGCAATTACTCGAAGAAACAATTGAGAATCGGACGGAATACTTTGAAATTATATCCGTATCAGAGAACCACATTGCAACCCCGTAGTGAAACAATAATACAAGTAGCTACGAATAAAAATATGATAGGCATCATTCAGGCAGAAGAAGCCGCACCAGGAGTATTTATAGGAAGCTGCCTGGTCGACCCACAAAATTATCTATGTCTCGCAAGTGTAATAAACACAACGGATAACATAATCGAAATGTTAATGCCGCAAGTAACAATTGAAGAAATCGCACAAGAAAACACGGTGGAAATAAACGCCACACAAGCGAAAAAAGGAGAAGATGACATCTCGCGTACCGAAAAGGTAACACGAGCCCTTCGAATCGACCATTTAAATAAGGAAGAATTAAAAGCAATAAAAGAGATATGCGAAAATTACAGCGACATATTCCACATCGAAGGAGAACCACTGACTTGCACCAACACAATCGCGCATAAGATTGCAACGCAAGCAGATAGCTCACCGGTCAACGTACGGCCTTACCGCCTGCCGGAGAAGCATAAAGAGGAAGTAAATCGACAAGTCCGAGAAATGTTAAAAAATAAAATAATCCGACCAAGCATGAGCCAATGGAACGCACCGTTATTGGTAGTCCCTAAGAAAGCCGATGCGTCAGGAAAACCGAAATTACGGGTAGTCGTAGATTTTAGAAAATTAAATGATCTAACTATAGGAGATTCATTTCCCTTACCAAAAATAACGGATATATTAGATCAACTTGGAAGCGCCAAGTACTTTACAACTCTGGATTTAGCATCCGGATACCACCAAATTCCGATGGAAGAAGGCGACAAATACAAAACTGCTTTTTCCACACCTCACGGGCATTACGAATACAATAGAATGCCCTTCGGATTAAAAAATGCGCCAGCCACATTTCAAAAGCTAATGAATTCAATACTGATAGGTATACAAGGAATAAAATGCTTAGTATATTTAGATGACATCGTAATCTACGGAGCCAGCCTACAAGATCATAACAAGAGACTCATCGAAGTCCTACGAAGATTGCGAGAAAACAATCTGAAATTACAGCCGGACAAATGCGAATTCCTACGAAAAGAAGTGACATACTTAGGTCATATAATCACAGAAAACGGAATATCGCCGGATCCATCTAAATTAGAGGCCGTAAGAAATTTTCCGACGCCTAGGAAAGTAAAAGATATTCAAGCTTTCATAGGATTAACCGGATATTATAGAAAATTTATTGAAAATTTCTCTAAAATCGCGAAACCACTAACGAAGTTAACCAAAAGGGAAAATAAATTTGAGTGGACGCAAGAATAACAACAAGCATTTAAAATGCTTAAAGAAAAATTAACGACGGCACCCTTACTAAAATACCCAGATTTCGAAAAAGAATTTATCGTAACGACCGATGCATCAGATTATGCAATCGGAGCGATATTATCGCAAGGAGAAATAGGCCAAGATCAACCAATAGCATATGCCAGTCGAATATTAGCAAAAGCCAAACAAAATTATAATACGACCGAAAAAGAACTATTAGCAATAGTATGGGCCGTTAAACATTTTCGACCGTACTTATACGGGACGAAATTTACGATAGTCACAGACCATAAATCGGTCGTATGGTTATTTAATGTAACCGACCCTGGATCTCGATTAATTAGATGGAGATTAAAATTAGAAAAATACGATTACGAGATCATACACAAGGCCGGGACAGCGAACAGAAACGCTGACGCGCTAAGTCGACACGTGGCGGATATCAACAGCGTCGAGGAGGATGAGAGCACCGACACGAAGATAACGCGAGAATACACGGAAGACGAGAAGCGACGTATTCTATACGAATATCACGATGCACCTGTGGGATGGCATCAGGGAAAAGAGCGCACGATTAATCGAATTCGCCTAATGCACAATTGGCGAGGATTGACAAAAATGTCGAAGACTATATAACAAAATGCGAATTTTGTCAAAAAAACAAATTATCGCGAAAAATTAAGGCACCGCTAATAATAACGGATACTATCGATAAACCTTTTGAAAAATGTGCGTTGGACATCGTAGGTCCTCTAACGATTACTAATAATGGAAATAAATATATTTTAACGTTTCAAGATAATTTAACAAAATTTAGCAAAGCAATTCCGATACCGAATCAAGAAGCCGCATCAAGAAGACAGTTGCAAAAGAATTCGCGACGAAAATAATTTTCGAACACGGTATCCCAGAAAAAATATTAACGGATCAAGGAACAAATTTTTTAAGTGAAATATTTAAAAACACTTGCAAACTATTAAAAATCGAAAAGATCCAAACAACCGCGTATCATCCGGAAAGCAACGGAGCGCTAGAACGATCTCACCGGACTCTAGCCGAATATCTCTGACATTATATAAACGCCGATCAAACGGATTGGGACGAATGGATTCCCTACGCGATGTTTACGTATAATACGACACCGCACACGGCGACAGGGTTCACACCCTTCGAATTAATTTACGGGCACCGAACAACATTACCGACGACATTGTCGCAACCGCCTAAGCCCACGTATACATACGATGATTACGCGCAAGAATTGAAAGAAAAATTACGCGCCTCACAGCAAGTTGCAAAGGAGCATCTGAAGAACGAAAAAATAAAAACCAAAGAAAATTATGATAAAAAGACTAAAGAAATCAAACTTAAGATAGGAGAAAAAGTCCTCTTGTACGACGAAACAGTTCGCCGAGGACGATCAAAAAAATTGGACTCCTTATGGACCGGACCCTACACAATAATCGAAAAAAATTCGGAAGTGAACTACACAATAAAAAGGGGAAGGAAAACCATACGCGTCCACATAAATCGATTAAAACCATTTATCGAAAATTAAAAAAGTAGAAGAAAGAAGAAAAAGAAAAATGCGCGAATAAAATAAAAAATAGAATAAATAATAAAAGAAACAGAAATAAAAAATTCCTACCTTAACGCTCTTCACTTCCACGTCCAGCACCGCGACCCCGGTTCCACTCCAGCATAGCCTGAAGAAGAGGCGACCCAGGACGAACCGCGCTAACGACACGAGGCTCTCGCGCCACGGCACCACGATCCACAGGACGAGGCTCGGGGTTGAGGAAGCGATCACGACCCACAGGACGAGGCTCGGGGTTGAGAAAGCGACCACGACCCACGAAACGAGGAGCCGGATCCCAGCGGAACTCAAGCCCGCGACTAAAATGCGGCGGCAGAGCGTCCACAGCCACTTCCGGCACAAAATCAACGGCACGGTCAATCATTAGATCCGGAAGACCTAGTAGATCGATCTCGCGAACAAACGCGGGCGCCGAGAGTTGATCCCGAAAGGAGCGAGCAAAATGGTCGTGCTCCTCCGGATCTTGCCCCGCGCGACGCCCGTTATCACGCACCGAACTCTGTCCCGCAGCGAATCGAAACTCGCTCGAATTCGGAGCCATGAAGACCAACACGACGTAAATTGGAAAAGATCGTACAACGCGACAAGACAACACGCGAAGAACTTTCGAATCAGACAAAAGTATGAGACGACGTCGAAAGACAGACTGAATGGAAGAGCAAATAAAAAGCCTGGAAAGGGCTAGATAAAAGCAAAAATAGCTGTATATGCATCCAGAGAAAAAGAGAATGCACCGCAAATGATTCTAAGAAAATATTATAATATCATACAAAGCTTTCTATTACAGGAGTCTTATTGCACGGAGCACCTGTAAGGAAACCGAACCTGATACTCAAGTCGAAATAAAAGAATTTAAATATGAACCGAGTATCTACTTCGAAAAAATGGGCAAGATAAACCAAATCGAATCCACATGGAAAATGGTGATTAAACTAGACATCGCCGCAATGGACCATCGACATGAACAATTGAGAAACTATATGGCACAGACGAGAGCTCTATGCTACGATAAACCATTGCAAATAAAAATGAAAGAAACCTGCCACAACCTGCTACAAATAGCAGAAAAGGACAGAGAACAAGCAGAAAAATTGCTAAAACGTCTAAAATTTGCGTACCAATTACCCAAGAAAACAAGACGAGGGCTAATCGACGGTCTAGGAACGATAGCCAAAACACTCTTCGGCACAATGGACGTAGACGACGAAAAAATTATAAAGGAGCAATTAAATCTCATGCAAAGGGATCAGCAAACGCTGCAGCACGCGATGAAAAATCAGATTAAAATATTAAACGCAACAATTGCGCATGTGGATAATGTTGAAAAAGTTCTGCAGGAAAATGAAGAACAATTCTTAAATATAACAGAGAAGATGCGACAAGCCTGGATACAAACAGAAGTCGGATATGGACACGAGAAGATCTCGACGAACACTTCATAATATTAAATGCCATAATAAAAGATCTAACAAACGATCTTATGGACATTATCGCGCATCTGACGAACGCGAAAAAAGAGATAATCGACATAAGATTATTACCCATCGAAAGCATTCTAGATAACCTCAAGGAAACAACGTCACAAATACCGCAGGGAACGCACTTCCCATTTCAAATATCCGCAGAAAATTGGAGAACAATCGCAAAGTTCTTAACAATTAGCGCGTATTACGATAATACGAATATATTTACGATTATAAAAATTCCGCTAATCACATACCCCGAGTATGAAATAATAAAGGCAATCCCATTACCTACGCACAAATTCAATAATACATTTATATTTATAGAAGTAAATCAACCGATAATAGCGATAGACGTAGATAGCCGAACGTATTTTACGCCTACCGAAAACGATCTAAATAAATGCGTGCGAAATAATGACCAATATGTTTGCGAACAAAATTATCCCGTACATTATTTAGACGAAGGAGCGCTATGTGAAGTACAAGCGTATGTACAGTTAGAGTCATACACAAACAATTGTAATATTCGACACATACACACGAATACAACAATATGGACAGCGCTGAGTAATGCGAACTCATGGTTATACTCTACACGAGCAAACCAACCGATCGAAATAACGTGCGAAAACGACGCAACGCAAAAACTAGAAATAAAAAGAAGCGGACAAATCACATTAAAGGAAAAATGTAAATTAACGACGCAAAACGTCATAATACGGACAAAAAAGCCCGCGGTAATAACAATCGTACAGACAAATCTGTCAGATTACAATCTTACGATGACACATGACAAACGAAACGAAAAAATATTGGACAAAATTAGACCGATAAAATTACGAAAAGTAATTAGAAACCCGACAGAATTAAGGGACCTAAGCGAAAGACTTGACGAAACAAACGAAGACTTAAATAACAATTATTTTACTACTAACGAACACATTATATATCCCGTAGCTTCAAGTTGCACAGAAATAATAATAATAATAATAATTACTATAATAGCAATTATGTACGTCAAGAAAGAATATAAGACAGAAAAGAAAAAACTACCAGAAACTAATATAAATCCGATGTGCAAACCGA
The DNA here is from genome assembly GCA_009859135.1 of Formica selysi. NCBI lineage: Eukaryota > Metazoa > Arthropoda > Insecta > Hymenoptera > Formicidae > Formica > Formica selysi. The sequence goes on from CM020805.1 coordinate 4,265,831, forward strand.
AAATAATTCAAGAGCACATCTACGGCACCGCAAGCGGATCGAATAGAACAGCTGAGGTAGAAACCGACACCGCGATAACTAACACTGCGATGTTATATTAAAATAAAGTAACCATAAGAAATGATTGTAAAATGCGAAAAATATGTAGACGAAAATTCACGTATAATTAATTTTCTTTTTCCAAAGGGGGAGGGATGTCGTAACCCTACCAATTTCTCAATATATTAAAAGATAAAACAAGTAAAATAAAGTAGAACAGAAAAAGATTGAGAAAGAGCTGATTAAAGCAAAGCATTAAAATAGTAGAAGAGAGATCAAGGAAAGATAATTAAGAAAGAGTAAATAAGTAATAAAAGATTATTAATAAAATAAAGTAAAGAGACGTGACTAAAGAGAAGGAAGTCACGGTCAAGTTCTCGGAAGCTGAGTAAGCAGCTGACGAGACAGCTGACGAGCGGAGCACGAGACATGCTCCGGTCAGGGACACCACACTCCTCCCTAATCAACGACCTAATTGATTAAGATATATAATAAGCGCGAGATGCACCGACGCTCGCTACTCGCTCGCTACTCGCTCGCATATATCGATAGTATCGAAGTACCGTACGTATCGCGCCCGACTATTATAATCGCGATTAAGTGAAAGTGTACGAAAGAATCTGTGAAATATATCAATTTATACCTAACGTTCGGGAGTGTCTTATTTCGAGCGTGGATCCTAATCCTTTGGGCGTATAAATCCCTAAAGACCTCTTCCTTAGCGGCTAGAAGCACAACACAACCAAAATATTTTATTTATTATTTTCATATCTGCGATTATAATTTGCAAGCGAGATTGAGGCATCTTTTTTCTGGCCAATATTGTTACGAGTATCAGGATAAATTTTTTTTAATCATAATTTCTTATCATTTTAAAAAAGGCAGCAGTTTATTGCTTGCTATAGTATTACAAGACCGTTTCCTCATACTCTTTACATCCTTGGAGTATTTTTTCTCATAAGGATTGCCTCCTAATAACGAAGATGTATATATTTTTTCTCTTTAGCTACCAACTTGTATATACACAGCCTGATAGACTATTATATACGCGAAATTTGGTGCCATCAAAAAAAGAAAAATTACATCGCCAGTAATCACAATAATAATTCCTTCCAATAATTTGTAAGCTTTTATTACTATATATGATTGGTTGCAATCATATAAAGGAATACCAGATATTGCACACTTAGTCTTTCAAAAACAGAAGTTTCTTTAAATTTCTTCTGGAGTAACTGTTTTTTAATAACCAGAATATTCGTGCACAAACCGCATATGATATGAAATATTTTTTAAAGCAACCAGTACACGAATAAAAATCGACTCTGGGATAAAATATTTTTTTAATAACCAGAGCGCACATGCAAACCGCTTCTGGAATAAAATATTTTTTAAAACAACCAGCACACGAATAAAAATCGCCTCTGGGATAAAATATTTTTTTAATAACCAGAGCGCACATGCAAACCGCTTCTGGAATAAAATATTTTTTAAACCAACCAGCACACGAATAAAAATCGCCTCTGGGACAAAATGTTATTTTTTTAATAACCAGAGCGCACATGCAAAACGTTTTTGGTGGGAAATATTTCGTTTGACACCCAGTCCACGAATTGATCGCTTCTGGGATATATTCTTCAACCGCACATGCAAAACGCATTTGGTGGGAAATATTTCTTTCGACAACCAATTCATGAATTGATCGCTTCTGGGATACATTCTTCAACCAAAGCGTACATGCAAAACGTTTTTGGTGGGAAATATTTCGTTCGACAACCAGTTCACGAATTGATCGCTTCTGGGATATATTCTTCAACCAAAGCGCACATGCAAAACGCATTTGGTGGGAAATATTTCTTTCGACAACCAATTCACGAATTGATCGCTTCCGGGATACATTCTTCAACCAAAGCGTACATGCAAAACGTTTTTGGTGGGAAATATTTCGTTCGACAACCAGTTCACGAATTGATCGCTTCTGGGATATATTCTTCAACCAAAGCGCACATGCAAAACGCATTTGGTGGGAAATATTTCTTTCGACAACCAATTCATGAATTGATCGCTTCTGGGATACATTCTTCAACCAAAGCGTACATGCAAAACGCATTTGGTGGGAAATATTTCGTTCGACAACCAGTTCACGAATTGATTGCTTCTGGGATATATTCTTCAACCAAAGCGCACATGCAAAACGTATTTGGTGGGAAATATTTCTTTCGACAACCAATTCACGAATTGATCGCTTCTGGGATACATTCTTCAACCAAAGTGTACATGCAGAACGCATTTGGTGGGAAATATTTCTTTCGATAACCAATTCACGAATTGATCGCTTCTGGGATACATTCTTCAACCAAAGCGTACATACAAAACATTTTTGGTGGGAAATATTTCGTTCGACAACCAGTTTACGAATTGATCGCTTCTGGGATATATTCTTCAACCAAAGCGTACATGCAAAACGTTTTTGGTGGGAAATATTTCGTTCGACAACCAGTTCATGAATTGATCGCTTCTGGGATACATTCTTCAACCAAAGCGTACATGCAAAACGTTTTTGGTGGGAAATATTTCGTTCGACAACCAGTTCACGAATTGATCGCTTCTGGGATATATTCTTCAACCAAAGCGCACATGCAAAACGCATTTGGTGGGAAATATTTCTTTCGACAACCAATTCACGAATTGATCGCTTCCGGGATACATTCTTCAACCAAAGCGTACATGCAAAACGTTTTTGGTGGGAAATATTTCGTTCGACAACCAGTTCACGAATTGATCGCTTCTGGGATATATTCTTCAACCAAAGCGCACATGCAAAACGCATTTGGTGGGAAATATTTCTTTCGACAACCAATTCATGAATTGATCGCTTCTGGGATACATTCTTCAACCAAAGCGTACATGCAAAACGCATTTGGTGGGAAATATTTCGTTCGACAACCAGTTCACGAATTGATTGCTTCTGGGATATATTCTTCAACCAAAGCGCACATGCAAAACGTATTTGGTGGGAAATATTTCTTTCGACAACCAATTCACGAATTGATCGCTTCTGGGATACATTCTTCAACCAAAGTGTACATGCAGAACGCATTTGGTGGGAAATATTTCTTTCGATAACCAATTCACGAATTGATCGCTTCTGGGATACATTCTTCAACCAAAGCGTACATACAAAACATTTTTGGTGGGAAATATTTCGTTCGACAACCAGTTTACGAATTGATCGCTTCTGGGATATATTCTTCAACCAAAGCGTACATGCAAAACGTTTTTGGTGGGAAATATTTCGTTCGACAACCAGTTCACGAATTGATCGCTTCTGGGATATATTCTTCAACCAAAGCGCACATGCAAAACGCATTTGGTGGGAAATATTTCGTTCGACAACCAGTTCACGAATTGATCGCTTCTGGGATATATTCTTCAACCAAAGCGCACATGCAAAACGCATTTGGTGGGAAATATTTCTTTCGACAACCAATTCACGAATTGATCGCTTCTGGGATACATTCTTCAACCAAAGCGTACATGCAAAACGTTTTTGGTGGGAAATATTTCGTTTGACAACCAGTTCACGAATTGATCGCTTCTGGGATATATTCTTTAACCAAAGCGCACATGCAAAACGCATTTGGTGGGAAATATTTCTTTCGACAACCAATTCACGAATTGATCGCTTCTGGGATACATTCTTCAACCAAAGCGTACATGCAAAACGTTTTTGGTGGGAAATATTTCGTTCGACAACTAATTCACGAATTGATCGCTTCTGGGATACATTCTTCAACCAAAGCGTACATGCAAAACGTTTTTGGTGGGAAATATTTCGTTCGACAACCAGTTCACGAATTGACCGCTTCTGGGATATATTCTTCAACCAAAGCGCACATGCAAAACGCATTTGGTGGGAAATATTTCGTTCGACAACTAATTCACGAATTGATCGCTTCTGGGATACATTCTTCAACCAAAGCGTACATGCAAAACGTTTTTGGTGGGAAATATTTCGTTCGACAACCAGTTCACGAATTGATCGCTTCTGGGATATATTCTTCAACCAAAGCGCACATGCAAAACGCATTTGGTGGGAAATATTTCTTTCAACAACCAGCTCACGAATTGATCGCCTCTGGCTAACTAACTACTGTGACACAACTACTATTGCAAAATAAATATAATCAATTTTCAGTGAAATATACAAATAAGCAAGAGATTAATGATATTTTAATAAATTTAAAGTTACTATTACATATACACAAACATATACACACAGATATATACACACAAATATATAACACACATATAGTATGCTCGGATAAGAAAGAGATGGACAGAGAAGAATGGGCAAAGAGAGAAAGAAGATATGAGTGTAACTGAGCAAGTGTGTACAAGTGCCAAAAGCAAGAAAAAAAAGGAAATAGTTATATCTTTCTCCGTAGCAATACTTTATGCTCACTAATGTTTAGTGACTGATGTGAATTATCAATCGATATATCGTTTTACAGCCATTCCCTCGTCATTCCTATTCTCTCTCTCTCTCTCTCTCTCTCTCTCTCTCTCTCTCTCTCTCTCTCTCTCTCTCTCTCTCTCTTTCTCTTTCTCTGTTCGTTCTTTATTGTATTCTTTCTTTCCCATTATTATATTCTCTTATTTATTCGACTTTTATTCTTTTTATTCTCGTCTTCCTACATAATAATAATTATTAATTTAATCATTAATTTATTCATCTTTATTTTATAGAGTATAAATGAGATATTGTGTATCTTATAAATAGAAAAAGTATTGAATTATGTGTATTTTTATATGTACATGTGTTGTATTTAATTATAGTTAAATAGAAAAAGAAAATAACTTATTGTTGTGTATCTCATTTATGCTTTATAAAATATAAATAAATAAATAAATTTATTTATTTTCATGTAGGGAGACGAGAATAGAAAGAATAAAAGTTGAACAAATAAAAGAATATAATAATGGGAATAAAAGAATACAATAATGAACGAGCAGAGAAAGAGAGAGAGAGAACGAATGAGGAGCAAGCGAGATAGCTAACATGAAAGACTTCCGAAGTTTCGCTCGCGAGGCTCGCTTTATCTATAATCCCTCGCGTTATATATCGTTACTGTAAAATTTTTGTTTTTCGCGCTTATTGATCCGAAAATAATTACAATGAATTAATGATATTTTACTGATTAAAATGATACCAAACACGATATAAATCGGATAATTTTTAATCAATTATGTAATTAAAATTATGATTACTTATTTCATTAAAAATAATCCGATTTATGTCATATTTAGTGTCATTTTAATCGCAAAAATGTTATTAATCCATTACAATTATTTTCAGATATATAAAATGCGAAATACAGAGATTTTATTTTCTATAATAAGATGACATATATACGTCAAAGATTACAGATAAAGGGAGCCTGGCGAGCGAGATTTCGGAACTCTTTGATGTTTGTCATCTCGCTTGCTCCTTCATTCTTTCTTGCTCTCGCTTTTGTCGATTCTTCAGCATCGGGGATCTTTCCTTATGTACAAAATATAAACATTTTATAAAATAAAAACTGAAACTTACATTTTGGATTTTATTAGTATGAATATAAATATAATGGATTAATAAGATTCTTGCGATTAAAATGATACCACACATGACATAAATTGAATTATTTTTAATCAATTATGTAATTATGATTACTTATTTCATTAAAAATTATACGATTTATATCGTGTTTAATATCATTTTTATCGCAAGAATCTCATTAATCCATTATAATTATATTCATACTAATAACATCCAAAATGTAAGTTCCAGTTTTTATTTTATAAAATGTTTATATTTTGTACATAAGGAAAGATCCCCGATGCTGAAGAATCGACAAAAGCGAGAGCAAGAAAAAATGAAGGAGCAAGCGAGATGACAAACATCAAAGAGTTCCGAAGTCTCGCTCGCCAGGCTCCCTTTATCTTTGACGTATATATGTCATCTTATTATAGAAAATAAAATCTCTGTATTTCGCATTTTATATATTTGAAAATAATTGTAATGGATTAATAACATTTTTGCGATTAAAATGACACTAAATATGACATAAATCGGATTATTTTTAATGAAATAAATAAAATAAATATAAGTAGAGGCTCTCGATAATAAAATTAAATATAATATATAAAAAGGCAATTAGAGCCACGCGCGGTAAATAGTGCGCACAATGTTAATAATTAATATAAATTAATATAGATTAATATAAATTCATACGTTTCGACCCTTTATTTGGGTCATCTTCAGCGCAAAGAAATTAATTAAACTGACGCAACTTAACGCAACATGATTTTAAATAATAAACGGACTTAAAAAGAAAGTAAGAGCTCAAAATCTCTCGTCATCTTCGCATTCCACAATGATGAATCCTTCGTGTAGTAGTGAAGGTGGCTTAACGGTTGTTATGTAAATTAGACTTTGGATTACAAATTCTCAAGTCTATCCATACTGGGCCTGTTAATTGTGTAGGAAGATGTGAGAGACTCGCACAAATTTAAATAAAACAAAAGCACAAAGTTGAAACTCACGGTCAAAATTCACGTTCCACATATTGAGTGATGATATACTAATGAAGTTAAGATTAATAAAACGTAAGACTAACTCACTGGTTATTCGGCTGCGAAATGACAACGATCTAACATAATTTTTGCAGCCGAATAACCAGTGAGTTAGTCTTACGTTTTATTAATCTTAACTTCATTAGTATATCATCACTCAATATGTGGAACGTGAATTTTGGCCGTGAGTTTCAACTTTGTGCTTTTGTTTTATTTAAATTTGTGCGAGTCTCTCACATCTTCCTACACAATTAACAGGCCCAGTATGGATAGACTTGAGAATTTGTAATCCGAAGTCTAATTTACATAACAACCGTTAAGCCACCTTCACTACTACACGAAGGATTCATCATTGTGGAATGCGAAGAAGACGAGAGATTTCGAGCTTTTACTTTCTTTTTAAATCCGTTTATTATTTAAAATCATGTTGCGTTAAGTTGCGTCAGTTTAATTAATTTCTTTGCGCTGAAGATGACCCAAATAAAGGGTCGAAACGTATGAATTTGTATTAATATATATTAATTTATATTAATTATTAACATTGTGCGCACTATTTACCGCGCGTGGCTCTAATTGCCTTTTTATATATTATATTTAATGAAATAAGTAATCATAATTTTAATTACATAACTGATTAAAAATTATCCGATTTATATCGTGTTTGGTATCATTTTAATCGGTAAAATATCATTAATTCATTGTAATTATTTTCGGATCAATAAGCGCGAAAAACAAAAATTTTACAGTTACGATATATAACGCGAGAGATTATAGATAAAGCGAGCCTCGCGAGCGAAACTTCGGAAATCTTTCATGTTAGCTATCTCGCTTGCTCCTCATTCGCTCTCTCTCTCTCTCTCTTTCTCTGCTCGTTCATTATTGTATTCTTTTATTCCCATTATTATATTCTTTTAATTGCTCAACTTTTATTCTTCCTATTTTCGTCTCCCTACATGAAAATAAATAAATTTATTTATTTATTTATATTTTATAAAGCATAAATGAGATACACAACAATAAGTTATTTTCTTTTTCTATTTAACTATAATTAAATACAACACATGTACATACAAAAATACACATAATTAAATATTTTTTCTATGTATAAGATACACAATATCTCATTTATACTCTATAAAATAAAGATGAATAAATTAATAATTATTATTATGTAGGAAGACGAGAATAAAAAGAATAAAAGTCGAATAAATAAAAGAATATAATAATGGGAAAGAAAGAATACAATAAAGAACGAGCAGAGAGAGAGAGAGAGAGAGAGAGAGAGAGAGAGAGAGAGAGAGGGAGAGAGAAAGAGAGAAAAGCGCGAGTGAACGCGTAAGTGAATATGCGAGGAGCATGAAGCTAAAGCGGGGAGCACACACTTTTGCATAAGCGCATAATCACAAGCATAAGGAAATTGATTGGTCCATTTCCTTATGCATAACGAAATTGACCAATCAATTTCCTTATGTTTATGATTATGCGCTTATGCAAAAGTGTGTGCTCCCCGCTTAAGCGATACGTAGCACATAGCGAGCGAACGATTAGAAAGAGACAGAGCGTATGATCGAGAGAGAAAAGATACTGCAATAATGTTAGTGCATACATGTATATTACTCCCACACGCATGAAAGAGACAAAGGTACGATTATGTCTGTCCTTGTCATGTAAGATTGCAGCTCCGTCTATCGCGACATCACGCAACTAATCTACTGCTCTGTTTTACTCTTGAGCCTCGATCTCGCACACACACATATGCACGAAAGTGTAGCATCGTAAAATCTTTTTTCTAAAGCTTCTAAACTCACTTCTCTAAGTTCACTTATACTCTTTGATGAAATGCCGAGTGCGGGGTTTACTGATTAGGCACGTACAGATTACAAATTTGTTATATTAAGTAAATGTGACGGCAGAAGCCGATAACAAGACTGTAATTTTCTCATTTTTTTTAACTTTTCATATGAAATGTTAAACTCCGCACTCCGTTATTATGTGTACCTTAATTGTGGAAAAGGATTTGTTGATATCTATAATCAACAAAAAGATTTTGCATTCCTACTAATATTCGCATTCTGTCGGTAATCCGGCATCCTCTTAAAAATAAAAAAAAAACACCGAAACGGGGCTAGTCGTTTCTTATAAGTTTTTGAACACGGCTGAATCCGGTTTCGAAATTGCTCCATCACGTCAGAATTTTGAGAAATTTACAATTAAATTATTTGCAAAAAGGGCTATTTTCACGAATTTTGTTATATTATAACTACAATATGTGACGTGCTGAAGATATATATTTTGTTCAATAAACTAATAAAATATTTACTATTAATACTAATACTAATAATACTAATAATATTAATATTAATACTAATATTAATATTAATAATTATTTACTGATAAAAAAACAATTTCTGTATCTTCTTTTTATATTTTAGATGACGAAATACTACATTTAATACAATTAGGATTAAGAGGCATACTACGTATTCACCACATCAAAGTTAATAATTATATAGAAAATGTTGTTCAAAATTATATCGATAAAGATTTTATAATGCACTTTCGTTTATCACGTCCAGTTGCATATTATCTTATTGAGCGTTTTACAATATCTGAAATTTTTACATCTCTGCAAGGTATTTCATTATTTATAATTTATTTTAAAACTGCATATAATTTGTAATATTATAAATTAATTGTATATTTATTTAATAGATTGTAATGTATAAAATAGGTATTTTAATTGTTAAATGTAGTTATTATCTAAGCTATTCAATATTGCAGAATATGCAGGATATGCGCCAATTTCAATAGAAAAACATCCCAGTCAGCCAAGTCTGTTCGAACAGATTTTGCCAAACGTTCCAGATAGCAAGTTGCCCGCAGGTTGCTGTCAATTTGCTTGAAACTGCTTTGCTTAAGTTGTGTTGTGCCTCTCCGGGTACAACGGGAATTTGGGGATGATCCAAGGGTTCGGCTCGTTTTAGGAGTTGGGACTCCGAGTGTCGAGAAACACGAGACAAAGATTCCGTGCAAAATGATTTATTTGTACAGCTTACGTATCGTAGAGTTCGGTTTGTTGCTTCGGCGATGTAACAATATCGGCGCTTGCAGAATCTCACAGTTTCTTCAAGTATACGCGTCACCACTTAGTTTCGGAATACGGCCCCGAGGTACTCGTTATCTCTTTTTTTATTGTCCGAAAGTAGCTGATTTTTTGGTACTAGGTCGCGATATCTTAATTGCATATTGCAACGAATTGCATACATTGCATTTAATCGCGGTTTTGGGAGCGCGCACAACAGCTTACGAAGTGCTGAATTTGCGCTGTGCTCCTTTTTACTTTTGTAGGTCGTAATTACCTTATTCGATTTCGAGTTACGACATCCGTCCCCTTTTGGAGGAGAAAACGGAAGGGTAGTGACGTTTTCTATTTGAGACTGTATGTGAGACTCTGTTTACAATTCTTTCTTCTTCTATGCGTGGTGTACTTTTACAATTTTTGTGGACTCGCCATAATATTATTACTATGATACTTATTGTAAGTATTGCTAAGCTGCCTGATATTGAGTATACAGGGTATCCTAGACCACCCGTACACCCCTTTTCTTTCAAAAACTAAGCATTTTAGAGAAAAACGTTTTGAACAAAAATTGTATGGTTCTGAGGGGATCATAAGATGGTGTCATTGGTTTGACCTTGGATGGCATCGTTAAGGTCAAGTCAAGGACACCTTTAATTTCTTAAATGGAACCCCTATTTTTTATTACATATTCTTGTAGTTTATCTCGAGAGCTTTCCAAAACACTATAATAAAGTATTTTTTCATTAAGTACTTTTTGAGTTATTTTATATTTTAATCTGACATATTTTGATATAAAAAATAAAATATCTCGTAAAATATTTAGTTTTCGATAATCTTACCGTAATACTTTTATGTACAGAATAATGAGACAAATCAATTAGTGTAAAGAAAAAAAACAAATAATTGTTTAAAAAAATAAATTGTAAATAATTTCATACTTTTTCTTAAAAATAATTATTTTTTTTTACTAATTGATTTGTCTCATTATTTTGTACATAAAAGTATTACGGTAAGATTATCGAAAACTAAATATTTTACGAGATATTTTATTTTTTATATCAAGATATGTCAGATTAAAATATAAAATAACTCAAAAAGTACTTAATGAGAAAATACTTTATTATAGTGTTTTGGAAAGCTCTCGAGATAAGCTACAAGAATATGCAATAAAAAATAGGGGATTCCATTTAATAAATTAAAGGTGTCCTTGACTTGACCTTAACGATGCCATCCAAGGTCAAACCAATGACACCATCTTATGTTCCCCTCAAAACCATACAATTTTTGTTGAAAAAGTTTTTCTCTAAACTGCTTAGTTTTTGAAAAAAAGGGGTGTACGGGTGGTCCAGGACACCCTGTATAACTTGCTTTTGTAAGAATGGATAATTGTTAGTTTTATCTAATTCTTTTGTTATCTCCTGCAGTCTAGTGCTTAAATCCATTAATTCGTTCGGAATTTGTTTTATTTTCTTTAATTTTACTACATTAAGTTTTATTGATGTGTTACTTAGGTCGAATTTTAAATTTGATATATTATATTCCGGCAAATATGTTGGAAGATAGGTAGTATCTATTACTTCCGAAGTTTTTATTATCATATCGGCCGTTACTAATTTGCAATTATTCCTTAATGTAATTCGCCCTGTTCTAGAAATTTTTATTTTATTTTCTTCTTGGTTTTCGCAGTTTATAGTTATAGATTGAGCGTAGAGTACAACCACGAGTGCTGGTTAGTCAGCGCAATCCATATAGTATGGTTAGAATGAATGTATCTCGTATTACAAAATCTTTTGTCCGCTGCGACTTGTAAATACGCTTGGATTTCGCATAGTAAATCGTCGTTAATATGATATATGGGTCTATTCTGTTCGTATATATAATGATTACTTATTTCGATACATTTATCTAAATTATTCTGTGTTGTTGTTAAATAGGATAAACCTGCATAAAAGGGAACACCCTCGTATGACCTTGACCTTGACATATGTTATCAAGGTCATGACCCTGAACAACACACAAAAGGTTTTCGCCATCGGTCATTATTAATTAAAAAGTTATTAACAAAAAGGTATGAAAAATATAGCAGTTATTTTGAGTATTAAAAGGCATAAACAATTAATATGTATGTGGAAATAGTATATGTATGAACGAAGGAAAATCATTAGCAGTGAATTGTTGATATATTGAACAGTTTTTTTATTAAAGCAGAAAATAATTGATTGATTTAATGGTAAAACTTAAGATTAAGGGCGACCTCACCAATTTCAATGATCTTGATATATGTTGTCAAGGACATAATTCTGAATAACTTTTTCTTTTAATTTAACCGTCGCTCGTTGTTTATTACAAAGTTATGAACAATTAAAGATAGTGACTGACTGATGCTTGAGACATAAAACTGCGCACATTTTTGCATAACGCGCGCGCACACACACACACACACGGGGGGTGGGTGCAAGGGGAGCCTTTGGACCCCCTCCCGCATCCACCCCGCCGGTAGGCAGGGTGGACCTCGCTTTACAACTTACATGTACAAGTACATGCTACGTAAAGCAAGGTCCACTCTGCCTACCGGCTGGGTGGGTGCGGGAGGGGGGCCAAAGGCCCCCCTTGCACCCCCGTGTGTATGCGTGTGTGCGCGCGCGCGTGCTTCCTGTCCATGCATGTACTTTGGTATATTTCAAACTTTTTTATTAATAACTTTTTAACGGACGGTGACCGCAACTTATTTCAAGGTCAAGGTGATTCAGGACGATGACCTCGACAACATATGTCAAGGTCAAGGTCATACGAGGGGGGACCCCTTTTATGCAGGTTTACCTATTTAGTTAATCCGGACCAGTTATGTTTCATTCTAATCCTATTAATTGTTCATTCAATTCCTTGGTGTCCGCTTAAGGGTGCGTCGTGATATTCGTACAATATGCGCTTTATCTTCTTCGCTATAGTCTCTCCTTTCGTTATGAATTTTTTCCTTTTCTTCCTTTAGGTTGAAAAGTACGTTGCGGCTTAACGCGTCGGCATTGGTATTTGTTTTTCCGAATCGGTGTACGATTTCGTAACCATATTCTTCCAGTTTTAATCTCCATCTTATTAGACGTGGTTCTGGATCGGCTACATTGAATAAACATACCAATGGCTTATGATACGTTATTATTTTAAATTTAGTACTGTATAAATAAGGTCTATAATATTTTATTGCCCATACTATGGCTAATAACTCTTTTTCGGTAGCATTATAATTATGTTCTGCTCGCGATAATATTCTGCTGGCGTAAGCAATCGGCCAGTCTTGGCCTAATTCTCCTTGAGACAATATAGCTCCGATGGCGTAATCTGATGCGTCCGTCGTTAAAAGAAATTCTTGACTGAAATCAGGATATTTTAGCACCGGGGCGGTAATTAATTTATTTTTTAAAGTCTCAAATGCATTTTGTTGTTCTCCGACCCATTCGAATTTTTCTTCTTTTTTCGTTAATTTCGTAAGAGGTTTGGCAATTTTAGAGAAATTTTCTATAAATTTTCGATAATATTCCGCTAAACCTATAAAAGATTGTATTTCTTTTACCTTAGTCGGTGTTGGGAATTCTCGTACTGCTTTTAGTTTGGAAGGATCAGGCATGATTCCGTTTTCGGTTACTATGTGCTCTAAATATATTACTTCCTTCCTGAGGAACTCACACTTATCAGGTTGAAGCTTTAAATTATGTTTTTGTAATTTGTTTAATACTTCGATAAGCCGTGTATTATGTTCCTTTAAAGTTGCTCCGTATATGACTATGTCGTCCAAATATACTAGACATTTGATTCCTTGTAGTCCAGTCAACACAGGGTTCATTAACCGCTGGAATGTGGCTGGCGCGTTCTTTAATCCGAACGGCATTCTATTGAATTCGTAATGTCCGTACGGTATAGAAAACGCTGTCTTGCATTTATCGTTTTCGGCCACGGGTATCTAGTGATAACCTGACGCTAGATCCAAGTGGTAAAGTATTTTGCGTTTCCCAGTTGGTCTAGTATGTCCGTTATATTAGGTGGGCGTATCCCGTTTGGACACGGAACGATTGGACACCGCTCGATTGGACACGTAGTATTGGACCAGTCGTGTCCAATACTACGTGTCCAATCGTGCGGTGTCCAATCGTGCAGTGTCCAATGATGCGGTGACCAATCGTGCAGTGTCCAATCGTACGGTGTCCAATCGTGCAGTGTCCAATCGTGCAGTGTGCGTGTCCAATCGTGCGGTGTCCAATCGTGCAGTGTCCAATCGTGCGGTGTCCAATCGTGCAGTGTCCAATAATGCGGTGTCCAATCGTGCAGTGTCCAATCGTACGGTGTCCAATCGTGCATGTCCAATCGTGCAGTGTGCGTGTCCAATTGTGCGGTGTCCAATCGTGCGGTGTCCAATAATTCTGTGTCCAATCGTTCCGTGTCCAATACTGCGTGTCCAATCGAGCGGTGTCCAATCGTTCCGTGTCCAAACGGGTGTCACCCATATTAGGTAATGGGAAGGAATCGCCTATTGTTAAATCGTTTAACTTTCGAAAATCTACGACTATTCGTAATTTTTGTTTTCCTGACGCATCGGTCTTCTTAGGGACCACTAGCAATGGAGCGTTCCATTGGCTGGTACTTGGTCTAATAATTTTGTCTCTCAACATGCCTTTTACTTGCTGATTTACTTCTTGTTTATGTTTTTCTAGTAAGCGATACGGGCGTATATTTACGGGTGCACTGTTGGCTTGAACCGTAATTTCATGTGTGATAGTAGGTGTATACGTGAGTGCATCTCCTTCGATATAAAATATGTCGCTAAAATCTTCACAAATTTCTAGCAGTGTTTTTACCTCTTCTTGATTTAGGTGTTGTACACACAATACATTTTTTATTTGTTTGCGACGAGAAAACGTTGTAGCCTCCTGTTGTGCTTGAGTAGTGCATATTTGAGCCGCTGTATTTTTTATTTCTTCGACTGTTACGCATGGAGTTGGTAGTTTAATATATTCTTTGGTAGTGTTTATAACACTGATTGGGCAGGAAAATTCTTCTGGCTTTACTAAGCAATAGCCGATAAAAACTCCAGGCTGTTTCCTCAGCACGTATTATACCTACTTTATTTGAGTCGGTAGTAGTTTGAATAATTGTCTCGCTGCGCGGTTTTAAGGTTAATGCCCGGTACGGATATAATTTTAATATCGTATCTGATAGAATATGTATCTGCTTCTTATTATAATCGCACATTACCTTGTGTTTTTGTAGAAAGTCTACTCCTAGAATTCCTTCATAATCAATTGGGAAGTCGTCCTTCACGATATAAATTGAGTGCCGTATTTTTCGATTCTTCAGGATTATCATTGCCTTGATTTTTCCTATTGTATTCATTTTGTGTTCTGTAACTTCAGTGCGTGCCATTTGCTCCTCGTAAATCATGGTTTCTCCTTTTAGATTTCTTAACTTTATTAATGTAACCGTTGCTCCTGTGTCAAACAGTAGGTTTAATTTCCCTTTTTTAACTTCCTGGATGGGAAGAGTTACTAGATCTAATCCAGTTTTTGTTTGCGGTTTTCCTGTTACTTGCGATATTTGATACTCGAGGGCTGATCTCGGCTGTCTTGTATTCTCTTCGTCTTCTTCTTCATCCTCGTCTTGCGTTGTATTTTTCCTTCTTTGCCCATTCGTTTTATTACGATTTTGTGGCTTTTTATCTTCGTTTGATTTCATCCGGTTAGATTGTGCTATCCCAGGGCGTCCTTATAGACTCCAGCATTCATCTCGACCATGACCTGATTTTTTGCAGTAGGTGCAATGTTTTTCGAGTGTATTTATTCTTGATTGTCCCTGTGGCTTCGGCAAGGAGAATCAGTTTGAATATCTGCCTATTCGGCATTCTCGTTTTCCGCATTTATTGCATTGTAATACTTTATTTCGCACTGCTTGCGAAATTGTATGATCGGACTTATGTCGCGACGCATGTTCTAATGGACCCTTGAGCTTTTCTTCCGCATTGGCTCCTGCGATTGCTTCTTGAAGCGTTGAGTAATGCTGTGCTCGCACCACCAATTTGATATCATCGTGGAGACCTATTTGGAAATTTTGCAGAGTTTACTGTTGTATAGTGTCAAATATAATGCGTTTTCGTTCGCTGCCGTAATCTTGACCTTCGATCATGGATTCATATAATTCCATGGCCAAATTGTCGGCGCGAAACCCGTATGCTCTGGCGCTTTCGCCGGCTTTTTGTTTTAAGGAGTTAAACTCAATTTGCAAGTGAGTAATGCTCTTCTTACTTAAATAGCAGATTTCGAGTTCTCTTTTAAACTGTCCGTATTCTCTTTGAAACTATTTATATTTCGAATTTCAAAGTCTACCATAGCTTTACCCTTTAGCTTTGTGCAAAGTATTGCTTCTAATAATGTTCTTTCATCTGCGGGGTTAATATTTTTTATCGCGTATGAACATGCGCTTAAAAATTCTTTAAGTTTAGCTTGCGAATTTCCGTCAAATTCCGGAATCATATCTCTTGCTTCTTTTAATCGTAAATGACCGTTTAAAGGTGCCGATTGATTTCGAACATCGTTAAGTGTTGGTCCGTATGTGACATCAAGATTAGTGTCATTCGGTATCGTTCGCGTTCTATTTAAATCTTCCCGATTTACGCGTAGATCGTGCATTTGCTCGTGTAATTCTCTTAATTCTTCTCGCATTTCTTGAATGGTTTGCATGATTTCGATTATCAGTGCATTGCTCGGATCTTCGAGTGGACGTCCGGCGTCTTCATAGTCCGCGGCAGCGTTATGTCTAACCTGTGCTCGCAAGCATTCTATTTCCCTATCAACGTCTTCGGGAGGGACAGTTGACGGTAATGGATTACGTTGCATATTTTCTTCGTTATTTGCTTCGAAGATGCTACTGTCATATGATACGGGGGAGTAATTTCTAACGGCAACTCGTTCGACGGATGTACGATTTACATCAGGTCCGTCTACTTCTACTATGTTATAATTATTATTAGGAGAGAGTGTGTTTTCCGCTACTTGATTTATTTCTAGCTCGCGAGATCCTAATTCGGGTGAATTCGCGCCTGAATAATGATTATCTAAGTTTCTCCGTACGTTATCGCGAATGTCGCGAGCCGCTCCTTCGACTTGTACGGGTATTACAAAGCCGAATCTATTTGCTAGTCGCGCTAGTACGCTTAAAAATCGCGGTCGGTGGAACGTAATTCTTTTCGGTTATGCCGACATCCACGCTATTTTATTGTACAATTTTTTGAACTTACAGTATAACGATGATACGCATTCTTCTTTCGCTTACTTCATACGGTCTTACTTCTGCACGGTCAGCTGTGGTTGGATCGCTCGGCGGTGCACGTTGCTGTAGGTCAGCGTCGGTGAGTTTTCCGTTGCACAGGCGGCGTTCTCGATTTGCTACGATCGGCTAGTTGCTGGGCGTTGCGTTGGATTGCTTCTTCCTTCACGCGTCAGCTTCTTGTCACGGTTCTTCTTCCGGGTCTCTCAGTCACTGACGATTTTTTGACTTGCACTTGGTGCTGATTTGCTCAATTTGTCAATCGATTTTTTGTTACCGATTGTGTCTCAGTGTCTTTTTATTTAATCTTGTTGCTGGACCAATCCCATTGCTGCCACCAATTTTTCTGTGCCTCTCCGGGTACAACGGGAATTTGGGGATGATCCAAGGGTTCGGCTCGTCTTAGGAGTTGGGATTCCGAGTGTCGAGAAACACGAGACAAAGACTCCGTGCAAAATGATTTATTTGTACAGCTTACGTATCGTAGAGTTCGGTTTGGTGATGCTTCGGCGATGTAACAATATCAGCGCTTGCAGAATCTCACAATTTCTTCAAGTATACGCGTCACCACTTAGTTTCGGAATATGGCCCCGAGGTACTCGTTATCTCTCTTTTTATTGTCCGAAAGTAGGTGATTTTTTGGTACTAGGTCGCGATGTCTTAATTGCATATTGCAACGAATTGCATACATTGCATTTAATCGCGGTTTTGGGAGCGCGCGCAACAGCTTACCAAGTGCTGAATTTGCGTTATGGTTCTTTTACTTTTATAGGTCGTAATTACGTTATTCGATTTCGAGTTACGACAGTTGCTTTTAATATTGAGGAAAGCGGCTTCCGATTTTACCGATTGGATTGTCGATTTTTATTGCCACCAACAATTGTGAGCAATTTGATGGCAACAGTTGCCTTCTTATGAACTGATCGTACTATAGGTTTTTGGAAATCACAGGGCAACATGACGGAAACAGTTTCCGCTTAAAATCTTAATCCGATAAGATTTTTCTCGCCTTCGTTTCTCTAAGGGGGTAAAGAGGGGTTATTATAAATCTCGAATTGAGATTATATTTAAAAAATCTTGGTATAGCACCAAGTAAAATTTCGTGCCCTATGCACATAATCAGTTTCATAGAAAACTTATTTTTCTATGAAACTGACGCACTACCATCCGCGTTCTGGCTCTTATTTAGCCCGCGATTATTTGAAATTTGTGATGTCACTTGAGAGCCTTAATTTTTTTAAATTGTTAATCCGATAAGTTGCTAGCAATTTGATAGCATTTTGAAGGAAACCGTTGCCGTTAAAAAAGAGGCTCGTCTGGTAAGGTTTTGGTAGACTATGGGCCATCGCACAAGCTTTTCCGTAACATGTTACGTTACGTTAAGTACTGACCGTAAACGTAGATTCGTACGTAACATTAAACTTCAATCAACGCACAAAAAAAATCGTAACAGTAAAAGCATCATTACGTTTTAATTTTTTTTGTGCGTTAACTGAAGTTTAAGATTATGTATGAATTTAAGTTTACGGTCAGTACTTAACGTAATGTAACATGTTTAAAAAAAAAGCTTGTACAGTGGCCCTAGTGCCCTATTTTATAGAATTTTAATATATTAGGTGTACAAATAAGTTTCCGCCGTTTGACAAAAGTTGGCGCTACCAGTAAGTTATGGTTAAAATTGTCAGATGTAAAACGTCCTTATCGTAAGATTGGACATCAGTCAATAACATAACCTTAAAATATTAGTGATTTTTTATCAGTATAATATATTCTTTTGTGTGCGAAAATGTCGAGTTTTGAGCCGAATAAGCGTCATTTGCGGGAACTTTTGATTTACTTCTTCAATTTGAAGAAATCTGCAGCTGAGGCGTATCAATTGCTTGTAGAAGCATATGGTGAGGCTGCCTTAAGTGAGAGAAGTTGTCGTGAGTGGTTTCAAAAGTTTAAGAACGGTGAATTTGACATCGAAGACAAAGAACGTAGCAGAAGGCCGAAAGTGTATGAAGACGCGGAATTGGAAGCATTATTGGATCAAGATTCGTGCCAAACGCAAGAAGAACTTGCACTTACATTGGGAGTGACTCAACAAGCAATTTCACATCGGTTGAAATTATTGGGATTGATTCAAAAACAAGGAAATTGGGTTCCATATGAACTGACGCCGAGAAACGTTGAACGCCGATTGTTCACATGTGAAATGCTGCTTGCCAGGCATAAACGAAAGGGTTTTCTGCACCGTATAGTCACTGGTGATGAAAAATGGATCCACTATGGTAATCCAAAAAGGAAGAAATCATGGGGACCACCTAGCCATGCTTCAACATCTACAGCTAAGCCAAATATTCATGGAAAAAACTCTGGTTATGCATTTGGTGGGATCAGCTTGGTGTCGTGTATTATGAGTTGCTCAAACCGAACGAAACCATTACTGGGGCTGTCTACCGAACACAATTGATGAGATTGAGTCGAGCATTCAAGGAAAAGCGCGCCCACTACTCCAGACACGACAAAGTTATTCTCCTGCATGATAATGCTCGTTCACATATTGCGGCGCCGGTCAAAACCTATTTGGAAACACTCAATTGGGAAGTTTTACCCCACCCGCCGTATTCACCAGACATTGCTCCTTCTGATTTCCACATGTTTAGATCGATGGCGCATGGCCTGTCTGAGCAACACTTCATATCATATGAAGATACCAAAAATTGGGTCGATTCGTGGATAGCTTCAAAAGATGAAGCATTCTTCCGACGCGGTATCCGTATGCTGCCAGAAAGATGGGAAAAAGTAGTGGCAAGCGATGGACAATACTTCAAATAAAACATTAGGTTCCGTTCTTTCACAATAAATGCCCAATTTTTGATAAAAAACGGCGGAAACTTATTTGTACACCTAATACAAAGTGTCCCAGTATTGCCAATTACGGTTAATAGATAGATAGAAGATCAAATTTTAAGATAAAAATGTTCAACAAATTTTTCGATCTGATAAATAGTATAATTATAATTAATTATTAAATACGGAACATCGTAGCCTTGGCACGCTATCAAAATTCAATGCAATGGAAGGTCAACTGCGCAACGACGTATTAGCAACGCATTTAATCACGCACTTGGCCCTCCACATTTAATCTACCATCGAGGCCATGCTCAATAATTAACCATAATTATATAATCCATCAGATCGAAAAATTTATTTGACATTTTCATCTTAGAATTTCATCCTCTATCTACACTACTCTATTAACCTTGATCGCTATAGGATATTCTGGCATATATTGGGCAGTGTTGAAGTGGCTAGTAATTTTAAGATTTTTATCGTAGTTTATATACAGAATGATTCAGAAGTGATGGTACAAAATGTAATGGTGAAATGTACACACTAGTAGAAGCAAAAAAGTCTCAGTAAACATGGGTCCGTAAATGAACCGTTTACGAGATACGTGCGAATGTTATGTTAAGATCCGCCAGTGACTTGTGTGTTTATATCCATGCTCATCGTGTCCTTTTCTCCTTGCACACTAGATGATAGATTGTACTAGTGTAGCAACAAATAACAAAAACAAAACGTACACCTCGCTACGAATATTTTTATTAAGCATAAGGTATTTCAGTTGTACTGACTTTAACAAGCAAGATGTTACATGGTACGGTGTGTTAAAGAAGGTGTTCAAAATGATGTCCTCTCTGCACGCAACAATGCAATCTTCTCAGCATTGAGTTCCGAATTCTTTCAAACAATTCCGGTTCATTTTTTAATCTTATTTTTTTTATTATTAATCTTATTAATCTTATTAATCTTATTAATCTTAACATAACATTCACACATATCTCGTAAGCGGTTCATTTGCGGACCCATGTTTACTGAGACTTTTTTGCTTCTACTATAGTGTGTACATTTCATCATTACATTTTGTACCATCACTTCTGAATCACCCTGTATAAGTATATATATTTAAATATACACAAAAATGAGTGATAAAATAGTAAATTTTTTGTAGCTAATTTATCACTGCCTAACTAAATATATGTATAGGTAAGGATTTAAGTACTATGTAAATATATCTATACAGAAATTTGTATCTATGCACTTATAAAATAAAATAAGAATGCGAAAAATGCATGTTATTAACATATATTCGCTTGGACATATTATATTCTGTCGCGTAATATTATACTATGTGTGTGACTCTTGTTTCATCCAATTATTTTATATAAATTTTACAAATATTTTATTATAAACACTCGCAACTGATTACGCAGAAGATTTTTTATCCGCAAACGTATTAGAGAGGTTTTGGAGTCACTAAATATCACAGGAGTGATGAACTATGGGGTCCTGATCTCTGCCAAGGGATGCTAAGCGGGCTATACCTCCACGTGGTGCATCCTGGGTAGTGCTAAAGCAGCCCGCAACTTTTATTTGACTTTAGTTATGTTTTGAAACTCATAAAAACCATCTCATGTTTCAATTTTGACAAAAAAATTCCAAAGTAAAGCAATTTCAAATTTTAACATAAAAATAGCGCTAACTCGAAAACAACGCATTTTCGAACCTATGTTTGTATCAATTTTCTTTCTTGTTTTTGGTTCCCCATTCATCTCCCGAGCGATTTACCTCGACTTACGGAACACCCTGTATATATATTTAGTTTATGATCTCGAGGCGATTTTTACGCGTTTTGGCGCTAGTGTCATATCTCGTTTAGATAAATACGGTAGATGGCACTCTATACTTTCTACTGTACTCTCTGTTCTTGTCGTTCGAGCTCTCTGTGTCCTTAACGGTCAGCTCTCTTGTCGAAAAGACGTGTTCCTAATAAAAGACTATTATATTTGTGTAAGCTGTAAAGGATCGTCTAATTTCTTGTCCGGTAGCCCACTTTCCCGCGTAATAATCCCAACATTTGGTTATGGGCCCAGATGGTATCCGTATAACGAGGAAATAGCTATAGTTTTTGAGTGGCCTTCACTTTACAATTGGACACAGTACAATTGGACACGGTGCAAATGGACACGTTACAAATGGACACAAGATTTTGCACACGGTTCAATTGGACACAGTGCATTTGGACACAGTAATTTTGGATACAGTAGCTTTTAAACACGTAAGAAAATACGCATCGTTTACTTGGACACCGCTCACTTGGACACTGCTCATTTGGACACCGTTTATTTGGAAACCGTTCATTTGGACACAGAAAGACGCACACCGTTCATTTGGACACCGTTCATTTGCCCACCGTTCGTTTGGACACCGTTATTTGCCCACCGTTCGTTTGGACACCGTTCATTTGCCCACAGGACAGGAAGCACGCGCGCGCGCGCACCCATACACACACACACACGGGGGGTGCAAGGGGGGCCTTCGGCCCCCCTCCCGCACCCACCCCGCCGGTAGGCAGGGTGGACGTCGCTTTACAACTACGGTGGGCAAATGAACGGTGTCCAAACGAACGGTGGGCAAATGAACGGTGTCCAAACGAACGGTTGGCAAATGAACGGTGTCCAAATGAACGGTGCGCGTCTTTCTGTGTCCAAATAAACGGTGTCCAAATGAACAGTGTTCAAGTGAGCGGTGTCCAAGTAAACGATGCGTATTTTCTTACGTGTCCAAAAGCTACTGTATCCAAAATTACTGTGTCCAAATGCACTGTGTCCAATTGAACCGTGTGCAAAATCTCGTGTCCATTTGCACCGTGTCCAATTGTATTGTGTCCAAGTGCACCGCTCCCATAGTTTTTCAAGTTCTGTTCGTTACAAACGTCTGCCACGTGATCGTTCATTTAAGGTGAATCGTGAGTACCGCGTTCGCAGTGCATATAGCTTCAGAAAAAGTGTGTGGTAATTGTGCGACATGGCAGACATCACGCATCTCCCCTCAATTACCAAATTCAAGAGAAGAGAAAATCATTCTATCTGGAAGATTGCAATGGAAAATTATTTGCAATTGGATGGTTTCTGGAAGGCGGTGCTCGGAACTGAAACGTTTGACGAGAGGATAGCTAGGGCGAAGGCAAAGATCGTTCTCAGCATAGACGAGATAATTTATGTTCATGTGGTGAACGTGCCTACGGCAAAAAATGCGTGGGAAAATCTTAAAAAGGATTTTAAAGATAAAGAGCTCACAAGAAAAGTTGGACTACTCCGAAAAATTATAACGACTAAATTGGAAATTTGTGATTCGATGGAACGGTATGTTAACGAAATTATATCGACCGCATATTAACTTTCGTCGATTGGTTTCGAAATTAACCAGGAATGGATAGGTGCGGTGCTATTGGCTGGTCTCCTTGAGCGCTACCAACCAATGATTATGGCCCTAGAGAATTCCGGAATGGAAATTACAGGCGATTCGATCAAGACTAAACTCCTACAAGAATCGAGCTATTCGGATAGATCGAAGTCGCAAATCGATAGCAATTCAGCGTATCACGTGAAGCGGCAGGCCGAACGTACAAGATCGAAACAAAAATCGCGAAAAATAAAATGTTGGTCGTGTGGAAAGGTCGGACATTTTGCAAATGATTGCGACAAAAAAAAGAAAGAAGACAAAGAAAAGAAACGAACTGATCAAACAAAAAGGAAAGGTGAAAGCAACAGTAAAGTGGCCTTTCTTGCAAGTGAAATTGTAACCAATGAAAATAAAGCTTGGATCGTAGACTTAGCAGCTTCGGCCCATATGTCGCCGAACAAGAGCATTTTTGATTCGTTTGTGAAACTTCGTGAATCGGAAGTGATTGTCGCGGACAATACAAAGCAAAGCTACAAGTGAAAGGTAGCGGCACAGTGAATATACCGTTGCTCATAAACGACGAAACACGCGTAGTAGTAGCAGAAGAGGTACTTCACATTCTTAACCTCAGTGTAAATTTGCTGTCGGTACGGAAGATCGCCAAAAAAAGTTTTACCATGAAGTTTGACAAAAAAGTCTGTGAAATAATGAACGATAACAATTTGATTGCGACCGCGAACCCAGTAAATAATATATATAAACTCTCGCAACCATCAAACGTCGCGTACGCCTGTAAAACTAATACGAGTTCGGAGGAGTGGCATAGAAGATTAGGCCATCTGAATAGGTTGAGCACGAAACTCTTATGTGATAAACACGCACTTGGTTTGCGCTTTGATGATCCTGACGAGCGGCCGTGCGAGGTGTGCGTAAAAGGAAAGCAAGCGCGCCGGCCATTTTCTTCTAATGTGAAGAAAGAGAGGAGGGCGTCTAAATTCTTACGGTTGGTTCACACTGCCATTTGTGGACCCATGGAGGTAACATCGATCGGTGGATCGAGGTATTTCATTTTGTTCATAGATGATTTCTCTAGAAAACTGAGTCTTTACTTTTTAAAATACAAAAGTGAAGCACTTAATATCCCAGACAGCACAAAACATCCTCAGGATCATCCTGAATATGTCCAGGACGATTCAGGACATTTGTAGGATGTTTTAAGATATTATTATAAATATATGTTATGAAAATTTAATACGCATACATGATTACTTTCAGTTATGTAGGCTATTTAATATAATTTAGAAATCTTAAGTATTATAATAAGTATTAATGTCCACTGGATAACCCCTGGATGTCTGTAGGATATCTGCCCTGTCTATTATATTGGATGTCCCTTGGATTTCCAGAGCACATATACATGTGCAATTAATTGTTAACATTAATTTCGTTTAATATTAATAATTGAATTTGATGCGCACATATTCATATATCCAAAATTATGATTTATTTAATATTTCATGAGAAATGTTACTGTGCGCAACGTTCCAAAAACGTTACAAAAAATAGTATTCAACCGCTAGTTCGTTTGTTTACCGCTATGCGACGTGCGATCTCGTATTTGAGATTTGGTCATGAGTATTATATAAAGCTTGCAAAGAGCAACTGGCAGGAAATTAAAAACGTAATTATTTTCTATCAGTTCAATTTCTGATGCAATCTCAACATAGGGAACTCAGATATTGGATTGTTTAGAAAATATTACACTGCTCAAACCCGGAAGACAAACCTAATATTCATGTACAGCACGAAAGCTTCAAATATCAAAACCCATACAGCACAGAACATTGCAATTACATTGCAGCAATGTTACAATCTTGCAAGTTACAATGTAATATTGTTGAGACATTATTGGAACATGTAATTGTAATATTTCATGAGAATGCTACAGCAACATTTCAAAAACATTACAAAAAAACAGTTTTTGATAAATATTATCGCTCAGGATAGAAACTGCGAGCGGAAAATGCTGACCTTCGTCTCTGACTAATTGTTTTAATACCCGAAGGGCAAGAAATGGGCACATGCCATTCCATACGTCACCGTTAAAAGTTGATAATCGATAAGCGGTTCCGAGAGCGATCGTTTCCACAAAATCCGCTGATAACTTGTATCGCGAGGATCGACCAGAATTTGGCGATACATTTTCGCGATGTCGGATGAATACACGTATTTATAGCGGCGCCACTGTAATATTACCGACATGAGATCGGTTTGTAATTTAGGACCAGCGTGTAAGTGATCGTTTAGAGATGTGCCGTTCGATGTAACGCTCGAAGCATTGAAAACTACGCGAAGACGCGTAGTTGAGCTGCTTTCCCGGATCACCCCGTGATGCGGGAGATAGACAGTTTGTTCGATGTCGCCTTGAGGCATCGGCGCTGGCCGCATATGCCCAAGACGTTCATATTCGGAGATAAAATCGGAATATTCTTTCGCTACCTCGGGTTTATCGCGAAATCTCCGGACTAGCGAATTTAACATGTTTTCGGCGTGATGTCTTGAATTCTCGATATCGATCGGAGGACTCGTTTTGAACGGCAAGCGAACGATGTACCGTCCGTTGGAGTCGCGAGAGTGAGTCGAGCAAAAATGCTCTTCGCACTGTTTTTCTTGCGGCGTAAGAATTGATTGTCGTGGGAGTTGTTCGACCTCCCAAAAGCGACGAAGTTCCTCTTCGAGAGAGGGAGAGTTGATCGTGTGAGAGCGGAAATGCTATCGCGAGTGCAATGAACGGAAGTCATTGTCGACTGATATGGATCGTTACTCTCGAGCGACGTGGGCAGTCCCGAGATTATCCATCCGAAAATGGAATTCTGAGCGAAGGATTGTCCGACGCTTCCTCTGCGAACACCGTCGCGAATGATGTCGCTATAAAGATCGGCTCCGATTATGAGATTGATCGGAACTCGTCGAATCCGAGTCTGCTCGCGGTAAATCGGAGAGATAAGAAAGTGACGAGAGATCCACGTGTCTTCTCGGAGTATAAGAGGTTAGCGACTTTAGAATGAGCGCAGTGGTTGAAAGCGACGGAGCGAGAGATTCTCGATGAGAAATAAATATGTGTGTCGCGTGTTGAAATGTCCCCGCGTGAATCTCGCCGACGGCGGAAACGGAGATCGGCATACGAATGCGTTTTACGCGCAAGATTTGCGCAAAACTTTCCGAAATAAATGTCATTTCCAAGCCCTGATCGAGGAGAGCTCGAACGACAGCGGTACGACCGGACAGATAGCGCACCGTTACCCAGACCGTCGCTAAGAGGACGGTTGAGGCGTTTAGCGAATTTACCTCCAGAGTCGAATTTGACG
The DNA here is from genome assembly GCA_009859135.1 of Formica selysi. NCBI lineage: Eukaryota > Metazoa > Arthropoda > Insecta > Hymenoptera > Formicidae > Formica > Formica selysi. The sequence continues at coordinate 4,292,474 of CM020805.1, forward strand.
CTTGAGGCGACGAGCAATTTGGCGGTGTGGTCTTCGATGTGCTTGAGCTCGAATCCGAGTCAACGTGTAGCATCGAATGATGCTTTTTGTGACAAACCCGACATGAATATTTACTTTTGCATTCCTGTGCGGAATGCTTCGTGCTTAAACAATTGAAGCAACGTTTTTGTTGCTTTACTATATCGCGACGTTGACTCGCATTTTTGCTCCCGAACGTAGGATATACATTAATAAAGTGTCGCGCTGAACACAACGGGCACTGCGATTGTGCGTTAGTGGATGCGGTTGCGACATGAACTCGCGAGGCTGCGATTGGGTTTACACCGGTTTTAACGGCTGACCCGGGAGCGGATGCCACTAACACGCGAGTGCGAGACTTAATAAATTCGCTTAAAGTCTCGTAAGACGGCGGGGCATCTGTTTTGCTGATGCTTATTTCCCAAGCTTTGCGCGTTAACGGATCTAATTTTTGCACAACGATATGAACGACAATATTTTCCCAGAATTCTTCCGGTTTTCGATCGAGGGTTTTTAATGATGCCATTGCGATATTAACTTTGTCATATAAAGTCTGCATCTCGGTGGCAGATTCGCGCGTGATAGATGATAAGTTGAGCAATGTCGAGAGATGTTTGTTTATCGACCGCTTTTTGTCGTGAGGTCAAAGCTTTCCACGCTATTTCAAAATTAGCCGCCGTTATTGAAATATTCGCGATACAATCCAGCGCGCTACCTTTCAGACACGAGGATAAAAAATGCATGCGCGTAAAGTCTGTAAGATCGGAATTTTTGAGAATTAGCGTCATAAATCGATCGCGAAATTGTTCCCATTCGTCAAAATTACCGTCGAACGGAGGTAATTTGATGGGCGGAAGATGCGATAAAGAAACCGCGGACGCGTCCGCGTGCAGCCTCGTCGAGGAAAAGGATTGATTGGGAGTCACGACCGGTTCCAACTCCTCCAGGATTTCCGACATGTAGTCCAGCACATTGTGGTAGGCGGCGGAGGTCGAGTCGAAGTGGTTCTCCTTGAAATAGATAAAGGATGACCGGGATGCTTCCGGGATCCTCTGCGACACGTCGGTATGTCCGTTGGAGAATTGAATCCAGATTTCCTTAAGCGATGAAATCCTCGAGCGCACCTTAGCTGGAGTTAGATTGCTCCTGCCGATTTTTTTGAAATTTTCTAGATAGCGTTCGATCGAACGCTGCAACTGCTGCTGATGGACGAAGTGTTCCGACATCGTAGATGTATCAGAAAATCACTCACTCGCGAAATTATCCTCCACATAAGCTTCTATCCGGCTCGAAGGACCAATATGTTCGGGAGTCGACCTCGACGAGATCGCCCGACTCTTAGAAACGCTCAGAGATGACCGAGAAGCTGTGTGTAACGCGAATCCGTAGATTCGCTGGAGGACAAGGAGATTTTAGAAAAGACTCGAGTGCAGATTGTTTTAACTATTCTTTTTATTTTGAACAATAGGAACGAGCGACGGCACGTATTCCGCATTTCCGACGGAAATCTTCAAATTGTCCTGTTACTTACTGTCCTCTTTCGCGGTTCGGAAATCTTGATGAAGAGCTTCTTGCTAGAAACTCTCGCGAGAACGGAAATCTTGAACGCGGACGCCGGATGGAATTTAACGCGAGGCAGAGGACATTCGCGATGCGGATAACGAGCGTTGACTCTCGGACTCCAAATAATTGCGTTCACAATATCTTAGCACTAAAGGAGTAAATAATACAGTGTTAGATTTTCCCGAATTGACCGCCGCGAAAAGATGAACGCGATCGGATGCAAGACAATTCGGAGCGATGTTGAGACGAGTAAGCCTACTGAGTACGCGACACGAGCGACAATCAGCGAAATGCGAAATGAGAAAGATCGATGAGCTTCGACCGTGCTCGAATCGTTGTCGTAGGCAGACTAAATCGACCGACCGCGGAAGCTCGCGCTCTGCCGATGGAAATAACAAGGATTTTTCGACGTCGAACCTTCGAGAACTTGCTGTTTATCACAGTTTTTCTTTGTTTGTGTAACGCGATCACGCGCCGATCGGCTGATCGCGACGATGTTTATTCTCGCTCGCGTTTTGATTTCGACTCTTACCGTTCAGATTTGTCGGTTGAATTTATCGTTTAAATCCAACGTTTCAATTCTGAACAAAAAGTATTGAAATCACGCTGGGTTTTCAAGATTAAGCAAGGTCACGAAGATAACGTGCCAAATGGCTGTTAAATATAATTATGATATAGACTATTTGGATGTAGTAACCGCATTCCTCAATGACAATTTAGACGAAGATATATACGTGAAGCAACCAGAGGAGTTCATTAAACGAGGATATGAGAAGAAAGTTTGCAAGCTCAAGAAAGCTATGTACGGACTCAAACAGGGAACCTACGCATGGAATAAAAAGTTGCGTAACGTATTGACTGAATTGGGATTTGAATGTTCAAAGATCGATCAAAGTCTTTATATTAGAAGAGAAAACAATGGGAGCGTTTCATTTCTGGCCGTATACGTGGATGATCTCCTATTGTTCACGAATAATCGCAAGTCAAAACAGTTGGTCATAAAGAAACTAGAAGAAAAATTCAAAATGAGGAACCTGGGACCAGCTTCGAAGATATTAGGTATCAACCTAGATAGCCAAGTCTGTCGAAAGCAGATCATGCTAAGTACCTGCTATCAACTATTGTTAGCAAAAAGGATACAAATTTGGTACAGAAGTTGTTATTACAGATTAAATCGACAGATTGGTGCCAAAAACAAAGCAGAGTATGCTCACAGAATCTGACAGCAGAAAACGAGCAGGATTTGCTAACATGACTTGACGTCAGATTGTCGGCAGAAACCAAGCAAGATCTGCGCGCGCGCAGATCTGATGGCAAATTGGCAGCAGAAACGGAGCAGAATTTGCAGCTTTTAGCCGTTTATATAATTTATTAAAATAGTATGGTTTATTCGCTTACCGCTATGCGGTGCACTATTTACTTTCTATACTCGTATTCAAATTCTTGTCATGAGCGTATATAAAGCCTGCAAAATGCGATTAATGACATTGTAATTATTTTTATTAGTTTAATTTCTGATACGATTTCCATACAGGAGAATTCAGATATTAAACTGATTTTTGGAAAATCGTTATTATCTACTTAGATATAAAATAAAAATTAAATTCCATATATAAATCTTTAATTTTATAAATATATTTAAATTTTTCTATATATATTACATTAATATATGTTATTAATATTATATATTTATATGTTATTAATACAAATGTCAGAAAATGACGTCTCGCGAATGTGACATATCAACTATTGACGTCATTTTCGGGTTTCATGAAACCTAGCTTAGGACATCTAATTGATCATTTTGTGACCAAAATTCACCGTCATTTTGCCACTTGGGATTAAGATCCTTTAAATTCATTTAAATGCACTATTTTATATGAATGGCCAAAAGCTGCAGATTCTGCACGGTTTCTGCTACCAATCTGCCGTCAGATTGCGCGCGCGCAGATCCTGCTCGGTTTCTACTGCCAATCTGCTCTCAGATTCTGTGAGCAGGCTCTGCTGGCAGATCATTACCCTAATGCGGACATAACAGATGCCAAATTGCTAGCAAGAGCTGAGGAAATCTGTTGCCAATCTGCTGGCATATTGCGCGCATTTTGCTTATTGGGAACGTACGTAGAAATAGACAAACTAAAGAGATATTCCTTGACCAAAAGTGTTAGAAATAATTTTTCAAAGGTCGCACTTTTATGACGCGAAACTCGCCACAGAGCGCACTTTCCTCTCTAATAGTGAGTACATGGGTATACGGCACGAGCCTCACTTCCGCTCAGAATCTCGTGTAGTATAGTATTAGAATTTGCGCTTGAGACTCTTTCCGAATTTATTTTTTCCTTTGTATTTAAAGGAGTAATCATTTTACTGATTCAACATTGTCAATCAGCCTTATATATTTTTGTAACAAGTTGTGTTCAAATACATAAGAAACACTAACAATATAAACCGAGTGAAAGCCTTATTAAAATACGCCACGTGCTCGTCCGTTTACCACGCCGAAATTCTACGTTAAAAATTCAACAAAAAGGAATATATAAAAGGTGTTTTGGAACGGTTTAATATGAAAGATTGTAATCCCGTAAAAACACCGTTAGACATTAACCTAATTTTAACCAAAGATATGTCACTGAAAACGACAGCTGAAAAGAAGGAAATGGAAGGTATTCCTTATAGAGAGGCTCTGCGCTGCCTCATGTATGCGTATCAAGATACGCGCCCTGATCTAGGCAGTGCAATCACGGTTCTTGGATCGTTTGCTGAGAATCCTGGAAAGGCGCATTGGAATGCGCTCAAACGCATACTGCGTTATTTAAAGGAAACTACGGATCTTCAGCTAAAATTTGATTATTCGGGACCAATGAATCTCGTGGGATATTGTGATGCTAACTGAGCCGGGGACACAGATAGCCGCCGTTCTACCAGTGGATACGTTTTCCTGCTGGGCGATTGCGCAGTATCTTGGTGTTCGGAAAAGCAACAAAGTGTCTCATTATCAACTACCGAGTCAGAACACATTGCGATGGCTTTGGCTACTCAGGAATTTTTATGGCTCAAAGGATTAATTAAAGAAATTTATAAATCTCGTGTTCTAGGAACCTATTTCTTTGTATTCCGATAATCAAAGTGCAATTAAGTTGGTGTATTCAGATAGTTATCATGCGAGGTCCAAACATATACAGGGTGATTCAAAACAACCTTCTGTCCTTACAATGTCATATACTTGACTCAATTCTAAGACGATTTTTCCTTTGCCAAAATTTTTTATGAGGCTTAGTTTTCAAATTATAAGCCAAAATAGTTAACGAATTACGGGCCGCGTACGCGAGGCAGGCAGGGTCGGCGCAACTCCGATGCTGGTGATTACATGGGGCGCTCGCTGCGATCAACTATTTGCTACATGCGATGGGGTGTATGTGTGAGAGAGAACGTATACGCGTATACACACACATACACATTCTCTCTCTCTCTCTCTGTCTTTCTCTTTTATACCCATCGCATGTAGCAAACAGCTGATCGCACACAAGCACTCTCTTTCTCTCTCTCTCTGTCTTTCTCTTTTATACCCATCGCATGTAGCAAACAGCTGATCGCACACACGCTCTCTCTCTCTCTCTCTCTCTCTCTCTCTCTCTCTGTCTTTGTCTTTTATACCCATCGCATGTAGCAAACAGCTGATTGCACACACGCACTCTCTCTCTCTCTCTCTCTCTCTCTGTCTTTCTCTTGTATACCCATCGCGTGTAGCAAACAGCTGATCGCACACACGCACTCTCTTTCTCTCTCTCTCTGTCTTTCTCTTTTACACCCATCGCGTGTAGCAAACAGCTGATCGCACACACGCACTCTCTTTCTCTCTCTCTCTGTCTTTCTCTTTTATACCCATCGCATGTAGCAAACAGCTGATCGCACACACGCCTCTCTCTCTCTCTCTCTCTCTCTCCTCTCTCTCTCTCTCTCTCTCTCTCTCTCTCTCTCTCTTTCACTCACTGACTCTTACCTTGTATGTAGAGATTCGTTGCCCTCATACGACTCGATAAATAATATTTCCGTGTGACACAACGAGTAACTAGCAAACTTTTTTTCACTCACAAATTGTACTACTTATCGGACTTTTACGAATTAATCCACGCACTTTATCGATAAACTGAATTTATTAACTATTATAACGGTTAATCACAATCTACCGATTACTACCGATTAATTATTAAAATAACTCGAAGAAAGAAACGCGTTATTCGATGCGGAGATTGCGCGACGACAACAAGCAGGTTATGTCGGTACTAGCGTTGCCGGCTGCCGGCTGCCGAACGACTGAATGTATCACATTATGCGTGATCGACGCGGACGCTATCATGTGTCCTGTGATCGGCTAAATCCTCCGACATTGTAAATTCGATAGTTTCGAAAATATTTTATAGTTTCATATTTTCGAAACTATCGAATTTACAATGTCGGAGGATTTATTTTCATAATGACGTATAATAACATCGTTTTTTTTAAATAATTTAACTTATTACTCATTTTGTCTTTTTTCGCAAGCGAGACATGAGAAAAATTATTTTTATGTCTCTGCGAATACAAGGTGTTCCACGTAGGAATGTGTTGGTCGCTCTGAAAAGAGCGGATTGTCTTTGGTCGCTCTGAAAAGAGCGGATTGGTTTAAAGTCGAAAAAATTTTATAATAGGTGCTCAAAATGACCACCATTCATTCTAATGCAAGCTCTCATGCGTTTTAATAAATTTTTTTGACGTTCTCCATTATTTCTTCGTCGATATTCCAAATTGCATGTCGCAATCTTGTATGTAGATCATCGACATCCTCGGGAAGCGTTTTGTAAATGACTTCTTTACAATATCCCCATAAAAAAAATCTAATGGGTTGAGATCCGGTGATCTTGCAGGCCAACGTATTGGGCCATACCGACCCATCCAACGTCCAGGAAACTGCTCGTTTAAATAATTTGTAACGATCCTGGCCCAGCACCATCTTGTTGAAACACGATCTTGTTTCTCTCTAATAATGATACTTCTTCTAAAAAATCTGGCAGATTTTCTTCCAAAAATTCCAGATATGTTTGGCCAGTTAAAATATCTGGAAGAATAACTGGACCAAGTATTTCGGTCCCCATTATTCCAGCCCACACATTTATCTTCCAGCGAGTTTGGAAGTTTCTTAATCGCGTGACTCTAAGATTTTCTTCGCTCCAAAAATGCATGTTATGCGAATTGAAAATTCCCTCTCGTGTGAATAACGATTCATCGCTGAATATCACACGAGAAGAGTATCTGGGATTTCGATTTACTTTTCTCAGAAAATTTTCGCAAAACGTACGTCTCGCTTGAAAATCTTTTGGTCGCAAATCTTGCACGCGTGTGTAGTGATATGCGTGCAACATTTCTTCTTTCAATATTCTTTGCACAGTTGCATAAGATAAATCGTGTTCTCGAGCAACCACCCCAATACTCGTTTCGGGTTTATGCTCGAAAGCACGTATAATTTGCCCCGTGTTCTGCAAATTTCTTGCATCGCGATTTCTCCCAGAGTCGGACGAATAGCGCAATTCGGGTAATGACACGCGACACACGACACCACACGACAGAAACAAGATCGTGTTTCAATAAGATGGTGCTGGGCCACACAACGCCAGGATCGTTACAAATTATTTAAACAAGCAGTTTCCTGGACGTTGGATGGGTCGGTATGGCCCAATACGTTGGCCTGCAAGATCACCGGATCTCAACCCATTAGATTTTTTTTTATGGGGATATTGTAAGGAAGTCATTTACAAAACGCTTCCCGAGGATGTCGATGATCTACATACAAGATTGCGACATGCAATTTGGAATATCGACGAAGAAATAATGGAGAACGCCGAAAAAAATTTATTAAAACGCATGAGAGCTTGCATTAGGAGGATGGTGGTCATTTTGAGCACCCATTATAAAATTTTTTCGACTTTAAACCAATCCGCTCTTTTCAGAGCGACCAAAGACAATCCGCTTTTTTCAGAGCGACCAACACATTTCTACGTGGAACACCTTGTATTCGCAGAGACATAAAAATAATTTTTCTCATGTCTCGCTTGCGAAAAAAGACAAAACGAGTAATAAGTTGTAACAATGCATTCCCCATCGTTACTGCACCGTACCCGGCCGCCGATCCGCCGGAAGTCCGCCGCCCGACAAACACCGGTCGGGCAAATGCGGAGGCGCCGAGCGCCCATTTTTTGAACGATAATAGAAACACGCGCTTTTAAAACCGCCGTTAGGCGCGCGTAAACATCTCGAAGAGACGACGCGCTCGGGTAACCGACCCGACCTGTACCGAAAATACCCGAGCCGCGCGCGCCGCTTCGAGATATTACCGTTAGAATAATACGCGAATTACGCAGACGCGCGCGCCGGAGAATTAGTATAAATAGAGCGCTTTTCTAATTATCGGGACCAGATCTTCCGCACCGCCAGAGTCTGTAAGATGCCTGGAAACCGCCTAGATCATTAACCGCTCAGAGAGAGAGAAAACGGGGTTGGGTGTACTCAGCCTCCGCCGAGAGTTTGCGGCATCTCCGAGAGCGATCCTTCCGAAACCGATTAAAAACGAGGCAAACGGGAACGGGCGTACTCGTCTCCGTCGAGAGTACTCGACACCTCGCATAAATCCGACCACCTGCGTGCAACGGCGACTTTCTAGTGGTGGGAAGTTCCCTGCCATCGACGGGTGTTCTCGTCGGCCGTTGCACTCCTGAATTACACGGGGACAGACCATCCCGACTTACGACCGACCGCACTAGACACGCGTATCTAATACGGCCCGACCGCCATTACGACATCGGGACGCGCCATTAATACGGGAGCGCTAAGTCCCGCGCCGAGGGCCGACCTGCGCCCTACCGCGACACCGATCGACAGCCGAAATCAATACCCGCGTCGAAGGACCGCCCACCGCCCACCGACGCGGCCGAAAAGGACCACCCGACAGCTAACGGCTCCTGCCGGATTTACGCGGCGCGATTAAGAATCGATACACGATCGAACACCCGAAAACGCAAATCGCGCTGCGCGCAATCGCGGTGCATTGCATGCACCACCCGGCATTACATACTCACAGCTATATTTTATCCATACGCGCACCCGCACATTGTACATATTCGCATCTATACTTTATACGTACGCACACGCACACACATATTGCGTAACCGCACGCATACATTGTAAATACTCACATCTACACATTATCCGTACTCGCACACCGACATTGCGTAACCGCACACACATACATTGTAAATACTCACATCTATATTTTATACGTACTCGCACACCGACATTGCGTAACCGCACACACACATTGTACATAGTCGCATCTATACTTTATCCATACGCGCATACATACATTGTCCGTTCTCACACTCGCCACTCGTCTCGCGCGCACATACACTCACACACCTCGTACACCTACACATACACTCACGCTGTACCCACACAATTACACGCAATAAATTACATTTTACCAAACAACCAATCGCATTCGTGTCTCGATACCGCTTTCCCGAACCCAGGATCCCGACCGAGTTATCCGTCGCCCGCCTCGTGAAAGCGGCTTGTTACAAAGTTAAATTATTAAAAAAAAACGATGTTATTATACGTCATTATATTTTCATATGTTATAGTTTCATATTTTCGAAACTATCGAATTTACAATGTCGGAGGATTTAGCCGATCACAGGACACATGATAGCGTCCGCGTCGATCACGCGTAATGTGATACATTCAGTCGTTCGGCAGCCGGCAGCCGGCAACGCTAGTACCGACGTAACCTGCTTGTTGTCGTCGCGCAGTCTCCGCATCGAATAACGCGTTTCTTTCTTCGAGTTATTTTAATAATTAATCGGTAGTAATCGGTAGATTGTGATTAACCGTTATAATCGTTAATAAACTCAGTTTATCGATAAAGTGCGTGGATTAATTCGTAAAAGTTCGATAAGTAGTACAATTTGTGAGTGAAAAAAAGTTTGCTAGTTACTCGTTGTGTCACACGGAAATATTATTTATCGAGTCGTATGAGGGCAACGAATCTCTACATACAAGGTAAGAGTCAGTGAGTGAGAGAGAGAGAGAGAGAGAGAGAGAGAGAGAGAGCGTGTGTGCGATCAGCTGTTTGCTACATGCGATGGGTATAAAAGAGAAAGACAGAGAGAGAGAGAAAGAGAGTGCGTGTGTGCGATCAGCTGTTTGCTACATGCGATGGGTATAAAAGAGAAAGACAGAGAGAGAGAGAGAAAGAGAGTGCGTGTGTGCGATCAGCTGTTTGCTACACGCGATGGGTATAAAAGAGAAAGACAGAGAGAGAAAGGGAGTACGTGTGTGCGATCAGCTGTTTGCTACACGCGATGGGTGTAAAAGTGAAAGACAGAGAGAGAGAGAAAGAGAGTGCGTGTGTGCGATTAGCTGTTTGCTACAGGCGATGGGTATAAAAGAGAAAGACAGAGAGAGAGAGAAAGAGAATGCGTGTGTGCGATCAGCTGTTTGCTACATGCGATGGGTATAAAAGAGAAAGACAGAGAGAGAGAGAGAATGTGTATGTGTGTGTATACGCGTATACGCGTTCTCTCTCACACATACACCCCATCGCATGTAGCAAATAGTTGATCGCAGCGAGCGCCCCACGTAATCACCAGCATCGGACGGTGAGTTGCGCCGCCCCTGCCTGCCTCGCGTACGCGGCCCGTAATTCGTTAACTATTTTGGCTTATAATTTGAAAACTAAGCCTCGGAAAAGTTTTGGCAAAGGAAAAATCGTCTTAGAATTGAGTCAAGTATATGACATTGTAAGGACAGAAGGTTGTTTTGAATCACCCTGTAGATACAAAATATAAGTTTGTCAAAGAAAAGATTTCTGATAAAGTAATAAAACTTAATTATGTTTCTAATAAGGTCATGATAGCGGATGCGCTTACCAAAGCTGTAACTTCAGAAAAGAATAAGTTCTGTAATGATAATATGAATCTACTTTAAGTTGGTTAGTTACTATATATTGCCTTGAGCTCAAGTGGGGGAATGTAGATATATTTCTTACTATATATATATATATATATATATATATATATATATATATATATATATATACAGTCGGGGACAAAAATAAGTGGACAGGAACTGAAAATAGGTAACAATGAAGTTTAATCGAATTAACATGACTGTTATATACTTAAATTTTATTTCATATACAATATCCTTATAGTATATACATTATTCAGTAAATAAACGAAATTCATATTTACATTTTTGTGTAACAAGCCGTATTTAACGAAAATGCCAGCTATTTATCAAGAGACAAAAGTAAGTGGACACATAATAAAATATGTAATAAATAAAATATATAACAAAATTAATATTTGGTATTGCCGCCTTTTGTTTGAATTACTGCTTCCAAACGTCGTGGAATACTTTTTATTAAATTTTCAATATAATCTTTACTAATATTTTCGAATGCTGACTGTAAACTTTTGAAAAAATCGATTTTGTTATTTCGCTGATCCAATGGAACTTTCGCGTCCAGTAAACTCCATAAGTTCTCAATAGGATTCAAGTCGGGGCTCTGTGCCGGCCATTCAAGCAATTTAATATTGGAATCCTCAAAAAATTTCTTAGTTTTCTTGGCAGTATGCTTGGGATCATTGTCCTGTTGGAAGACAAATTCTTCGTCGCGATCCGTTTTTACTACTGCCTCTTCTAAATTTTCATTTAGTATATCAATGTACTTATCTGCATTCATGATTCCGTCAATTTGTACTAACGTACCAATCCCATTCCATGAAAAGCACCCCCACACCATCAATGATCCGCCGCCAAATTTAACCGTGGGCGTAATAAACGGTTTCTTATACGCTTCATTTCTTTTTCTCCAGACTTGGTGCTTCTTTTTTAATTGCCGTAACTCAAATTTACTTTCATCACTCCATATTATATTTTTCCAAAATGATAATGGCATATTGACATATTTTTTTGCAAAAGCTAAACGTTTTTTCATATTTCTTTTATTAATATGTGGCTTACATCTAGCCTTGCATCATTTCAATCCAGCTTCGTGCAATCTTCGTTTTATTGTTTTTGTTGAAACATTTAATCCTAATGTTTCTGCAATATTTCTCGATGCGACGGTTGGATCTTGTCGACATTTGCGAACAATTCGACGGTCTTCTTGTACAGTGGTACAGCGTTTGCGTCCACGACGCCTTAAATTTTCTACAGTATTATGTAGTAGATATTTTTTATAAATTTTTTCTACTGCACTTTTAGATACATTGTATTTCCGAGCTATCACACGGTAACTTAATTTATTACGGCAGTCCGAAACAATTAAATGGCGAATTTGATATGAAATTTCCTCTGTTTTTGACATTCTGCGATTATTTTACAAATGATCTTACTTTTACAAAGCCCGAATTGGTATTGAAAAATTCGTTTGGGATCACTACATGTATGCGTGACCTGTACCTGATGTTTGTGTACATTTTTTGCCTCACAATAACATTGTAACCAAGTGTCCACCTATTTTTGTCTCTTGATAAATAGCTGGCATTTTCGTTAAGTACGGCTTGTTACACAAAAATGTAAATATAAATTTCATTTATTTACTGAATAATGTATATACTATAAAAATATTGTATAAGAAATAAAACTTAAGTATATAACAGTCATGTTAATTCGATTAAACTTCATTGTTACCTATTTTCAGTACCTGTCCACTTATTTTTGTCCCCGACTGTATATATATATATATATTTAGTTTATGATCTCGAGGTGATTTTTAGTCCACGCGTTTTGGCGCTAGTGTCATATCTCATTTAGATAAGTATGGTAGATAACACTCTATACTTTCTACTGTACTCTCTGTTCTTGTCGTTCGAGCTCTTTGTGTCCTTAACGGTCAGCTCTGTTGTCGAAAAGACGTGTTCATAATAAAAGACTGTTATATTTGTGTAAGCTGTAAAGGATCGTCTATTCCCAAGCAGAACAGAAAATCACAATAATATCAAATGACATCAAGATGACATCAAAATGACATCAAAATGACATCGAAATGATATCATAATGACTTTTGATAGTCATTATGATGTCATTTTGATATTATTGTGATTTTTTGTTCTGCTTGGGTTTTCTCGTCCAGTAGCCCATCTTCCCGAGTAATAATCCCAACAGTTTGAAACATATACATACATTATATGTATGTATATATATATACAGGTTGTCCGACAAGTAAGTGATCAAACGAAAGGTGGAGATAAATTGGATCAAACCGAGTCGAAAAGTCCAGAACCATTTTTTTTATAACGCTTAATAAAGGAGTTATTATTGATTAAGTCTGTCTAATCAGCGCCGACCTTTAGCCGCGCGCTTGGTAGTGTGCGTGCGTGAGCGCTCCGTCGCCACGGCGACGCACACTATCAGGCGGGCAGCACACTAACGTGCGTCCGACTAAAAGTCGGCGCTGATGGGCCAGACTTTACTTAATAATAACTCCTTTATTAAGCGTTATAGAAAAAAATGGTATAGGACTTTTCTTTTCAGTTTGACCCAATCTACCTCCACCTTTCGTTTGGCCACTTACTTGTCGGACACTTTGTATATATATATATATATATATTTAATTATTTTATGATTATCAGTTTGTTAGCACAATTTCGTTAAAATACCAAAATCTTCATATAACAAATGTATATGGTAATGTGTTAATAACATATTATATTTTTTGAACTTTATACAACGTTGCAAATATACGGTTAGATTGAATGCATAAATAAATACTATCGCAATTTCTTTAAATAAAAAATTACATAAAATTAATTTCTTTATTCCATGTACCTTGTGAAAGAAACGAAAATCTTTTTCTTACAGACAATCAGTATTTTAGACTATTTACATAAAACGATGTAAATACGAGTTATGTTAACTTAACTTCAAAATATCTGCTTTGATTTTTACCTCATTATAATACCAAAGTTTGAAACAGCCTATTAGAAATATATCTATATGCATTAGTTCCATTCAGTCAAATGAAAGAGAAATAAAAATAAAGAATAAGAATTAAACTTATTAACGACATAACCTGATAAAAGAATATCTATGAAGATCTAAACGTATACTTGAAACTCACAAAAAGACATATATTTATTAATCATCAATATTTGATGAGTGCTCGCCGCTGTCGTCGCTGTCGATTTCTACATCTACAATGTTGTTATTGTTATGTTTATTTTCTGATCGATTTCTATCATCCCCAATATCTTCATCATTGCATAATGCATCTGCAGCGGCCTGCAAGTTTCTCCGGTTCCCTTGTATACCTGGATGTCTACCCCTGGCATTCCGGAATCGTGGTTTTGCCACTTTCAAGGATGCGACGACCTCTCTTTGGAATTCTTCCCTGGTTGGTTTGGGATAGTATCGATTCGACGCTATGGCTTCTGAAAAATAATAGATGATTTAGTATTATAATCAATATTGTATAATAATGCGGAGTAAACACACAAATATACGTACGGTAAATCGCTTGACATCAAACTGTATTAGAGAATGGGATTTTAATATCATTAACTCCCCATCATGTTAATTGCCCGGCTACTTGTGCCGTTATGGCCTCCTTCATGCATTGATGTACGCTGTCTTTTAATGTTATGCAGTTTAAAAATTTGAAGTATCGTACCTATATAAATACAAATTACACAATATGGCTGCGTTCAGCAGAAAAAGCAGCTTTGCAACTGTTGTAAAATTCTTTAATATGATTGGTTTATACATTTAGATCCGGCAGGAACTAAGGGCAAGAACTAATCATATTAAAGAATTTTACAACAGTTGCAAAGCTTCTTTTTCTGCTGAACGCAGCCTATGACTGAAACGTTTATAAGGCAATTTTTTTTAATGTTTACATTAAATATGAATTAATTTAACTCTTACAACTTCATCGTAAACGGCGTTGTCCTTTATAAACATTTGTATTGCTTGTACCGTCGAAAATGGAAGGATTCGCGGATACGTGGGAATTGTATTAATAACATGGGAATCGATTTTTTGCTCTATTAAATCCAATCGTTCATTTATCCTTCTGAAATTAATTGATTATAATTAGTAATATTGTTGCGCCCACGCGTCGACTTCGATATTACTCGAATAAGCGTGACACAACCGACACTCGCGTACCGCGAAGTAAATAATAAACACTCTTTTAAAAGAACGAAAGGAATTTTAATAACAGCTTAGAACACAGAACACAAAGCACAGAACAGATAGTTTCGTAAATCAGCCGATACGTCCGATCGGAATCACCACCGACGCGAGACTCTCAAGATGGCCGATCTCTCTCAAGATGTTCGCCGTTATTTAACAACAACCCTTAGCAACGTGTTTGGAGATGATCTCTTAGAGACGGAAGCAACTTTAGGATTAACTACCACAGACGTCTCGCAGAGACGAAGTACACAGGGACGGGCGTAACAATATTATAAAACAATATCATATGAATATGTATGAAAATGGCAAGATGTAATATTTAACGGTAATAGTCCAATTTATTTGTTGTTTTAATGTTTAATATTTCATATTCATCGAAACTTCTAAATAGGCTGGTTTTTCCAAAGAAGTGTACGTTTTTCTCAGGACAAGAATGAAAAATATTATAGATTATGAGATTTAAATTGAGAAATGTTTTTAAAAAACATGTATAACGTAGTAAAAATATTAAAATGAAGTATAATTTGAAGCATATATTCTGAAGCCAATCAGAATATCGAAATGATAATCAATGCTTAAAATATTTTAGTTATTCTTACATTCGTAAGTTTATTTAGAATCATTTGGAATCAAAAGAGAATTGTAACGATATACCCCGCATCGTTACCTGGCAGTTGACCGCCGGAAGTCTGCTGCCCAGCGAACATCAGCCGGGCAGGGCCAGAGATGCTTAGCGCCCTTTTTAATACTCGTTACGAAATATCGGAGATAACGTACAGCCGTTATACGGCTGCCGTTACGGTCCGAACCGATACCGAGAACCGCCGAGCGCTTCCGGGAAGCACCGAGCGCTCAACCGCCGAAACGCCGCGTCGTTTTCCCGCCGGAGGGTAACGGCGCCGAAAACAACACGTCGTTACCTCCACCATAAGGAAACGACGCGATTACCGTTATATTCCCGGTATAAAAAGGCAGCCGAAACAGATCTCAGATCTCAGGACCAGACCGGTATCTGAAGCCTCTCGAGCAGTACGCTCGAGATACTCCGGCATATCCGATCCTTTATATTTCGCAGAAACGACGGAACGTGGGGTTGACGAGTTCGCAGTCTCCGCCGAGTCTTCTCGGTTTCCGCGCCGTCTACGAATCCTCGCCAGCCTCCGACCGACTCGACGAGAGCGGAGTGTTCGCCGCTCTCTTAGATCTCCGGTCTAACACCCGACCGCTCCAGCCAGACGGACTGTGGGTCTGCGAGTTCACTGCCCCGTCGAGATTTCTCGATTCCGACCAGCTATCCCTAAGTCCGCGTGCGGAATAGGGACGGAAAGTTCTCCACCCGATCGGAAGTACTCGATTTCCGACCGCCTCCCCGAACATCTGGGAATACGCGACTAAAGCGCATCTAACACCGGCGCATTAATAACCCACGGCTTTGCCGTCCGCGCAAATTAATTGCCGCGCCGAAATACCTGTCGCGCCGTACATATATAGATATATTATATTCAGCGCCTGGCAAAATAAAGCGAGGAGCACACACTTTTGCATAAGCGCATAATCATAAACATAAGGAAATTGATTAATTCCTTATGCTTATGATTATGTGCTTATGCAAAAGTGTGTGCTCCCCGCTTAAACACGGCCTTGCCGTACACGCGCCGACTAGCCGCCGCCCGATTTCTTGCGCGTCTCGCGCGCCCTCACAGAATAAATATTTCATTACTTGTTTATATATATATTGTTACGTCCAGACTCGAATGAATGGAGATTCAGCGGGAGAGCGTAACCTACTTACCTCTAGACAAACGCTAGACGATGCGTGTCTTAGAGTCGAACTAACAGACCAGGGCCCCAGATAGGTCAACGACCGGAAGGGTCGCTCATACTCTATCGAAAGGGCCGTTCGCTCGGTGGTCCATTTTTGGTAAAAGAACTGAATCCTTATTACCCGGGACGGGACCTTGTGCGATTTCGGTTAACAGGAAAGAGGTCGGGTTGATAAATTACTCAAATTTAAAATTTAACGTTACATTTATTTTAAAATAAAATGATTTTAAGAAGATAAAACTTAATAATAAAACATTTAGTTCAATTTATAAAATCTTATTAATAAAATAAATTTTCTTAAATTCTAATGTGTAATTGTGTTCGTGTGTGTATGTAAAGGTAGAGGAAAATTATGTTCTCGCGGGTGTTACAATAAATACGGAGGGCATCAACCGGAATTAAACGGGGAAATTAAAATCTAGATTCCGGCTGGAAATTTACAATGATTAATTTAAATATTGATATAAATTATAAACTAGAAAAAAAAATTGAAAAGTAGGGAGAAAAGGGTAGGAGGACTATTAGAGATCTTGGAGTTGTATAGTGGAGGGGGAAGGGAACTTCATCCAGAAGACCTCGATGGGGACGGCTAAAGGAAATCGGGAACCTGGGACAAAAAATGGAATGATCGAGCCGGGTGGACTGGTACGAAAGATATAATGGAACTGGTCAAGGTCTACTATATCCGGACCTATGCGATAGTCCTCGTCCGTAAGAGGCACTGGGTAAGGCGGAAATTGATTTAAAAGATATCGGTACCAGTTTTGTCTAGCCTGTTCTTCGTGGAACTCAGACTCTCTTTCGGTATCGAAAAATCCCTGTTCGGGATCTTCCGGTTCCTCTTTGAGGTCCGGTAACTCCTCCGCGAAGTCCTGGAGGGCTTCCTCAAAATCGTGCGACGCTCCTGCGAGATCGGACGATTCGAGGTGTGAAGAGGAGGGGGAAGTGGAAATTCTCGACGGTTGCTGGTCGAGAGATGGTGGGTAATCGAAGGGGGGAGGGGGAGTAGGATTTCTCGGGGGTTGCCAGAATTCGGGGAAAGCAGGTGAATATCCGAAGGGGGAGTAGGATTTTCCGACTGTTGAGGAAATTCAGGGAAGGTGGGTGAAAGTTCACAGGGAGGAGGGGGAGTAAGATTTCCCAACTGTGGAGATTTAGGGAAGGCAGGTGAATGAGGACGCTCGGGGGAAGAGACGGGGGAATAAGAAGGAGGTGAATAATGGAAAGAACTATGGGGACAAGGGTGTGTATTGCGTGTTTGTGTGTTAACTAAACGCTGAAATACGTGCTCTACAATCCGTGTGTTGCGTCGAGCGAGGCCCAATCAAATGAGTGCATCTTGAAAATTAAAAACTGTTTCAAAATTCAGCTTTTTTATCTCCAATTTGACCAGGGCAGCCCCATCCCAGAGGGGCAGCGTTATGTTTATCCATCCTTTGCGATCTTCCGAGATGACCCGACACATCTTTCTGGTCTCCTCAGGCCATGTTGTTGGTGAGGGCATTAGTGGGCCTGTGTAAGCTAAACCACAAGCAATTGCTTGCCACGGTAGCTCTTTGAATATGTCTTCTAGTTTGTAAATCTCATATATTGGCCGATAAATTTTCCTACCAATATCTCTAAGGGAGATTTCAACCATGTCTTTTATTTTTTTGATTTTAGTTATTAATCCTCTTCGCCAATATTTTTCATCTTTTACGGCGACGGCTTTTTCCCATTTTATTTCGTGTGACTCATAAGGTGAAACGACGCGTCCTGCCATTTGAAAGTTGAGATCTCCTTCAAATTTTTCCAGATTGCTTTCGTTACGTCTGAGTCACGCCCAGAAAAGCAGCGGCGATTCCACATGCGTAATTAGGACCGGGAGGCGCTTTCGAGGCAGTTCTCTAGTGTTGATCGCTTTGATTTCCATTGTTTTTTTTTCTATAAAGGAGTAGTAGGCGTTCGTGTGTTAACTTTAAGGTGTTGTTTCCCAGAATTTTATATAAAAGAGCACTAGTATAATTGCAACGTCGTATTTTTGTAAAATATCTATATAGTAATGATTTATAATATAATGCTATATAATATATATATATATATATATATATAAGATATGTGTGTAATATATATATGTATATATATATATATATATATATATATATATATATATATATATATGGTTATATACGGTATCTATATAGTATGCGTTTTTTTTCACACTGCGGGAAACACATCCATTGATATTCTAGTTGTTAATTGAACGTGACCGAGTTGTATTAACATTTCCCGTAGGTTGTAGTCCCTTCAAAGTTTTCACTTTGCACTGTTAGTTTGACGAGAGCGGCGCCTCTGCGAAGGGGATAGACAATGTTAATCCATCCTTTACGGTTTTCAGCGAGAATTCGACAAAGATCTTTTGTTTTGTCCGGCCAGATGTTAAGGTGCCCAACTGATCCCAGTGTGGGCCAGGCCGCAAGCAATGGCCTACCAAGGCAATTTGCGGAAGCGGTCTTCTAGGTAATATATGTCGTGTACGGGGCGCCAGGTCGTATGCCCAAAATCTCCTAAACATATTTTTACCATATTTGTGCCTTTATTAAATTTTTCGATCCATCCTCTCCGCTAGCAGTTGTTTTCTTTCACCACGACGTCTTCATCCTCTTTTACGTCTTGTGGCCAGTAATGTAAGTGTTTAGCTTTTCTCGACATGTGAAAGTCGAGATCCTCTTGCAGTTCTTCCAAGTCCTTCTCGCTGTTTTTGAGTTGTACCCAGAACAGCAACGATGATAACACTCGTATGATTGTTACCTCCAAGCGTGAGCGAGTCGAGTGGCTTGTACTGATAGTCTTAATCTCCATGTCAGTGATGCCAGTTTTGAGACGCTGCCACAGCCACAGCGTGTGGAGGGGATAACTCACACAAGCGTGAACCGTGTACGTGTAATGCGCAGAACGCTCTGCGCATTACATGTACACGGTTCACGCTTGTGTGAGTTATCCCCTCCACACGCTGTGGCTGTGGCAGAGTCTCAGAATTGGCATCTCTGCTCCATGTTATTATGTTCTATAAAAGAGCGGAATCCTCTTTTAATTCACGGTTTTACGTTTGACATTAGTTGGGTAAGGGAAGCGGAGGAGGGAAGAAACAGTAACGGGAGTTTTTGTGTATATATATATTTTTTTTAAATTTAATTTTTTTTATTTTTATTTATTTATTTATTTTTTTTTTAATTATTATTTTTGGAGTTGCAGTGTATAGTTTGAGTTTTGCTTGGTAGGGAGAGAAGGATAGACGTAGTCATGCTCTTTCTTAACTTCAGTGTAAATGACCTGCTCAGGTTCATTTTTCTGAGGGTCAGGGCTCGGAGTTAAGGCGGTGTCACACTACGCATTGCGGACGCGGATCGGATTCGGATTACGGACTGCGAATCGTCGATCACCCAATCAGAGTGAAGTAGCCAAGGATCTGGATTACGAATCGCAAAATAGGCAACTCTCTATTTTGTGATCCGTAATTCGTAATGCGATCCAATGAAATGCCGAGTTTCGCCCGGTTATCTGTTGTCTGCTATGTTGTGCGAGACTCACATGATTTGGAAATGGGTCCTAAAAATATGTTTTTTTCGAAAGATATCGAATGTACGTTAATCGAAATGGTGAGACAGAGTACGGTCGTGTTCAGACACGTTACGCGTGTGTTCTTTGGACCTTATTTTTGAATTCTATTCTCCTCTTCTAAAGAGGAATTCTTTCTGTAGCATCCTATCAGTAACTCTCATCTAAATAAAATTTTTAATACTAACCCACAACTTGATCTCTAGAATATTAGCGCTATTTATATTCATCGACTTGGCCGTGTGAGTCTGTGTATCTCAGGCCCGGTGCCATTCACAAGAAGTAGAAGAAGAAGAAGAAATGGTGAGACAGCGTCCTTTATTATGGGACATTAATATTGAAGAATACCGCCGAACGGATTTAAAGAGAATGCACTGGGACCAAATAGCGCAAGCCCTAGGTCCTAACCTAACAGGTATATTAATTTATTTTATCTTTTGATTTGATCATGTACTGAATTAAAAATGACAAGTGGTTAGACCTACCTAATATTGAAAAAAATGATTAGCATGAACTTATGCAAATAGCTGATTACTGAATATGAAAACACTTGTGGTGCTAAGGTTACATAAAAATTATATCAAACTTCATATTTTCTTTTTACTTTCGTATTGTCTCATAGTCGTGTTCTCGTTTCTTTTCTAATATACTCTTTTTACTTTTTATTGTAGGAGATATGGTTCATAAGCGGTTTCAAAACATGGAGAGTACTTTCCGTGCAAATGAGCGAAAGATAAGAGAATCAAAAGCTCGTTGTAGTGGCAAAGGGACAGATGAAATTTATAAACCAAAGTGGGATTATTATGATTTGCTCTCGTTTTTAAAGAAAACTTGCGTACAGACCGACAGTATTGACAATTTATGTTTGCAAAGTCAGAGTTCCCAAAGTTCGGAAAATTCTCTGTTCAGTCAAGAAGCAATGAGTTCACCTATTTCTCCTTGTAGTGAAAACTCATCAATGTTTATAAATGTTTATTATGACGAAAACGCACAAGTGAGTGTTACTTTTATTTCATTTTGCTTGTTTTTAAATCAGCGTCATCAATGTAAGAATGCATTTTTATTTTCAGCAATATATATCCATTCCACCTGAATCATCTGGATCTAGCAATATAGTAGATACAAGTAATAATGAAACACCATCCCTTATACATTCCGAATCATACATCTCAGCAGAGCCCAGTTTAAACAGGTCTATATTAAATACCACTGCATCTAGCACCAAGCAATCCCAATCGGTAATAAGTAATATGGCATTTCGAATGGCTACTCCTCCACTTAGACCTGAAGGTGCTCCAATAAAAACTAAACGTTTAGAGAAACGTTCAGAAGAACCAATATATGTAAAACGAGGAAGTTCAAAAAAGTTTAATATAATGGAAGAGGCTGTGGATGCCATAAAAAATATGGCTCAACAAGATTTGTCTCCTAAAACGGATAGATTTGACATGCTTGGTGCATACGTTGCATCTAGGCTTCGATCAATGACTTCTGAGGATCAAGTGTACTATGAAAGAGAAATTTTAAAAGTATTGACTTAAAGATTGGATTAATTGTTGTTTAATATACTGACATTATGACTAATTGACATATAACTAATTAGATAAAATAGATTAATATAACAGATATTTGTATTGCTCTTAAGTTGGTACTTATTGTTAGTTAAATGATTTTTATTTTCATATCGATTTTTATTTTCATATCTTTCAACTTATATTTTTATTAGTTACCAAAGAGAAAGAGTATATCTATTGATTTTAAGTTACTATATTACATAAATGGGCCTGCTGGCAAAATTTAATTTTAACATTGTTAAGAAACTCCGTTCTTTTATTAAAATCTCTATAAGATTATGCTAAAAAAATAAATAAAGAATATGTTTTTAAAGCAAAAAAAAAAATTTTATTCTAACACATACATACATTTATTGTTTCCAATATTATCAATTTACTGCACCATTCGCTCTTGCCAAGGAACTGCATCAACAGTGTTAAAATAATCACACCATCTGTCTCTAAGTGCGATTGCTTCATTTGCATGACGGTTTTACCACCTTGATGAACAAAATTTACCATTCCTTCAGTGTTTTTGGCTCTCCACTCTCCAGGATGAAATTCACCTGAGATTTCATCCTTTTCATCAAGGAGTGAAGGTGGTGTATACATAACCCGTCCCATAGATTGACTTCGGAGCATGTTGTGTAAACAACACGCAGTTAATATAATCGTGCAGGCATCGTCAGGATCATAACGCATTGGAGATCGACAAATTTGGAAACGAGCAGTTATCACACCAAAAGCATTTTCGGAACAACGACGAGCTCTAGATAATCTATATAACACACGGATAACTGGATACTTCAACACTGTTGTAATTTTTGATACAGAATTTTGAAAAATATTATAAACAATTTACATACCTGTAATTAAATATTCTTCTGTCTTTCTTCTTACTACATTGAGGTCCTGGATAAGGAATTAAAAGTTTCTCTGATAATGGAAACCCTTCATCCCCAATAATTACAAAAGGAAAAGAAACTTGTATGCCTGGCAATGGAGCAGGAGGAGGGATATGTAGCATATTCCTATGTAGATAATTTTTAAGGGAGCACTTATTCCAAACGCCAGAGTCACTAACTCTGCCATTAGACCCCACATCAACATAAATAAAACGTAATTGAGCATCTACTAAAGCCAATAGTACAACACTGTCGCTTCCTTTATAGTTATAAAATATAGATCCAGAGCGTATTGGATGTAGACTTTTCTACGGCTCAGTGGGATTAAGGCAGGAAAACACAAAAAAAATATGAACGGATGTATTTAGGTGAAAAACGTTAAAAATATTTTATTATAATCTTGACCAGAATTCTCGCGCTTAATACTTAGCAGGAAGTGAGAACGGCTCGACAATATCCGGCGTCTCGACTAGAGAGCGCTCTGCTCGCCGCGCGGTTATACACTCGACTCTCCCTCGTACGTGCGCACGCAGGCGCGGGAGATACGAGTACGAGAACTCTCTCATTCCAACATTGGGGGATCGATAATACAGTGCTTTCCGTCCAGTGCGTTCCGTCCGCTCCTATTACGTGATGGAAATTCCATCGTTCTCCGAAATCATAGGCAATCACACGTCATTCATCTTCAGTATGAGGAAAGCGAAAAAACTCCTCTTTCAAAACTGCAAATATTGCTGCTGTTACCTCTTTTATAATTCTTGAAATGGTACTTCTGCCAAGTCTGAATGTAACCGATAATGGTTCTTGAGTTTCTCCTTTAAAATGGCATATACAAAAAAGAAAAAGTTACAAGTGACACAACTATCATCAATTATACTGTTCTTTACCTGTTGCTAAATGTCGCAAAGTGACTGATAGCCTTTCACTAGGCGGTATGCTTTTCCGCAAATGTATGTCTTGCTTTTTAATCAAAGGAGTAACTTTTTCCAGGAGAAGTTCGAAAGTGTTTGTATCCATTCTAAGACATCTAAAATAACCAATTTCCTTAAAATGATACATTTTTTTTTGTTTTGGATTATATTCTGCAGTCTACAGCAAACCTATATCGCTCAGGGTCTTCTAATGAAAGTTCTAAAAAAAGATTATGGTGCAATCCTTTTTCTTTTCTTCTTGCTATCCATTTGTGAATCCATAGTCTTCGCTCAGGCCTACACGATTCGTATTCAGCCATAATTAATAACAAAGGACAAGCACTCAGTTTTCTATTTTTCATAAATTTCTTAAAATAATTTTCTACTATGGACATTTTGTCACATACAACAAATAACATATAAGCGCACACTTCAAACTGGATCCGTAGTGTGAACGGAAAGTTCGAATCCAGTGATTCGCAAACCGGATCCGATCCGCGTCCGCAATGCGTAGTGTGACACTGGCTTTATGGGTTCTTTAACAGGAGGCGCCCGCCTTAAGTGCAATAATAGTTGTGTGAGAGAATCCCATATGGCTCCTATTAAATATATGGACCATCCGTACACTGTGTGTAGTGCGTAACCGTGTACTATTGTGTCCAATATTAGTTTAAAAATTGTTACACCCAGATAGTTTCCCATTATTCCAGCGCTAATATCTCCAAAAATTAAGAACTTATTCCAGAATTTCTGCCATGTAGAGATTGCGATTTTTTCCACAACGCTTTTGTCTAACAAATTAGAAATGGAGCAGCCTTGTATGGACGCGGATCTTCCCATTACTCCTCTCGCTATACTATTAAGCACCGCAGGTCGTTCAGCTGGAAACATTATGTGATCTCTCAGGTCTTCGAGATCATTTTCGGTATACAGGGTGGTCCATTTTAAAAGAGCCAGTCAAATATCTCGAAAAATATGGAAGATACGGAAAAACGTTTCAGACAAAAGTTGTTTGGTTCGAAGGGGGACATAAGATGGTGCCATTGACGTGACCTTGGATAGTCATTTGAAGGTCACATGAAGGTCACTTTCAATTTCTTAAATGGAAACCTCCATTTTTCATTGCATATTCTTATAACTTATGTCAAGAGCTTTCCAAAACACTATAATAAAGTATTTTTTCATTAAGTACTTTTTGAGTTATTTTATATTTTAATCTGACATATTTTGATAGAAAAAATAAAATATCTCGTAAAATATTTAGTTTTCGATAATCTTACCGTAATACTTTTATGTACAAAATAATGAGAGAAATCAATTAGTGTAAAGAAAAAAACAAATAATTGTTTTAAAATATTTAGTTTTCGATAATCTTACCGTAATACTTTTATGTACAGAATAATGAGACAAATCAATTAGTGTAAAGAAAAAAACAAATAATTGTTTAAAAAATACATTGTAAATAATTACATACTTTTTCTTAAAAATAATTATTTTTTTTATACTAATTGATTTGTCTCATTATTCTGAACATAAAAGTATTACGGTAAGATTATCGAAAACTAAATATTTTACGAGATATTTTATTTTTTATATCAAAATATGTCAGATTAAAATATAAAATAACTCAAAAAGTAGTTAATGAAAAAATACTTTATTAAATAGTGTTTTGGAAAGCTCTCGACATAAGTTATAAGAATATGCAATGAAAAATGGGGGTTTCCATTTAAGAAATTGAAAGTGACCTTCAAATGACTATCCAAGATCACATCAATGGCACCATGTTATGTCCCCCTTCGAACCAAACAACTTTTGTCTCAAACGTTTTTCCGTATCTTCCATATTTTTCGAGATATTTGACTGGCTCTTTTAAAATGGACCACCCTGTATATTCCGCTTGTGGCGAGTGCTCCTGGGCTCGTATACTTCCAAGTAGATTTAGTTAAAGGTTTCATAATTGTTGGTGGCATAGTGTCAATCGGTCTAGGCGTGAGTTTATACCAAGAATCTGCTAAGAGATACATGGCAGGAGCGAATGCATTACATGCAGTTTGTATTCCTTGACGCAACAAAATGTGAGTCTGAGGTGTTAAAAAATATGTTTGATTCCCGCGCAATACTGGTAATTGATCATAATATTCATCCGTTCGAGCTAGTCTTACTTAGACCGGTACACATTTTACTATGTGAATTACTTCTCCCGCCAACAATGCCATGTAGCCGGGACCTTCCATTAAATGATATGCAAAAATATCTGGTGATTGAGTAGCTATTTGCAGCATTTGTTGCTCAAGATTACATTGTTGTAGCAAAATATCCCGGTATAATTGATTTATTTGTGTGCGAATATGTTTCTCGACATATACAAATTTAGAGTTCATATATGTAAAAATGTCGAAGTTGGTAGCACGAGTTGATTTCTTAAAAATAGCAATGCCGGGTGTGGTCTCGAAAATAATTAATTTTGGATGTTCCGTACGCGTAAGCGTATACCCACAAGCATAGGCGTCCGCAGAATTTTTTCTAGGGGGGGGGGGGGCATATCACTTTCAGATTAATTTTAAAAAATGTATACTTAAATATTTTTACATCTTTTAGTATTAAAGCTTTCTCACCGCGTCAAGATAGATGTAAATCAAAAAAGATTTTTGTTTTTTTGTGTTTTTTTAAAATAATTTAATTTTTTTAATTAAAAATTTTTTTTCCATTTTCTAGAGGGGGGCACATGCCCGTTTTGCCTTCCCCCCCCTGCGGACGCCTATGCCCACAAGTTATATATTTTCCTTTGCTAGTTAAAGCGAATAGGGTATTCTGTGTAGTCAGTGAATAAACTACCTGAGCCTGTTGGTTTATACTGTCAATAATTTTGTCGGCATATCCCTCATAAAATATCCCGTGGAGAATTTACAAGAATCCACAGGTACGGGATCTCAAAAGGTATCCCCTCTCTCTATGTCAGAGCAATGAGTAGCGCTGAGTTCGCAGGCTACGCCTGATCTAAGTTGCACTTTATTGGTATTTATTCGCACATCGGCTACGTGATCTTGCAACGTTATTTTAATACTGCCTAATACGATAACCTCAGCCCATGTTCCATATGGATCAGAATAAACGCTTCCAGAACATACTCCATCGTTATCTAAACGACCGACTAATATTACGGGTCGAGTTGTAGTTTGATTGGGTTTGAGTCCAGTTATATAAGTGTCAGATAATTGAAAAGTACCATAAGTGTGCATGCGTTGACATGCTTCACGAGATACTTCTTGTACGTATGCATATTTTCCATTAAATACATCCATGGTGTGAGAAAACATACTACATTTTTTAATTAAACGGTCGATCTCGACTTTACATTGAATTACTTTTACTGATTCAAATTCGTTGATTTGTAATAGTTGCATATAAATTCTATTGGAATTTACATGTTGTTGAGGGATATCGCACTCTTCTATGGCTAATCACGATAATGTTGTAAGATTAGCGGATGCTGAGCCACAGTCGTATCCTATTATTCCATACGCCGGTGGTAACCCCGCTAATAAGATCATTATAACTATTCTTATGGTTTTTCGATCCATCTGAAATTTTTAGTTCTGGATATTATTTGGATGTTTCATATATATATATATATATATATATATATATATATATTGTTTTTGTGTGTGGTTTTTTTCTTTTTTTTCACAAAAAAAAATTATTTATTCTTATTTGTTGTCAGTTGTTCATTAATAGTTATGATATGGGAAATTCGCAATCGATTAGGATGTACGATTCGACTATTTTTCTTTATTCTATTAGGTATACAACTTTGCTTCCGCCGTTTTTTTTCCGAAATTCGAGGCTTTATTGTAAAAAACTGGTTATACATTTATGATTCAAAGTATTGTCCATCGCTGGCCACTACTTTCTCCCATCTTTCGGGCAGCGTACGAATCCCGCGTTGAAAAAACTGGTCATCTTTTGAAGCGATCCACGAATCGATCCAATTTCTTACTTCTTCATAAGACCGGAAGTGCTGGTCAACCAGGCCGTGTGCCATTGATCGAAACAAGTGATAGTCAGAGGAAGCAACGTCTGGAGAATACGGCGGGTGGGATAGGACTTCCCATTTCAACGTTTCCAAGTATGTCTTGACCACTTTCGCAACATGGGGTCGAGCATTATCATGCTGCAAAATCACTTTATCGTGTATCTCGTTGTATTGCGGCCGTTTGTCTTTTAATGCTCGGCTCAAACGCATTAATTGCGTTCGATAACAATCGCCTGTGATTGTTTCAGTCGGTTTTAACAGCTCATAATACACTATGCCGAGCTGGTCCCATCAAATACAGAGCATGGCTTTGGAGCCGCGAATATTCGGTTTGGCCGTTGACGTGGAAGCATGGCCGGGATATCCCCATGATTTTCTGCGCTTGGGGTTATCGTAATGAACCCATTTTTCGTCCCCAGTCACAATGCGATGCAGAAATCCCTTCCGTCTTTGCCTTTCAAGCAACTGTTCACAAGCAAACAAACGCCGTTCAACATCTCTCGGTTTCAACTCGTACGGCACCCAATTTCCTTGCTTCTGAATCATTCCCATGTCTTTGAGGCGTTTTGAAATTGCTTGTTGAGTTACTCCCAATGATCGTGCCAATTCTTCTTGACTTTGACTCGAGTCTTCATTAAGTAATGCCTCCAATTCTGCATCTTCGAAAACCTTCTCTCTTCCACCGCTATGCCGGTCTTCGACGTGAAAATCACCGTTCTTGAAGCGTTGAAACCACTCACGACACGTTCTTTCACTAATAGCGGCCTCACCATAAGTATTTGAGAGCATTCGATGAGCCTCAGCCGCAGATTTCTTCATATTGAAGCAGAAAATTAAAACCTCCTGCAAATGACGAGAATTTGGCTCGTAAACTGACATTTTCAATCGAGAATAACTTTATGATGCAGACACAAATCGACTAATGTTTATATGGGGTTATGTTGACAGATGCCCAAGTTTATTGCATGACGTCTATGATCTATTTATTTCGACCACTACTTACCGCTAAAGCCATCTATAGGAAAACAGCGGAAGCGAAGTTGTACACCTAATAATTTTTATATTGTTTTTGTTTAATATTTCCAATATTTCATGAGGCCCTGTGTAATGATCTCCGAATTTGCCTGGTTTCGGCTCTTTTAATAGAAACACATGATCTCCAGGCTTGAAATTTTGAGGGTTGATCTTTTTGTCATAATGCTTTTTCGACTTGCATTTTGCTTCTATGACGTTTTTACGAGCGTTCCCTTGAATTGTATGGAGTTGTGTTACGAGACTTATTAAATATTCATCGTAATTTGCCATTTTATCTTCTGGAGCTAAAAGCTCATTCGAAGGAATTCTGGCTATTTTTCCGAAAACTAATTCGTACGGTGTATGTTTTGTTGCTTCATGGACAATAGTGTTATAATTAAACATTGCGAGGCTGATCCATCTATCCCACTGTTTTTGTCATTTTTCATATTGCTTCAAATATTCGCCTAATGCGTGATGTGATCTTTCTAATGATCCGTTTGATCGAGGATGAAAAGCTATAATGCAAAATTTGCGAATTTTAAATATTTTAGCGAGTTTTCTCATTAATTCGCTAATGAAGTTTCTTCCCTGATCTGTTAATATTGCCTTTGGTGATCCGAACACGCAAATAAAACGGTCCACGAAAGCTTCTGCGATGGTTTCAGAGGTTTAATTTTGTAACGGTATTCCCATGCAAAATTTAGTTAACTGATCTTGTAATGTAAAGATGTATTCATTCCCTCTCTCTGTTTTAGGCAGTGGGCCTACAATGTCCATAGCTACTTTATCAAAAGATGATCCAGGTGTGTCTGTAATTATCATAGGCTGTTTGGTTTTAACTCGAACGAGTTTTTTCAATTGGCACTGCAAACATTGTTGTATATAATTTTGAACATCTGATTTTAAATTTTCCCAATAATAGTTATGTTTTATTCTGTTATATGTTTTTGCAATCCCGCGATGTCCCCCGGTTGATAAACAGTGCGTTTTGCCGATTATAGTGGATCGTAAATCTTTCGGCGGGTACTTAATTTGTCCATGGCAAACAATTATTTTGGTTGAGGTATCCATGAATATTAGTTGTAGTTGTAATTTAATATTACTCCAGGGAACGTTATTAATAAATTCGGTTTTTGCGATACTGAATGTTTCTAGTTTCAAGTTCTTTGTTATGAGTTGTAAATCTTTTAAGGTTTTAATGATGTGGCTGAGTGTTACCGTAGGGCCCTCCCGTTGAGCTTCACTAATGGGTAAGGCCATGTGGTAATGATTTTTATATTTTATGGCTTTAGCTTCGCCTAAGACAAGAGATCCTAGGCTCGGGAGTTCGTTTCGTTCGAATAGTTTTGAGAGCCAGGATCTAACGGTTTTCCTTGTGTATCGACAAAATATGCTACGTTGTCTTTTCGTAAAAATAAAAGTTCGCGGGAGTCTATACCCAGATAGCTAAGTCTGTCGAAAGCAAATCATGCCAAGTGCCTGCTATCAATTATTGTTAGCAAAAAGGATACAAATTTGGTACAGAAGTTGTTATTTCAGATTAAATCGACAGATTGGTGCCAAAAACAAAGCAGAGTATGCTCACAGAATCTGATAGCAGAAATCGAGCAGGATCTGCTAACTTGACTTGACGTCAGATTGTCGGCAGAAACCAAGCAAGATCTGCGCGCGCGCAGATCTGATGGCAAATTGGCAGCAGAAACCGAGCAGAATTTGCAGCTTTTAGCCATTTATATAATTTATTGAAATAGTATAGTTTATTCGCTTACCGCTATGCGGCGCACTATTTACTTTCTATACCCGTATTCAAGTTCTTGTCATGAGCATATATAAAGCCTGCAAAATGCGATTAATGACATTGTAATTATTTTTATCAGTTTAATTTCTGATACGATTCCCATACAGGGGAATTCAGATATTAAACTAATTTTTGGAAAATCGGACAAGTAGATGTCCGATTTTCACTTATTCGGACAGAAATTGTCCGAATAAAAGAAAATCGTTATTATCTACTTAGATATAAAATAGAAATTAAATGTCATACATAAATCTTTAATTTCATAAATTATTTAAATTTTTCTATATATATTACATTAATATATGTTATTAATATTATATAATTAATATTATATTATTAAAGTTATTATGTTATTAATATTATATAATGTTATTAATATTATATATTTATATGTTATTAATACAAATGTCAGAAAATGACGTCTTGTGAATGTGATATATCAACTATTGACGCCATTTTCGGATTTTATGAGACCCAGCTTAGGACATCTAATTGATTATTTTGTGACCAAAATTCACCGTCATTTTGCCATTTGGGTTTGAGATCCTTTAAATTCATTTAAATCCATCATTTTATATGAATGGCCAAAAGTTGCAGATTCTGCTCGGTTTCTGCTACCAATCTGCCGTCAGTTTGCGCGCGCGCAGATCCTGCTCGGTTTCTGCCATCAATCTGACGTCAAATCATGTTAGCAGATCCTGCTCGGTTTCTGCTGCCAATCTGCTCTCAGATTCTGTGAGCAGGCTCTGCTGGCAGATCATTAGCCTAATGCGGACATAACAGATGCCAAATTGCTAGCAAGTGCTGAGGAAATTTGTTGCCAATCTGCTGGCATATTGCGCGCATTTTGCTTACTGGGTAATGTTGCTTTTAATTAATCTATTTTTGGTGATCATAGGTTTTGTTTTCCTTGCTTTTAAATTCTGATTAATAATGTTTTCCTCGTCTTCTTCCTCATCTTCCTTGTCACTATAAGAATCTTTGTCTGGCGGTGAGTGAAGCGAGGGGGGGATTTAAGGCGGGAGGAGGCACGAACCAAGCATCCATCTCTTCCGTGGCAGCGGCACTGTCGTATCTATGTAGGGCGTTTACACACTTCCTCAGCCCGACAAATAATTGTTAGAAAACAACATTTGCGGGTCTGAAAAAATATGCGAGGTACAAGTGGCTGAATCGGGAATCGAACCCGAGTCTTTCGCTTTCCGGGCAACTGCTCTTACCACTGAGCTATTCAGACCTCGCACCTTACGCCACTCTAACACAGTACATACGACTCCAGAGCGATGTTGGAATCTCGCTCAATGGATGCAGTGCCGATTGCCACGGAGAGACGACATCCCCAGCACGTCTCCAGAGCGGTCCAATCATATTAAACGATTGAAAATTGGCCCCCGTAGCCGCTCAGCGATGAGTCTTGACTCATCACCAGTATGAATGGAAGCCTCCTCGAGTAGTCCATCCTAAACCACTACGCCTAAGCAGCCCCCTCTTCTGCTCCCAATTAATAATACGATCTTCCACCGTCACCACGTGGTGGATCTAGTGGACAGACGCTTCTATCTTCAATTTCCTTAATTTCTTCTTTATTACTATGCAATTCATTAGATTTTTTATTTTGTTCATTATTTTGTTTTACTGTCTGACTTTTTGTTTGAATTCTGTTTTGTCTGGCAGGAACATGTATTAAGGCTTTTTCAGTAATCGATAAATAATCTGGTTCGTTTAATTCTGCAGGTGTAAATGGAAGGGTATCGGTAGTTTTATCAAATAAATGATTTTCCGGTATTATTTCTTCGGTTTCTTCGATATCCGAAAGATATAAACGGAAGTCGTCTTCTTCGGGCGTATCCCGTTTGGACACGGAACGATTGGACACCGCTCGATTGGACACGTAGTATTGGACACGGAACGATTGGACACTGCACGATTGGACACAGAATTATTGGACACCGCACGATTGGACACCGCACAATTGGATACGCACACTGCACGATTGGACACTGCACGATTGGACACCGCACGATTGGACACCGCACGATTGGACACCGCACGATTGGACACTGCACGATTGGACACCGCACGATTGGACACTGCACGATTGGACACCGCACGATTGGACACGCACACTGCACGATTGGACACCGCACGATTGGACACCGCACGATTGGACACCGGTAATTATGCATAAAGAGGGCACAAGCAGAAACATAAATTTTAGTTTTAAATCAGAAATAGGTATGGGTTAGGTTATATCTTCCGGAAGTGGAGCCCCCCCGTAGGGGGGGCGGAACATACTGCCTCCACGCATATACTTTTTAATGCGTAGTAAGATTCTACATAGGTTTACAACTTTCCACGCGAAGCGAGGTTCAACGCAAACCTATGTGTCTAGTTTTTTGATAGTGGAGCTCCCCCGTAGGGGGGCGGAACATACAGCCTCCACATATATTCTTTTTAATGCGAAGTAAGGTTCCACATATGTTTACAACTTTCCACGCGAAGCGAGGTTCGACGCAAACTTATGTGTCTAGTTTTCTGATAGTGGAGCCCCCCCGAAGGGGGGCGGAACCCACTGTGTCCAATCGTGCAGTGTTCAATCGTGCGGTGTCCAATCGTGCAATGTCCAATAATGCGGTGTCCAATCGTGCAGTGTCCAATCGTGCGGTGTCCAATCGTGCAGTGTCCAATGATGCGGTGTCCAATCGTGCAGTGTCCAATCGTACGGTGTCCAATCGTGCAGTGTCCAATCGTGCAGTGTGCGTGTCCAATCGTGCGGTGTCCAATCGTGCAGTGTCCAATCGTGCGGTGTCCAATCGTGCAGTGTCCAATAATGCGGTGTCCAATCGTGCAGTGTCCAATCGTGCGGTGTCCAATCGTGCAGTGTCCAATCGTGCAGTGTGCGTGTCCAATTGTGCGGTGTCCAATCGTGCAGTGTCCAATAATTCTGTGACCAATCGTGCAGTGTCCAATCGTTCCGTGTCCAATACTGCGTGTCCAATCGAGCGGTGTCCAATCGTTCCGTGTCCAAACGGGTGTCACCCGTCTTCTTCTTCTTCTTCTTCTTTTTCACTATCAGATTTTTCTAATAATTCGGCAATTAATTGTGCATCTTTAGGGTTGTTTGGATTTAGCAATTTCCGATCTTTTATTATTTTACAATCAATTTCCTCAAGATTTATAGGGTTTCTCGATAGAGCGTCTGCATTTACATTAGTTTTGCCAGCTTTGTATACTATATCGTAATCGTATTCCGATAATTTTAATCTCCAACGGAGTATTCGCATATTAGCATCTTGCGCGTTTTTAAACCATATTAATGGTTTATGATCTGTAACGAGTGTAAATCTTCTTTCATATAGATACAGTCGAAAATGTTTGACGCAATATATTATGGCCAATGCTCCTTTTCGTATGTGTCGTATTTCAGTTCATTGTCTGTGAGGGTCCTAGAGGCGTAAGCAATCGGTCGGTCTTTGTTTATTTCCCCTTGGGAAAGTATTCCTCCCACGGCTATTCCGCATCGGTGGTTAAAATGAATGATTTAGAAAAATCAGGATACTGCAGTACTGGTTCTTCACATAATTTCTGCTTTAAATTTCGAACGATTCTTCTTGTTCGGACGTCCACTCAAAACGAGTATCGTTTTTTAATAAATTCGCTAGCGGTTTTGCCAATTTAGAAAAATTTGGCATGAATCGTCGGTAATATCCGGCAAGGTCTAAAAACTGTTTAATATTTTTCGGTGTTTTTGGTCTTGGAAAATGTCGTACTGCTTCTAATTTTTTCGATTCCGATTTTATTCCATCTCTGCCGATTACATGGCCTAGATATGTTACTTCGGTTTTTAAGAATTCACATTTATCAGGTTGTAGTTTAAAATTGGCTTTACAAAGTCGCTCTATTAATGCGTTATATTTTCATTCATGTTCTTCTAAAGAAGTAGTGTAAATAACAATGTCATCCATGTAAACAAATAACTCCTCGCCTTGTAATCCCGTTAGTACTAAATCCATTAAGCGTTGAAAAGTTGCAGGCGCGTTTTTTAATCCAAAGGTCATTCGGTCGAATTCGTAATGTCCGAATGGAATGGTAAAAGCTGTTTTATGACTATCAGCAGAATCCATTTTTATTTGGTGAAATCCGGACGCAAGATCTTATACTGAGAAATATTGCGCTCCTTCTAATTGATCCAATATGTCAATAATATTTGGCAAAGGATAAGCATCTCCGATAGTTTCATCGTTTAAGGCACGGAAATCGAGGACCATCCTCCAACATTTATTTCCTTTTGAATCTTCTTTCTTTGGCACAATCCATATAGGCATATTGTATGGTGACTGCGAATGTTTTACTATATCCCCTTCTAAGAGTTCTTCTACCTGCCTATTTATTTCTTCTTTATGTATTTGCGGAAATCGGTATTGACGAGTATTAATTGGATGATCATCCGTAGTTGATATTTGATGTCGTATTTCATGAGTCGCGGTTAATTTTTCTCCGGGAATATGAAATCGATCTTGACTGTTTGTTATTAATTTTATCACGTTTTCTTGCTCTTTTTTATTCAAGTGTTCTAATCGCAATAATAATATAATTTTTGCAATTCTATCTTCTTCCCTTTCTTCGGAGATTATTAAACAGTTATGCATATCTATTTTCGGTAATTATTTACATTAACGGACACCTCGCCAATGACCTTGACCTAGACATATGTTATCAAGGACATGACTCTGAGTAACTTTTTCTTATAACTTAATCGGCGGTCTCTTATAATTTCTGAGATATTTAAAGTTAAAGTTTGATCCGAAACGAAAATTTGGTTTGGATTGTACAACGTAACACAAGTAGCAAATTACTCACACCAAATTTGGTAATTATTTATATTAAAAATTTGGTTTGGGTTAGGTTATATCTTCCGGAAGTGGAGCTCCCCGTAAGGGGGGCGGAACCCACTGTGTCTACATATACATTTTCCCATCCACGCAACAATTGTGGAATGGATCTCGCTTCGCGTTATAAAGTATTATATATGCGTGGACACAGTAGGTTCCGCCCCCCCCCCCTACGGGGAGGCTCCACTTCCAAAAGATATAACCCAAACCTATTTCTGATTCAAAACTAAAATTTATGCTTCTGCTTATGTTTATATTAATGTTTCATAACTTTTATATGTAGAACAATTTTTTAATAAACAATGAGCGCCAACAAAAATCTTTTATGTTACTCAGGGTGATAACCTTGACAACATATGCCAAGGTCAAGGTCATCGAAGCTGCCTCCCCTATATTGCATATAAGCAATATACCAATTATTTCCTTTAGCACTGACACAAAATAGCAAATTTCTCAAACTTTTTTTGTTTATAACTTTTTATTAAACAGTGATTACGACTTTTTAATTACAGTGACACGCCGATTAAGTTATAAGGAAAAGTCAGGGTCATGTCCTTGACAACATATGTCAAGGTCAAGGTTATCAGCGAGGTGTCCGTTAATGTAAATAATTACCTTAATTTTTCGCGATTATGTGCTTTTAAATTTCTTGTTTATTAATTTTTCAATTTTTCGTAACTATAATATGTACTATTTTTTTAAATTAAATATTTTGTTAATATTTTTTGACAAATAAGATAAGGGAAATGAGTAATTATTTGTATTCTTCAAATACTATGTTGACACAAGAATTGGTTTGGCTGTTATCCAATAAAACTTAGACTTTGAGAGACGGCGGGAAACAAATTACTCGCCGAGAGATTCCTCTTTCTCGATGTGGTGACAGAAATATGGTTCTTGAATAGCATAAATGTTTGATAAATACATTTGTGTATATTTAACTCGCGTAAACACCTATCATATAAATATCTCGGGATGTTCTTCCAAATAGGGCACACCTCCGATGGGGCCCAATCTTTTCAGGTAACTTCAAGAGATCATATTAAGGTCAGCTATCAAGGTCGTAACCGTGGTTTTTCAATAATTCGAAAGTTATAAACATGCGTGCACACAGTCCATTACCAAGAAACTATACACATAGATTTGGGTTGAAGCTCGCTTTGCGTCGAAAGTTGCAAACCCATGCGGAACCTCACTTCGCATTAAAAAGTGTACGCGTGGAGGCAGTGTGTTCCGCCCACCTGCGGGGGGCTCCACTACCGAAAAACTAGACACATAGGTTTGGGTTAAACCTCGTTTCGCGTCGAAAGTTGCAAACCCATGTGGAACCTCACTTCGCATTAAAAAGTGTACGCGTGGAGGCAATGTGTTCCGCCCCCCTGCGGGGGGCTCCACTACCAAAACACTAGACACATAGGTTTGGGTCAAACCTCGCTTCGCGTCGAAAGTTGCAAACTCATGTGGAACCTCATTTCGCATTAAAAAGTGTACGCGTGGAGGCAGTGTGTTCCGCCTCCCTGCGGGGGGCTCCACTACCAAAAAACTAGACATAAGTTTGAGTTGAATCTCGCTCCACACATGTTCGATTAACTAAACATGAATAATTGAGTAAATAAATGAATAAATTAATAGTAACCTCGGCTATCAAAATCAAGATCATTGAGGCTTGATTTTCTTAAATCGATTTTAACGATTTTTAGTGATATTTTTGTTTATAACTTCTGAATTATTGAAAAGTCACGGTTACGATCTTGATAGCTGACCTTAATATGATCTCTTGAAGTTACCTGAAAAGGTTAGACCCCATCGGAGGTGTGCCCGATTTGAAAGAACAGCCATATCTCGTTTTAAATTTGTTTTTAATTCGTTTATTTTGTCCATTTTGGATCATCGCAACGGGAAGAATGAATTCTGTTAGATTGTTTATCGTTCGTATTATATTGCATGTAAAATCGCGAATGAACTAAATTACGCTATGACACGTTGCATTATATGACAGCTATGTATCAATAATTATACTGCGGAATGGAGTTAGAAAATGCTACAATTTTCGCGTCAAAGTAATATGCATGCACCTGTTCGTATCAATATGTAATATGTCTTGTATTATCGGACATCCTGCGTATACCTGTGTGATCTCGGATATGAAGCAACTTAGGTATCATCCAGCCTGACTTTGAAGTTGTAGAAACCAATGCTCTATGAATCTTATTGGAAAAAAAATATTGTTTTGGGCCTACTAAAGACCCATACAGCCAATTCTCTTGCCTTTGGACATCTTCAACATTTCTTTCGTCTTCATTTCAGGCAAAAACTCATATTTTGGAATCTGCTCTGGGACAACAACTTTGTTCTCTATTTCTTCCAATTCTTGGTCCAATTCTTTAACGCTAGTTAGCCACAATATTGCAATTAATAATAAATCGAAAAGCTTGATAATTATTTTACATGCGCGACTATCAAGAATTTCCGAATTGAATATGTCAACTCGCAAGGAGATCACGGGCTTCCTTTCTTTTTGCTTTCCGTCAGCGAAATCTGTATTCTTTCCCTCAGGGTTGAAAAAGTTACTTTATAAAAGTAATTCATTACCGTTACCGTGC
Source organism: Formica selysi (assembly GCA_009859135.1). Classification (NCBI taxonomy): domain Eukaryota; kingdom Metazoa; phylum Arthropoda; class Insecta; order Hymenoptera; family Formicidae; genus Formica; species Formica selysi. The sequence continues at coordinate 4,330,421 of CM020805.1, forward strand.
CTTTTTTCGTTACCGTTACTCGTTAATTTTAAAAGTAACTCGTTACTGTTATCGTTACTTAAAAGATAACGAGTCGTTACAATTTCCGTTAGTTTTTTTATATGTATATAACACAAACTTTACATACAATTTTTTTTAATACAAGATCAAATTAAACACTAAAAATTTTTAAACATTATCTTACAAAGTAGAAAGAAACAAGATACCAGAATAAGCTTCCAGTTTTTCCTGTAATGCTGCATTCCAACACTCTTATCAATATATTCTTTTATATAAAAATTATACCGAGTAAATTCGAAAAAAAACAATAAAAGTAACTGTTAAATTCGTTACCGAAAAATGCAACGAAGTTACTTTTTCCGTTACAAACAAAATTTGTAACGCCGTTACCGTTATAGTTACCGAAAAAAGTAACTGTAACGGTAACGACGTTACAAGTAACGCGTTACTTCCCAACTCTGATTCTTTCGTATTGATTATCGCTTCGCATTGTTTCTCAATTACTATTAATGTTTTCATAATTTATTGCTTCCTCATAGAGGAAGCTTTGTTTTCGTGACAAAATTTTTTTTCGAGTTTTTTATGCCAATGTGTTCAGAATGTTCGAAAACCTCGAAAAATCATATTCTTAAAAAATGTATGTATGTGTGTATGTATGTATGTATGTATGTACGCGATATGTTGTGCAACTTCTAACTTCCGCAATTTTTGAGATATCTAGTTAAATTTTTTTACATTGATAGATTATTATTAAAGGATGGTTGCACACAAGTTTTCCGCGATCAATCAATATACATATGTATTGATTGACTATTAATTAAAAAAAAACACTACTTTCTCTTACAAAATGTATAAGCAATAATATTAATACCCGATTACGGATCGAAAATATCAATACAATTTTCATCAGCTATAATAACGATTTTTACCCACCGACGCGTTAAGATACCAACTTTCTGACAGTCAATTAGTGAGTAAAAGAGAAAGTCCGTTGTGTAGTAGAACTTGCCGGTAATGACCTCAAATAAAAAATAATAAATAATAATTCAGATCAGCCGATTGATTTTCTTCAATTTACTGTACCTTGTACTTTCTTCTTGAAAAGCGCAACGATTTTTTCAATCCTAATTAAAATTACCAAAGAAATGCTTAATGCATAATACAGCTTTACTCATTTTTTTTGCGAAAATTGCAACCCTTTCCACGCTCATCTTCGATTTAATTCCTGTATATTTAATGCCACATGTGGGACACAGGCCAACATGAAAGAGCACACGAAAAACAAAATTAATTTATTTTATTGCATTATTAACTTAGCTTACTTGTATATAAAGAATACGACGCGCGTGATTTATATAATATAAAATTTAAGATACCAATGCCTAGAAAAACTAGATAAATGTGAGTAGAAAAATAAGGCGATCAATCTATGTGTCTAAAGCCAAATGACACATATAGCGTTTTCGAATGGACGAGTTTTAATCCATCTCGGATCAATTACTCAGTATTTTACTATGAATTCAAGTTTTTTATTGGCAGAGATGATGCGATTAATGACGAATAACGTCATTAATCAACCTTGAGTCGATCAAACCTGCTTCATTCAAAAACGCTAAAAGAAATTTTAATTTGCTAAAATTATATGAAGAAAATAATTTTGAAGGAAATATTAGTTAATTTGCAAAAATTATTTAAAATAATAAATATAACTAAAAACGATACAAATATATATTCAGTTTTCTGTCATATATATTCAGGTTATTCTTCCTTGTCTATTTTTTATAATTTTTTATAAAATCTAATGAATAAAAAATCTAAAGTTTGAAATATATATATGTGTAAAATTATGGAAAAGATTTAAAGCTTAAAATATATAAACATATCCGAATCATTGTCTTTCACTAAAGCAGGTAATAGATGCAAGATTTGCAATAATGTGTATAAAAACTGTCTAACAAAAATAGAAGCATTAATAACATTTAATAGAGAGAAACTTAGTAGAACGACGCTCAACGAAGAGAATTCAATGTATGTGTATGTATGTTTCGCTTCTTAAATTTTGTTCTTATGTTTTGACTTTTCGGCACAATATCTCATATCTTAAATTTCGGAATTATAATTTCTCGGGACTTTGCATATCCTCCCTTTTTAATCAAAGTAAACATCGATTGTCAATCTTAATCCAATAGTCATATTAAAATATCATGTTTCGTTTTTGCCAATTCATGAGAAATATCTTATGAATATAGATATTTTGATATAATTTGCATAGTAAAATGCAACTATTGATTTTATTCCAGTATTTTTTTTCAAGAAACTTATGAAATATAAATAAGAAAGATATATATCTGGATATTCGTTTATGACTGTTGATTATAATTAACAAATTCAAATGCATATCTTTGTTAATTTAATTTAATATCGTATAACATGTTTTATCTATTTTTTAATCTAATATTTTTTCTTTCATGTATCTATTAAATATCTCTAAGCATACATATTACCTACTAATGAGAGATAATAGAAGAAAGGGAATTTTTCTCATGTCCTCAATTTACCATTCATCTATACAATTTGGAAAATGCCGCCATTTCTTCTGCGAAGCTAACCCATACAGCACAGAACATTGCAGCAACATTGCAACATTGCCGCAATGTTGCTACAATGTTGCAATATTGCTGCAATGTTGCTGCAATGTTCTGTGCTGTAAGGAAATTTTTCCAACTTTTTGTCAATCAACGCACATATTGGACGGTTATTTGGGTTATTGGCATGATTTGCATCGCATCATGTGTGTTTTCATATTGTCGCGTCGATTATACTTCCTGCCGCAGCCCGGACATTCATAGCTGATAATTAAGAACATTATACGCAATTACAATTATTTCTACTACTTAGAATATTATGAATTAAAATCAGATGAAAGTAATTTTAACTATATTTTTAATCATACTGTATCTTTTTGTTATAATCGTATTAAAAAATTATATTTTAATCATATATCATAGCTGTTTCAATCAATGATAATAATTGTATATTTTAGAATTCTTATTTATTCTATCCTGTTCAATATTTATTTTGAAAATATCTTACCTGGGCGAATTATGCACTTTATTATGAGCAGCCAGATGCGATTGCTGAGCGAACGATTTTTCGCAAACGATGCATTTGTATTTTCGGATGCCCTCGTGTTTCAAGAAATGCTCATTTAACATATGCTTACTTTTATATGTTTTAAGACATTTTGTGCATTTATACTTGACCTCTTCGTGAGCCTGTAATATTAGCAATGTAATTAATAAAACACTTAACGTAATTTCTGCTTCTTATTTTGAATTTATCAAAATGTATGCCGCGCGCTATAAATTTGCCACACTATAACACATATTATTAATGCGAATTCAATTAATTAGATAACGTATCTTACTAATGTGTTACATATATTAAAAAGATTGCATAGAATTTTTTGAAATCTTAATTAAAATAGAGATTGTTTATCCTGGAAAAAAAAATTTAAAAGTTTCCAGCTTTTTCTAGATGACAGCAATTTCTGTGCAATTAAATATATGTGAAGGATTGATGATGAAGGTTTTCTTACATTCATATGATTATGCAAAGCTTTTCTGGACTTATGCATTTTATTACATAGTTTGCAGATATAATCATATACATGCACTTTCTTGCGATGCGCTTCCAGAGCCTTCTCATTCGACAGGCGAATCCGGCAAATATCACATGTCACATTGTTGCCATTATGGATGCGCATATGTGCACGCATCCTTATGCGTGAATGAAAGGTTTCAAGAGACACGGTAGTGTCTCGCGCCAAGTCATGCGCAGCAACAGCAAGGCGTACCGTGTATCTTCACGCGAGCCGGTCAGTTGAGAGTAACTGAAATTATCAGATTTCAATAACGGCTGGACTGATTGAGATCTTACTAGGCTTAATTGATAGCTTGGGTATTAATTATATAACGAAAATATCTTTATTTTCACTCTACATGTGTCGTGAACGGCCATATTATGACGCAAAGTCACAATGTGGAAATTCTCACTTAAGAAACATCGACGTCGTCGTCGACCACATGAAAATGTACTTTTCTAGCTTTACACGCAAGATGGCGTTAGTTGAAAATAAAGTTATCGATAATGCATAATACTGTATTGCGAGCACAATTACCATTTTTATTACTGTCGGTAATAGTTATTAATAGATGTATCATTCTTTCTCTTTTGTTATCTCTCGTTCTCTTTTGTTAATTCCTGCTTTCTTTCTCTTTCTCTTCGTTTTTCGCGTATTACGCCATTGTGCATGTGCGTGCGTGTGTGCGTGCTTAGAGAGGAGTACGAATAATAATGCTGTGTATATATATATATATATATATATATATATATATATGCGAGCGCGCGCGCGCGTGCGCGCGCGTGTGTGCGTGCGTGCGTGCGTGCGTGCGTGCGTGCGTGCGTGCGTGCGTGCGTGCGTGCGTGCGTGCGTAATATATATATATATATATATATATATATATATATATATATATATATATATATATTAACAAATTTGTAACAAATCTGTACAGAGCCAAATAAATCAAGAAGGTTTCGTAAATATTCATTAGGTTTTTCCACTATACAAATAATAAATTTTGTTTCGATAATGATCCCAATAAATCATTTAATCTGACTGCATCCGTTATGAAAAAAAGGAGTAAATGATTATTGTAACGCGCATAAAATATACGTTTTTTTGATAGTACATATTTCTTAATGTGAGCCTTATATATATATATATATATATATATATATATGTGTGTATGTATGTATGTATGTATTATAATATACGTTCACTCTTTTTTTCACATCGGATGCAGTCAGATTAAATGATTTATATTAAAATCAATATCAAAAAAAAATTTATTATTTGGATAGTGGAAAAAAACCTAAAGAATATTTACGAAACCTTTTCGATTTATTTGGCTCTGTACAGATTTGCTACAAATTTATTATTGTTAATAATATCATTGTATATTTGTATTTAATTAAAGAGGTTTAATTAAAAATGATATATACTACAAAAAGGAATGATATCCCTAAAAACTTACCTTTTTTAAAAAAAGGTAAAAAAAGGCGCCAAGTACATGCGCCACTTGTGAAAAATTGTATTTATATATATTTATAAAATAATATTATTTTAAATTATTGAAAATAAAAACTTATAAAAATATTTTAACCCAAGAAAATGGTACAAATATATCCTACAAAAATAATGATATCAACAACTTGCGCCAACTGAAAATAAAAATTAAACAAATATTTTAACCGAAAACAGTTGTAAATAGCTGTTTTAATTTCTTACAAAATAATAATATTAAAAAGTTGCGCTTTAGTTGGGACATGATAATCCCACAAAACATAGAAAACAAAATAAAAAGTTGATAGAAAAATTAAAACTTAGAAATTAATATAAAAAATTAAAAATCTATACAAAAATTAAAAATTAATACAAATAAAAAAAATAGAAAAAATTTTAATTAAAAAAACTTGGCGCTGCTAACTTTCAAAGTATATATTAAAACCAATAGATAATAAATTTAATTTAGATCTAAATTTAATTTTATAGAAATATATTTAATTTAGTTACATCAATAACTACAATGTAAATGTATTAAAGAATATTAATTTTAGCATATTGTTTAGTTTAGCAGCGCCAAGTTTTTTTAATTAAAATTTTTTTATATTTTCTAATTTCTATTGAACTTATTTTGAAACTCAGGTTTCTCTTAATAAAAATATAATGCGTTTTAATTTTATGCAGATAATTTGTGTATAACATTTCTATAAATACAAATTTGATTTTATGACAAATACTATTTCAAATTACAAATTCTCACAAACTGAATTGCTTCTAAGTACTTGGCTAATTAAGTATTGATTTCATATTTAGTTTTTATTTCTTATATAAATTATTTTTTAGATATATACTTGGCGTATTTTTTTTACCTTTGTGAGGTTTTTTTGTGGGATTTCACTGCTTTTTGTAATTATTCTTACTTTATATTAGTATAACAATAAATCACACGAAATTAATATCTGCTTCGACAAATAGCAATCGCTTGTGAATCGTTAATTATTAATTATCATAGAGATCAAATTTCAGATATCTTTTAATAATTTTCACGATCGTGTATAACGACACATGGAGCTGTTGCCTACTCGTTGTCACTGTATGAATGACAACAAAGTGAGACATTCCATACACAATATAATAGCGCTATATATGCCGCATACCGACACGCGTCTTTGTTTACTTATTTGGCGGTATGATCATGTGGTATAATGGGGGCTCTGGTGGCTCAGGGAGTAGCGCGCCTGATTCACATCCCAGAGATCTCGGGTTCGATTCCCGACTCGATCCTGGCCTGCGCTTTCCTATTTTTCCTTCCCTACCACCTCCCAAACAAATTCCTTCCTTCTCTCCTTCCCCAAGAGAACGTACTCACTGAAATTTATACTCTAATATAACCTGTTGTTGGCCCGAATATATTGATCTACCCCTGATCATATTGGCCATTTAAATATTAAAAAGAAGAAGATGTGGTATAATGGGATGTACATATACACATATTCGCTTTCTTTCTCTCTCCCTCCCTCCCTCCCGCTCTCTCTCTGTCTCCCGCTTTCTCTCTCTCTCTCTCCCTTTCTCTCCCGGTTTCTCCCTTATAGATCGAGAATCGAGAGTAACAGATAGCTGAAATAAAGTTTTCAATAATGAAACAGATAATAAGAATATATTTAAAGATACTAAAGTGGTTGAGACGAAGGATTGAGGTAACATAAAGTAAACACCAGTTGTGTCGAGCGGATTATATGCTGACAATTGAGAGAGATCGCACGGGCGGAGACCGTCACGACCGAGCGCAAGAGTATCGGATTACGACGTAAAATCTACATAATACTACCGATCTTTTGGCCGCGAGGATTTCCCGCCGCATTTGGTTTGCTCGGGCCATGGCAACTACATGAAATTACTCTTGTGGGCCGATAACTAATTTGCGTGTGATTGCGGAATAGTCCGTATAAATATAGATGTTTCGGATGTGGTGATTTAAACATTTCAATAATGTAATTCTCGGCGATCTCGTGTGTGTAAAACAATAAAGATCGATTCAGACTATACGGTACGGACCGTAACGTATCGCCAACAGAACGTACCGGCACCGGCACGACAAATATTAAATTGGTCTCGTTCTCGCGATTAACAAATAGTACTGTCTTCCACGCTCAGTGGCACCACAATCTTCAGAGTGATTTTTTTTTATTTATCCCCATACTTCTGTTCTTCATAACATTTTTTGTGCTGGAAGGAATCACAAGAATGATTGAAAGTTAGAGAAAAATTTTGGAAATAGAAATTTCTGACATAATGTCAAAAAGGAATCTAAGCGACGTGGAATTAGACGAAATAAATGAGCAGATGAGGAATCTGCGCAAGAAATTAAAGAAGCTCAAGCGGGCAGCGACCGAAGAGGTTAGGAAGCCTCCGACCGTTGCTATATAGTAGTGTGCGGCGGCGCACACTTCACAGCGCGAGGCTCACAGACGTGCGCCCGGCTAAAAGTTGGCGCTGATTGATCAGACTTTACTCAATAATAACTCCTTTATGAAGCGTTATAGAAAAAAATGTTACAGGACTTTTCTGTTCAGAATAACACCCTCTACCTTCCCTTAAAGGGTGTTGCGCGAGTTTTCGGACACCCTATGTAAATATACCTTATATATAAATAATACTAACCTTTTGACCCTTATTCTTTTTAAGGAAAGTCTTCGGACAGAGAGAGGCAAGCGTTTATCATTATATTTTTGTCCCATTATGTGGACACACTATATATTAAAAATTAAAAACACAAAAACACAGTTTTTTGACTTCAACGTGTTATAACGCGTTATAACGGTTGAGCGCGCGATAATCTCTTGTTACGCGTATGTACAAAACACACGCGACAAACTGAGACTGAGCTGCCGCGCACTGATATGATCGCGTTCGTCTGTTTGCATGTGTGTGTGCGTACAGCCGACTTACTGCCCGATACGTACATACTTACGTACTGACTGCTATAGATATCGCGTTATGATGAAAATGAAAACTAATGCACATCTTTATAAATGTTTATCTTAATAAATGAATATTGTACAACCGAATAAAAACATTGTTTTTATATTGCTAAATTAATTTTATACATAAAAACATTATTTATATTTAACGAAAACATTATATAAAATTAATTATATGGATTATTCTGTATAATTAATAATAATTGTATTATTTTTGTATATTACACATTATATGCTATATACAAGGTGTCCCTTAAAATTTCAAAATTTAAATTTTGCAATGGAATAATTCTGGAAATATTAAATAACATAAATTTTTATCAATTTATTTTTAAGCAGTATTTTCTAAAATGTAATAGCTTTCACTTTACAACTTATGATTTAGATGATCGCCTGTGATTCGTGCGTCTAATAATTGATAACCGAGCATTTAAAGTTTCACTTACTCTATATATAATACAATAATTAATTGATAAATTACCAAACTTTAATTCATGCGTGAGAGAGTAATATACATGTACGCACTAAGATATCGCAATTTCTAATATCTTTTTTCTTTCGATCATACACTTACTCTGTTTCTCTCTGTATCTCTCTTTCTAATCGTTCGCTTACTACGTACTGCATATCGCTTAGCTTTATTCTTCTAGCATATTCGCTTACGCGTTTATTCGCGCTTCTCTCTCTCTTTCTCTCTCTCTCTCTGTCTGTCTGTCTCTCTCTCTCTCTCTCTCTCTCTCCTTTTGTTCATTCATTATTCTTTCATTCTCATTATTATATTTTTGTATTTATTCAACATTTATTGTTCTATTTTATTTTTGTCTCTACACGTAAATAAATAAATTTATTTATTTTTATTTTAAATAGCATAAATGAGATATACAATACGTTATTTCCTTTTTTTATTTCACTATATATAGTTAATACAATACATAATTACGTTTCACTTTAGTTAAATACAACACATGCACATACAAAAATACACACGCACACGCACACATACATAATACTTTTTTTATTTATAAAATATACAATATCTTATTTACGCTTTATAAAATAAAGATGAATAAATTAATTTATTATTATGTAGGAAAACAAGAATAGAAAGAAGAAAAGTTGAGCAAATAAAAGAATATAATAATGGGAATGAAAGAATACAATAAAGAACAAGCAGAGAAAGAGAGAGAGAGAGAGAGAGAGAGAACGAATGAGGAGCAAGCGAGATAGCTAACATGAAAGACTTCCGAAGTTTCGCTCGCGAGGCTCGCTTTATCTATAATCTCTCGCGTTATATATCGTTACTGTAAAATTTTTGTTTTTCGCGCTTATTGATCCTAAAATAATTACATTGAATTAATGATATTTTACCGATTAAAATGATACCAAACACGATATAAATCGGGTAATTTTTAATCAATTATGTAATTAAAATTATGATTACTTATTTCATTAAAAATAATCCGATTTATGTCATACTTAGTGTCATTTTAATTGCAAAAATGTAATTAATCCATTACAATTATTTTCAGATATATAAAATGCGAAATACAGAGATTTTATTTTCTATAATAAGATGACATATACACGTCAAAGGTTACAGATAAAGGGAGCCTGGCGAGCGAGACTTCGGAACACTTTGATGTTTGTCATCTCGCTTGCTCCTTCATTCTTTCTTGCTCTCGCTTTTGTCGATTCTATAGCATCGGGGATCTTTCCTTATGTACAAAATATAAACATTTTACAAAATAAAAACTGAAACTTACATTTTGGATTTTATTAGTATAAATATAAATATAATGGATTAATGAGTTTCTTGCGATTAAAATAATACCAAACATGACATAAATTGGATTATTTTTAATCAATTATGTATTATATGTAATTATGATTACTTATTTCATTAAAAATTATACGATTTATGTCGTGTTTAGTATCATTTTTATCGCAAGAATCTCATTAATCCATTATAATTATATTCATATTAATAAAATCTCTGTATTTCGCATTTTATATATCTGAAAATAATTGTAATGGATTAATTACATTTTTGCGATTAAAATGACACTAAATATGACATAAATCGGATTATTTTTAATGAAATAAGTAATCATAATTTTAATTATATAATTGATTAAAAATTATCCGATTTCGTGTTTCGTATTATTTTAATTGGTAAAATATCATGAATTCATTGTAATTATTTTCGGATCAATAAGCGCGAAAAACAATAATTTTACAGTAACGGTATATAACGCGAGAGATTATAGATAAAGAGAGCCTCGCGAGCGAGACTTCGGAAGTCTTTCATGTTAGCTATCTCGCTTGCTCCTCATTCGTTCTCTCTCTCTCTTTCTCTCTCTTTCTCTGCTTGTTCTTTATTGTATTCTTTCATTCCCATTATTATAATCTTTTATTTGTTCGACTTTTATTCTTTCTATTCTTGTTTTCCTATATGATAATAAATTAATTTATTCATCTTTATTTTATAAAGCATAAATAAGATATTGTATATTTTATAAATAAAAAAATTATTATGTATGTGTGCGTGTGCGTGTGTATTTTTGTATGTGCATGTTGTATTTAACTATAGTGAAACGTAATTATGTATTGTATTAACTGTAGTGAAATAAAAAAAGAAAATAACTTGTATTGTATATCTCATTTATGCTGTATAAAATAAAAATAAATAAATAAATTTATTTATTTTTATGTAAGGAGACGAGAATAGAAAGAATAAAAGTTGAGCAAATAAAAGAATACAATAATGAACGAGCAGAGAGAGAGAGAGAGAGAGAGAGAGAAGCGCGAGTGAACGCGTAAATGAATATGCGAGGAGCATGAAGCTAAGCGATACGTAGTACATAGCGAGCGAGCGACTAGAAAGAGACAAAGCGTGACAGAGCGTATGATTAAGAGAAAAAAGATACTGCAATAATGTTAGTGCGTACATGTATATTACTCTCACACGCATGAAAGAGACGAAGATAGTACGATTATGTCTGTCTTTGTCAGGTACGATTGCAGCTCTGTCTATCGCGACATCACGCAACTAATCTACTGCTCTGTTTTACTCTTGAGCCTCCATCTCGCACACACACATATGCACGAAAATTTTATTTTGCAAAATCGTTTTTATAAAGCTTCTAAACTCACTTCTCTAAGCTCACTTATACTCTTTGATGAAATGCCGAGTGCGGGGTTTACTGATTAGGCATGTGCAGATTACAAATCTTTTATATTAAGTAAATGTTGACGGCACAGGCCGATAACTAAACTGTAATTTTATCATTTTTTTCCACTTTTCATATGAAATGTTAAACTCCGCACTCCGTTATTATGTATACTTTAATTGTGGAAAAGGATTTTTTGATATCTATAATCAACAAAAAGATTTTGCAAAATAAAGTTTTTATCGGTAAAACAGACCCTTTGGGATCCCCTTAAAGGACGACACACTAATACATTAAGGTAAAATCGCGCTTACAGGCATAACCGGGCATAAAGTACACACCATAGGAAAAATGTACGCCACGATTAAAATAGAAAATCACAAAGTAAAACATGCATTTTACGTTGTAAGAGACGACATTCCGATAGAGTATGAAGGAATAATAGGAATTGATTTCCTTCGACAACATTCGGTATTCTGTGATTATAATCAAAATCAATTAAAAATAGGAGACGCCGTGCTAAGATTCCATACGTTTAACAAAACAATCCTAAAACCGCGCAGCGAAACCATCGTAAAAGCGATAACGAAGCAAAATCGGATAGGAATAGTACGAGCAGAGGAAACCGCTCCAGGAATCTACCTTGGAAACTGCTTAGTAGAACCGTAGGATTACACGTGTCCCGTTAGTATCATAAATACAACCGATACAGAAGTCGAGATACAGACGCCGAACGTCACCCTCGAAGACATAGAACGCGAAATCGAATCCAAAATACACACGATACAAGCAAGAAACTATGACAACTACTACGCACGCAACATTTAAATACGGAAGAAAAACAGGCACTCCTACGGATATGCGAAGAATATTTCGATACATTTCAGTTGGACGGGGAACCACTGACGTGCACCGCGACGGTAGAGCACGAGATAAACACGCGCGCCGATACCTCGCCGGTGAACACGAGACCGTATCGTCTTCCCGAAAAGCACAAGACGGAAGTAAATAAACAAGTGCAAGAAATGCTAAAAAACGGCATAATCCGAACAAGCGCGTGTTAATGGAATGCACCCTTATTAGTGGTACCGAAAAAGACCGACGCATCCGGAAAACCTAAGCTCCGAGTAGTAGTAGACTTTCGGAAGCTAAACGACTTAAAAATAGGCGATTCATTTCCACTGCCCAATATCACCGAGATACTGGACCAGTTAGGGAACGCTAAATATTTTACCACACTAGACTTAGCATCAGGATATCATCAGATACCGATGGCTGAGCAAGATAAACAAAAAACAGCTTTTTCAACGCCCTACGGACACTATAAATTTAATAGAATGCCGTTTGGATTGACAAATGCGCCAGCAACATTCCAGAGACTAATGAATTCAATTCTAACCGAAATGCAAGGACTTAAATGTCTAGGTTATTTAGACGACATCGTCATATATGGACCGAGCCTAGAGGACCACAATAAAAGACTCAAGGAAGTACTGCAGAGGCTCCGAGAAAATAATCTAAAATTGCAACCAGATAAATGCGAATTTTTGCGCAAGGAAGTAATTTATCTAGGTCACATAATTTCGGAGAATGGGATATCTCCGGATCCGTCAAAGTTAACGGCAATAAAGGAATTTCCGACGCCGAAGAAAGTAAAAGATATACAATTTTTCATAGGACTAGCCGGATATTACAGAAAATTCATAGAAGATTTTTCAAAAATAGCCAAGCCACTGACGAAATTAACGAAGAAAACGGTAAAATTCGAGTGGACTATGGAACAACAAAATGCTTTCGAAATATTAAAAGAAAGATTAATGACAGCGCCAGTGCTAACGTATCCAGATTTCAATCAAGAATTCATAGTGACCACTGATGCTTCCGACTGCTTGCCAATTGCTTACGCCAGCAGAGTTTTATCGCGGGCGGAGCAGAATTACAATACAACCGAGAAAGAATTATTAGCGATTGTATGGGCTGTAAAACATTTTAGGCCATACATATACGGTACGAAATTTAATCTGGTTATTTAATGTGAACGATCCCGGATCGAAATTGATCCGATGGAGATTAAAACTCGAAGAATACGATTATGAAATCATCCATAAAGCCGGACGAGCGAACGCGAACGCCGATGCACTGAGCCGCAATGTAACAAGAGAAGCGCATGAAACAGAAGAGGAAGAACGAAAGATCCTCGCAATAGAAGAAGAAACAAACTCCGACGAAGAAAAAATATACACGGAGGAAGACAAGAAACAAATATTATATATCATGATGAATATCATGATGCACCCACAGGAGGACATCAAGGAGTTGAACGAACGATAAAAAGAATCCGCCTAAATTACAATTGGCCAGGGATAACGAAAGATGTAGAAAAATACATTGCAAAATGCGAATTGTGCCAGAAAAATAAACTATCGCGAAAAAATAAAGTACCGTTAATAATCACGGATACGCCTACTAAATCTTTCGAAAAATGCGCGTTAGATATTGTAGGACCGCTAACAGTTACAACAAACGGAAATAAATATCTTTTAACATTCCAAGACAATTTAACGAAATTCAGCAAAGCGATACCGATTCCAAACCAAGAAGCAAACACGGTCAGTAAAGAATTCGTTACAAAAATTGTACTTGAACACGGAATACCGGAAAAAATTTTAACGGATCAAGGCACAAATTTCCTCAACGAAATATTTAAAAATACATGTAAATTATTAAAAATAAATAAGATACAAACAACTGCCTATCATCCGGAAAGTAATGGCGCGTTAGAACGATCGCATCGAACATTAGCGGAATATTTAAGACACTACATAAACGAAGACCAGACAGACTGGGACGAATAGATACCGTTCGCAATGATCACATATAATACGACGCCACACACAGCTACGGTGTATACACCCTTCGAATTAGTCTACGGGCACCAAGCGGATCTACCTACGTCACTGACGAGACCGCCTAAACCGACATATAACTACGACGATTACGCGCAAGAATTAAAAGAAAGACTAAAGGCAACGAATCAGCTTGCAAAAGAGCATATCAAGGAAGAAAAATTTAAAGCCAAAAAACAGTACGACAAAAGTACTAGAGAAATAAAATTTAAAATCGGCGACAAGGTATTAGTACACGACGAGACGCTCCGACGCGGACGATCTAAGAAACTTGAATCCCTATGGACCGGACCGTACGTAATAATCGAGAAAATTTCGGACGTGAATTACACAATTAAGAAAGGAAGAAAAGCGGTACGCATGCATACAAACAAATTAAAGCAATTTATAGAAAATTAAAATAAAAAACTTACCTATTCGTTGTTGGAACGGCCGATTAACCGCATCCGATCCAAAGTGCGACGCATCTGCTCAACCGTAGCCCGACCTCGCCCTTCGGAGTTACGGAAGGTAGCGCGGATATGATTGAGAAAAACGCGCCCTCGAAGGCGTACAGGCACATCCAGCCATAGCCTTCGCAATAATGGGATGAAGCCATCAGGAGGCTCATAGCGAGGCACCCAAAAGTCATCGTCGAAACCATCGTCCACCATATTCATGTCAGTTTGAGGAACAATCACTAACATTGCACCATCACCAGTATCGTTAATCTCGTCCTCCGAAGAAGGAAGATAACGAGAACGATCGACTAAGTTCGCGCAAACCATGTTAATAAGACACACAGTAAAACGCGATTGAATAAAAAACTAAACGACGCTAAAAGCTAGCAAGCAGAAAGGCTAAACTCATAAAATGAGAACCGATAAGACGGTTATATGAAACATTTTAATATGAAATTACAGGATACTCGTCAGCTGGAACAGCTGACAGGCCGAGAGTCGCACGGGGCAACGTGAACCGAATTCACCTTACAAAATCCAAGAATTCCTACACAACCCCGGCATACATTTCGAGAAAATCGGACAAATGCAACAAGCCATAAAACGTGGAAATTAGTTATTAAATTAGATATAACGACGCTAAACGATAAAGCATGGCAAATAAATCAATACATCCAACAAACCAACGAGATGTGCGAACAAATAAAAGCGGAATTCCACCATAAACGTACTTGCGATAATTTAAAAGAAATCGTAAAAAACGATTAACAATTAATCGAAACAATTAACAAAATTGATCACTCTAATAAATACGCTATATAAGACACGGACGAACGGACGTCGAGGCCTCGTCGACGGAATAGGTGCAATAGCGAAAACATTGTTCGGTACAATGGACGCGAACGATAGAGAATTAATAAACGAACAGTTAAATCTCTTACAGAATAATCAACAAACCCTTCAACATGTCGCGAAAAATCAAATAAAAATCTTAAATAGTACAATACACCTAGATAAACTAGAAAATATATTAGACTATAACGGTAAATTATTAAATCATTATGTTCGAGAATATAGTACTCGCGAAGAAATAACCGAACATTTTACGGTAATCATCGCGATGATAACAGATTTAATCCAGGATGCGAAAGATGTAATAGAATATCTTACGTATGTACGCAAGGGCACTATGCATCCCGTACTAACACCTATTAGCGACATTATAACACATTTAAAAGAAGCAGCTATCCAATTACCTCACAGTTTATATTTCCCTTTCGAAATCCGAAACGACGAATGGTTAGCAATAGAGGAATACATTAAAATAACTGCATACCGTGAAGGATCAATCATATTTACTGTATTGCGATTCCCGTTAATTTCTCAACCAGTGTATGATATAATAAAAGTAACCCCATTACCTACTTACGACAACAAAAATATATTTACTCAAGCGGAAGTAAGTAACGAAATAATAGTAGTTAATAGAGAAGGATTAACGTATATCGTAATAACTGAGGACAACTTAAAAAATTGTATCCAAATAAACTCAAGATACATATCCGAGAAAACGCAACCAATACACCGTATTAATCCAAATGCGCCGTGCGAAATACATATGTACTTGCAACAACAAAGCCAAACAGAGGCCTGCAAAAGTAAACATATAATTGCGACAGAAACGATATGGATACCGTTGCGACAATCACTTACTTGGTTATATTCAACTGTACGCGAACAATCAATAATAATTCAATGCGAAAACTATAATGAAATTAGAAAGATAATTAAAGGAACAGGGCAAATCACACTTCAAAATAAATGTAAATTAATAACAACAGAAATGACGATCCAACCAAAATCATACAAGGCAACGAAATAGAAACGTATTTGCCGGAAATTAATATTACATTTATACGAGACAATACAGACGTACTAGACACGAAACAAAACATCGTACAGCATTCAGAATTAACAGAATTAAAAAATAAACTAAAGGATATAAACAACGATTTGCAAAATACTAACGACAAATTCTTTACGAAAAAACAATTCGTATATCCTATGGCGACAAGCGGAATAACCACAATAATTATAATAATATTAATAATTTATATAATTATAAAAAATAAAAAGAAACATACGAAACGACCGTCAGTCAGGTTATACGAAGAAGACGAACCACGTATGTCCTACGGATTCCCAAATCCCATACTAAAACGTAGTTTAAGTACACGATTTTAGATAAGTATAGGAATAATAAGAAACGATTATACCTCATATTGTATACGGGAAAAATGTTGTACATTAGAATAAGAAAAAATAATTTTGTTTGTTTTGCGAAAAACGTCACTTTACGCCTCCGTTTTTCTTTTTTTACGGGGGAAGGATGTTATAGCCCGAAAAGGCTATACACGAATTACTAGATATATAGTATTTTAGAGATATTATTTTATATGATAAGATATTGCTCAACGTGTAACGCGAATACAGATCACGTTACGAACGTTGACCGAGCGAAGCGCTGACAACGCGAGCCACGCGCGAAGCCCGAGCGACCGCGCAATCACTTCATTGCGAAAACGCGGAAATCAAGGCAAGCGGAATAAGGACGTTGCAAAAATGCAACGTAGAGGTCCTACCTAAAAGCGAAATAAAAAGGAATAAGGAAATTGCGAAAAGGCAAGCAAAGAAGTCCTACTTAGAACTCCTTAGCTTGCATCCGGATCTTGCCGCAAAAATCGAGCGGCACGACACATGGTCTTGTCGCTAAACGATCCCATCCTAGGAAACCAAGGGGAGGTAATAAAAAGACCCATCGCTAACGAGCGGCGGGCAGTCTTCATCATTAATTAACATTACGCGGGCAGTCAATAACGCTTGTTACGGGAAACTATTAAATTAACGCCATGCAGTCGGCAGAAAGAAATACGAAAGATCGAGAAGTGAGTCTTGCGACCGAAACTCGACTCCAGACACGCGCACGCCGAGATATCCGTTATCGCGATACGCGACGCCTGTGACGTGCGGGAACTTTGTAGTTAAGCCAAGTTACGAATAAAACAGATATATATATATATATATATATATATATTTATTCCGAATACAAAGATGTCATTTTATTTATAATAAAATCAGTGAGTTACTCGGGCGGAGCCCGAATTCCCAAATTCCTTCCGGCAAACGATCCTAACTACCGTGCCTCTCCGGAGGCATAACAGTTGCAATGACCGCACTCAGAATAACAAGTAGTTTCTAAATTAATGCTATATACATACCACAAGCTATCGCAGGTACAATAATGTGTTCGCAGCCTCATGTCGCAGGAACAGACAAACTACATGGCAATATGTCTGTTTTTTACATCATCAGTTTCTATGATCGATGAATAACGGCACCTTCGATAATATTTCATGTCACGTATATGAACAACACGACCTTGTATAGATAGAAAGAACGATTCGTCGTGTATCTAAAACACAAACAGAGAAAAACATTTATTTTTATGTACAGAGTTGTGTTATAGCCCGAAAAGGCTATACACGAATTACTAGATATATAGTATTTTAGAGATATTATTTTATACGATAAGATATTGCTCAACGTGTAACGCCAATACAGATCACGTTACGAACGTTGACCGAGCGAAGCGCTGACAACGCGAGCCACGCGCGAAGCCCGAGCGACCGCGCAATCACTTCATTGCGAAAACGCGGAAATCAAGGCAAGCGGAATAAGGACGTTGCGAAAATGCAACGTAGAGGTTCTACCTAAAAGCGAAATAAAAAGGAATAAGGAAATTGCGAAAAGGCAAGCAAAGAAGTCCTACTTAGAACTCCTTAGCTTGCATTCGGATCTTGCCGCAAAAATCGAGCGACACGACACATGGTCTTGTCGCTAAACGATCCCCTCCTAGGAAACCAAGGGGAGGTAATAAAAAGACCCATCGCTAACGAGCGGCAGGCAGTTTTCATCATTAATTAACATTACGCGGGCAGTCAATAACGCTTGTTACGGGAAACTATTAAATTAACGCCACGCAGTCGGCAGAAAGAAATACGAAAGATCGAGAAGTGAGTCTTGCGACCGAAACTCGACTCCAGACACGCGCACGCCGAGATATCCGTTATCGCGATACGCGACGCGAGTGACGTGCGGGAACTTTGTAGTTAAGCCAAGTTACGAATAAAACAGAGATATATATATATATATATATATATATATATATATATATATATATATATATATATATTTATTCCGGATACAAAGGTGTCATTTTATTTATAATAAAATCAGTGAGTTACTCGGGCGGAGCCCGAATTCCCAAATTCCTTCCGGCAAACGATCCTAACTACCGTGCCTCTCCGGAGGCATAACAGTTGCAATGACCGCACTCAGAATAACAAGTAGTTTCTAAATTAATGCTATATACATACCACAAGCTATCGCAGGTACAATAATGTGTTCGCAGCCTCATGTCGCAGGAACAGACAAACTACATGGCAATATGTCTGTTTTTTACATCATCAGTCTCTATGATCGATGAATAACGGTATCTTCGATAATATTTCACGTCACGTATATGAACAACACGACCTTGTATAGATAGAAAGAACGATTCGTCGTGTATCTAAAACACAAACAGAGAAAAACATTTACTTATTACTTTTATGTACAAAGTCGCAATGACCGCACTCGAAATAATAACAGAAGTTTCGAGATTAATGCTATACATACCACAATAATAAGATATTGCGGGTACAACGATGCTCTTCGAACATGAGCAATTGAAACGGACTTTCAACTTGAGCACTTTCTTCCGAATGATAATAACGGCTTTCGCTCACAGCGAGACGTGAAACAACAAGTGCGTTGATTGTACCTCAGCGCGCTTCCCTCACTCCACGCGCTTTGCAGCATCGCGATTGGAGCGTAGACATCGTGCCATCACGCGCACCTTTGCCCGCGTTCAGCAGAGAAAACCGCTCAGTTATCGTCTTGTCAACATTCGACGTTGATTTGTTGATTCTAAAAGTAAGAGCCAATCACGTTCGATTGCTACTGAGCGGTTTTCTCTGCTGAAATGCGGGGCAATGGTGCGTGTGGTGGCTCGATGTGTACGCTCTAATCGTGACGCTGCAAAGCGCGCGGAGTGAGGGAAGCGCGCTGAGGGACAATCAATGCACTTGTTGTTTCACGTGAGGACCGCCATCTTGATGCCGTTTGTAGACAGACGTGTTTTCGAGTGCCTCCTACCAAATTGTTACATCAGCCCATTTCTGGGCTACCTCGTGTGTCAAGTGCATAAGCATAGACGCCCCTTATCGTGCGCTTCCTCTGGAATACTGAATTACTGGCGGTCCTTCAACGATTGAACCGATATTAGTCCAATATCGATACCGGCCATTACTACGCCTCTCGTCGAGGCTTCGGCCATTGTGCCTCCTTTGTTTTCTCTCAACGGAAAAATCTTATCTCTCCTCTTTCCCGCCCTTTCCCGTCCTGTAGACCTTTCCTACCTCCTTTCCCTTCCCCTGGAGGAAGGGTTTTCTACGATCTACGCGGGAATTCACCACCTTTTGTAAGTAAGCTCTCATTCTATCCACAAGATTGACTATGGACGTAGATGTAGACGACTCCCGCGTGGCTGCCGGCCTTGAGGCATTAATCTCTGAAGCCGGTACAACGCCTGATTCACTTGCTAAAATATGCGCCAAGCGACCCAGTGAGAAAGAATTGCCATTCTTTTCCATCAAGAACCTGCGTTCAAATTCCGAAAGCAGCATTAACTCACTTCATGGTCCAGCCTCTGGATCTTCTATCTCTCTTTCGGACAGCATCCGTGACAACCGATATTCGGCCAGTAACGCCGGACCCTTTGACGTTCACATTGCCACTCTAACTCGAAGTCTTCGCTACATCCCACCTTTGTGGGAAGAGTCATATGCGAGTTCAACGTAAAAGAGATCATGGAAATAAAGAAAATAGGATACTCAAAAGTCTCGGTATTTTTCAAAACCAGAGAGGCTGCCAACGCCTTAGTAGAAGACAAGAGACTCATTCTTAAAGACCTAGAAGCATTCATTCCTCCCTACCGCACCTCTAGGAAAGGCATTATCAGAGACGTTCCACAGGATCTCTCTGAGCAAATGATTTTAAGTAACATCACAAGCCCCATCAAGGTTGTCGCTGTCAGTAGAATGAATCGGAGAACCACAACAGCCTCTCACATGGATTCTCTAGAAGATTCACCCCCATCCATCACTTACGTGCCTTCTCTTTCTGTCTCGCTCACCTTTGAGGGACAAAAGATTCCAAACCACGTCTTCATGTTTCATGTCAGGTACCCCGTATCTCCATATATAGCAAGAGTTTCACGATGCAATCAATGTTTTAGATTTGGACATATTCAAAACAACTGCAAAAGTCAGCCACCCTGTGCACACTGCGGTGACAAAGGACACACCTATTCCAAGGATAAATATCAACGAGCTCAAAACCTCCCAAAGTGCGTGAACTGCCAGGGAGAACACAGAGCAGACTCTCCTCACTGCTCGGAACTCTCTATACAGAAGGAGATCAGGAAATACGCAGCTTACAGAAACGTTTCTTTGTTAGACGCGAAAGAGATCTTCAAAGGTAACAAATCCCCTTCGCCCTACTCCTCGTCCTCTGAAGATTTCCCCAATCTACCCTCTGCTCATCCCAAAGCTCATCCTCCTCACCATAACCCCTACTCGCATCCTTCCTCTTCTACTTTCACCTCTCCCCCCCATTTCTTATGCTAACGCTTCTAATTACCTCTCTTCTAGCCTTAAATCCCAGCCTATCCCTCTTTCTAATTTAACCCACAATTCGAAACTTAAATCTGTTTCCCTCCCCCAGCTTGAACAACTCAAATAACTCTCCAGCTCTTCTCGCTCTCAAAAACTGCCTCGCTCAAATGTCTCTTTCTCTACTTCCCCCTCTCCTATCTCGTCTCCTTCTCTCAACTTTTCTGCTAACTCCAAATCCTCCTCTAACCCTACAACTCTCCATGAGGCTTTTCTTCTTATCACTCCCCTTCTTTCACAACTTTCTCCTTTGTTTTTTTCCATTAACTGGTCCGATGCCATCCCTTCAGTTATCCAATTCCTCCACGCCTTCACTGTTAATCCGGTTATCGGTCCCTCTTCCTCCTCCGTAAATGACTAGCAACCGTATCTACAACGACTTCTCCCTATTCCAATGGAACTGTCATGGCATTCTAAACAAAAGGGATACTCTCCTTCAAATTGGAAGTCAATACGACATCCTTGCCCTATCTGAAACTTGGCTCTCGCCGGACAAATCCTTTTCTTTAAATAATTACAACATATTACGGAAAGACGGACCCTCCAACAGGTCTGGAGGCGTCCTGCTGGCTATCAAGAATTCCATTCCTTTTACCAAGCTTGACTCCATCTTATCCCCAGATGGGGTTCTCGAGGCAGTGGGAATCAAAATTCCCTCCTCGCTCAACGATATTCTCATTATTTCCATTTACAGACATCCTATTCGCTCGGATCCTCTTCTTTGGGAAGGCTTTCTCAACTCCCTCCCCCCCCCCCTCCTCCCAAATCATCATCACAGGTGACTTCAACGCACACCACATCTCCTGGGGCTGCAATCGCTCTGATTCTGCAGGCAATTCTCTATTTAATTTCTCTCAGGACTTTTCTTTCTTCCCTATCAACGATGGCACCCCTACCTTTATCTCCTTTTTTTCCGGCTCTTCCTCTGTCATTGACTTAATCTTTGTCTCCTCTAATCTAGTCCCTTACTGTTCCTGGAACCCTTTCGACGATTCTCTAGGCAGTGACCATATCCCTTCCATAATTTTAGTTAGTCACCCTATCAAGTCTCGTTCTTTCTTCTCACACAGGCTTCACACCTCTAAAATTAACCGAAAACTTCTTTTCGCGACTCTCTCACGCCTCTTTCCCACTCTCTGTTCGCGCCTCGAATCCGAAAATCTCTCTCCGACAGAAAAATACAATGTGTTCTGCAATTTCCTCAAAGACACCGTGGTTTCCCTTCTTCCTGAGCGTAAAGCTGACAAGAATAATCTTTGCAACACAACGCGAACAAAAAACAAGCATAAAGGAGGTCTTTCTCTTCCACCTGCTCCTTGGTGGAACGAAAGCTGCACCGAAGCTGTCGATCTCAGAAAGCAAGCACTACGCGCTTTTCGTAGTAATCCCTCCAGGCTTACTTACCTCAATTTGAAAAAACAAGAAGCTCTTACCAAAAAAATCCTTCGTCAAGCCAAACGCAAAGGATGGAGATCTTACTGCGAATCAATAACCTCCTCCACTAACATCTCAGCTTTATGGCGCATCGTGAAAAGGTTCAAAAACAGATTCCTTAATTCCCCCACCCTCTCCCCTCCTTCCAACTTTGGCATTCCAACCGAAATCCAAAATCTAATTAATACTATCGCTCCTCCTTCGTGTCTTCACAGACTTCCATCCTCTCACTTCAATTCCGGCCGCCCTTACTCCTGTCACATCTTTGACAGCCCCTTCCGGCTAGATGAAATTCTCCACGTCATCTATACACTTAAAAACAAAAAGTCTTCTCCCGGTATGGATCAGATCGATTACACTATCCTTACCAATCTCCTGGAGGAATATTATCCAATCTTTCTTTCAATTTTGAACGACCTTTTCTTCTCCGGAGGATTTCCTGAGACTTGGAGTCATTCCTTAATCTATCTTATCCCCAAAGCTACTCCGGGGAAATTCCGCCCCATCTCTCTCACTTCCTGCTGTCTCAAAATTCTCGAAAAACTCATTCTTCTCAGGCTCGACTGGTGGATAGAACGCTACGAAAAGCTCCCCTCATCACAATTTGGTTTCCGGAAATACCGCTCCTGCCAGGACAATCTATCTATCCTCACAACAGAAATTCACACTAGCTTTACCCGGGGTACGGCCACAGCATGCTTATTTCTAGATCTCTCCAATGCTTTTGACGATGTCATACCCTCTATTCTCATCTCTGACCTAGAAGAGTTAGGCCTCCCCCTCGTCTATGCCGTTTTATCCACAGGCTCATTCACGCTCGT